>WAAD01041623.1:90167-148803 GCA_013389945.1 Fregata magnificens | reverse complement strand
GGGGGGGGGTGGGGGAGACAGTAATTTCAATGGGAATTAGTAAATTGCCTAATGGCAATGGTGTTAGAAAGCCAGGGACGGGCTGTACTAAATAATCCAAACATTCCTCCAGAAATCTAACCTGCTGCTCATACTAAGGGCCATTCAGCACACAGGGTTCCCAAAACAAAGCCAATTTGTCATGCAATATTTAGAGAGTTTGGGGGGTTCAGCTAAACTGTCTTCTATAAAAAGAATAATAAAAATAATAATACAGAGATCGACAAGGCTAACACAAATTCTCAGGCATTAGAAAGTTTGCATAGAAATTTGCATACTAAAGGGAAAGATGCAGACAAAATAGAAGTAAAAAAATCACTGCAACTTACAACTTTAATATTAATCAGTAAAGCAGAAGTAGAGTGAAAGGAAGCATGAAAAGAAGTAAAACAAATGTGTACATTTAATCAGACAGGATTGCATAGGACACAAAGAACAGGGCTAATTAGTCTCAGCAGGTAGGGACTAACCTTCAGACTTCATAAATAAATAAGTCTGTGAACAATGTCTAAGTGGGAATATGGAGACAGAAAAGGGATTATTTCAAGACACCAAGTAAAAACATGAAGAATGAAATACTTCACTGTTAACTCAATGTGCAAATGCATTGAACAGTTTTTTTTTCCACTGGTCTTTTGACTAACTTGCTTTTTGCTTTCAGAGATTTTACTAAATAACTGTCTGTGGGCATGCACACTCCCCATTTGCCCCTGATTATGTACTTACTGTCTGCTAACTAGTGCCTTGCAGAGTGACACCTTAACAAATATTCTCCATTTTTGTTTGCCTTTTGATTTTTAAAATGCCTTTATATCCCAGAACAATATGAGATTAGAAACACAAATGTGACAGACTCCTATTTACTTTGCAGGGCCATGTGTTATAATTTGATCCAAATGAACAAAAACAGTTGCACAGTTTTGTTTTGTTTTTCAAAGATCTTTTTACAATCTGCTGTGGGTTTTGTTTTGTTTTCTTTTTTTTTTTAAAAACAAGTACACTTTTGCTTCAGTCCCAGTCTAGTTGCTAACTTCTTATTAAGCATCATCAAAAGTTGGTGTTCAAGACAGGCCCAGTCCTTCCCCAAAGCTGGTTGCCGAAGAGCCTGATTCTGTAGAGCCTCACACGTGTGAGTAACATTTCTGACCGACTATTCGTGAGGATGATGATACACCTGGACTACTCACACAAGCAATGTTGCTCACATGAGTAAACGTCAACAGAAGGGAGCTCGGCGTTGTTCGCCCCAATGCCACGTGGTGGTCCTAGGTTGGGTCTGGTGGCTTCTGGCTGGAAGGTCGAGGGGCTGTGCCCCAGCTGTGGAAGGCGTTGCCCGTGCATGTTTGCACAGCTGGAATTTTGCCACCACAGTGGACTCAGAGGAGCTCCACAAAGGGCTGGGAAACATCAAGTTCTTCCTATTGCAAACTTTCAGGGTTTTGTTTTCAAACTACAGCTTATAGCTAGCTTGGTTTTGAAGTCCAGGTATCGTTGATGATTACTAAACTGACATGGTTTAATTAAGGTAGTACAACTCACTTAGGATGGCTTATGCATCTTATTTGTATCATTTTCCTTTATGTAACAGTTCTTGTTCCACACTCGGGGAAGTGAGAGCTCTCCAGGGGTCAACAGCACCTGTTGAGTAGCAGGTTCTCAGGTGGTACCTTAAATTAAAAAAAAAAAGTATAGTGTTTAACAATGAAAGGAACACAATATTAAAAAAAAAAAAAAAAAAGTCAAGCTAATCCACTGCATGAAACATGATTTATTGTTTGGATACCCACTTTTAAGTAACAGCTGGCGAGACAAAGCCAGGTGCTCCAAGTTCAGTCTTCAAGAGGTGTTGGCTTTCTTGTCAAAGCTGACCTCTAGCACAGACGAAGAAGTGGAATTGCCTTTCTCCAAGCTTTTGTAACTCTCACAACTTGGTACAATATACCAAACGCTGAGTAATGGGTTTTGGTGACCAACAGCAGTGTCACCGTTTTACACTTTGGCACATTTTGGTCCCAAGAATCCTGCAGAGTCTCATGAACAGCAACAGCAAACAAGCATGTGAGGTTCGCCTGCCAGTTCACATTGCAGTGAACTGGAGAGGGAAGAGGTTGACCAGGGGCAGCCAGAGAAATTTATTGTTTTATGAAAAATGCTTTGGAATCTTTAACGTCTCACCAGAGGCCCAAGTCTATATTGGAGAAATATGGCCTGCTAACTGCCAGCTGGATCTCCTGGCTAATGTTTACATAGCTGGAGCGAGTCATCCATTTTCATGGTCTTCTCCAAAAGGTCCCAATGTAGGTTGCAATGTGTAAAATTCAAGTTATTTATTTTGGAAAGATAGAAGGACTTTAGGTGACCAGGCTGGCATTTGAGTCTACAGCTCAAAGGAGTCCGTATGTTTACAAATAATCTTGGATCATTAAATCTGCTCTGAATGTCAAAAAAGATTTCAATATTGAAAAGGTTCCAATAATACCAAGCAAACACATCTGCCCAGTGCCTTACCAATACTGGCTCTTCCAAAGTTAGCAAAGAGGGGAGGGTTTTTTTAGGGCAGACAAGATGACAGCGTGAAAACACAGAAACCGTGGCTCCTTTCAGCAGTCATTTGCATTGACCAAAACAAGCACACGTGAAAATTCAAGAAAGCTATCAAATGGGAAAATAGCGACAAACAACCAGATCGTGGTGCTACTGCTAGGTTTCTTTGTGGCTTTAGATTTCCCATGTACTGACCAGGCCTCGGTGTGTTGTTTGAGCAATAGGTGTGCGCTTTCTATCTGCATTTGATGGAGAAACGTTGGAAAATTAGGGACCAAAAAAACTTGTGCATTGTTTGTTTTCAACCTCGTAACACAGCCTAATGTCTTTCAATCCATGCCCTGCTTCCCAAGTCAGGGCTATGGCTCAGTAGGAACATACTTTCCTTTTAGCGCCTAAACCACAGCTGTACCTCTTGCTTTTGTAAGGGATAATTCTGTCTAATAATAAAATGGTTAATGGGTAGAAATATGCATTCATGCAGGGATTATTCACACTTTATCACGAGGTGATATCAAACACTATAGGAGTGAATGACAAGAAATAGGCTTCTGAAATACAGAACCCTCCATAAATATACCATTTTTATTGACAACATGTCTTTTAACCCTAATAGTAATGGAAGAAATCCAATAAATGAAACATTTACTGCATAACTTGCCTTATTTTCGGGTGGTGTCTGATTTCTTTCTAGCTGTCTCTAGAAGATGTTTTTAGCCTAATTTGCTCCCTAGAAATTTCACTCACTAGAGTTATACATCTATGACGTTTTATTGCCTGAAGCCAAGTCTGAATAAGAACTTTCTTAAGATATACTTATCCTAATGCCAGTCTGCAAGAACTGGGCTGCTTTAGTTTGATTTATTTGTGCAACAGAGATATATGTGCACCTGTATAGCTGGCCATTGCCTCAGACAGGATCTAATATCCCAAACAGAAACAAATAAATAAAACCAGCAAGTTTAGCCATGTTTAGTTATAGATAGACACTCTTAAACTAACCATGCTTAGATTTGTATTTGTATGTCTGTTTTCCAAACCGACCAAAACAGTAGTCCATTGCATTTACAAAATACCCTAATTTCACAGGAAAGGACTTGAGTGTAGGTGTCTATATGTATATGCTCACAGGCAAACATCAAACACTAGCCAGATGCAGCATGCTTCCACTATCATCTAAGAAATACAAGATGGCATTTAAGGAGCTGGAGCACCGAGGTCACTGGCTGAGACTGCAGACCACTGCCTGGCTGGCTCCCTGTGCTCTTCTACCTGTTGCCTTTGGCAGCTGCTTGGGCAGCCAGTGCTTTGGAGCAGGGGCCCTCTTTTTGCTCCGTCGTTTTGCTGGGATACTGGCCCCTAAACAGAGTTTGTGGACAATATGGCGATACAGATAATAAAATGACAATAATTTGGCTTGCACTAATGCGGCGTCAGTGAGGGTGGTCTTGCAGGTGAGCTGCGGCTGAGAGCAGATGGTGGTAAGCAAGAAACCTAGCAAGCTTTAAGCCACGAGCGTGCCCTCGGCCAGAAGTGACTGCCCTTTCAACTGACACACAGTAATTAGCTGCGTATGCATTTGTAGTCTGTTGCAATATGAGGTAAAAGGGATTAGTTTTGCAATGGTCTAGGAACATGAACATGCGCCAGCCGCATTCCAGCTCTAGGGGTTCTGGCTGACGGATGGCAATAGTCAGCACAGGGGTAGTAACTTCTTAAAACAATCAAGTTTAACAACGTAGGATTATCTGATCATACCATACAATCACAGAACCACTCCTGTTGGAAGGGATGTGAAGACATCGCTAGTCCATCCTCCTGCTCAAAGCAGGTTTAGCTCTGAATTCAGACCCGTTTGTTTAGGGTTTTGTCCAGTCAGGTTTCAAAAACCTCCAAGGACAGAGAGGAGACAACTAGGAGTTAGGACTTTGCCTTGGTTCTTGTTGAATTTCAGAATGTTCCTGTTGGCCCGTTCCTCCAGCCTCTCTAGGTCCCTCAGGATGGCAGCCCTGCCCTTGAGCACGTCAGCTGGTCTTTCCAATTTGGTGTCATCTGCAAATGTCATGAGACCTCCTCCAGGTCATTGATGCAAATGTCAAAGGGGGCAGGTCCCAGGATAGGCCCCTTCAGTGCTCCATCTGCCACTGACAACCAAGGGTTCAACCCTTTAACCACTGTCCATTGAGCTTGGTCACCCAAAAAGTCTTTTATGCATATAGTTGTCTACCCATTCAGACTGTAACGTCCTAACTTGGATGCTAAAGTCTGCTCTCCTGAAGCCTCAGGTTTGTGCTCCACTGCTTGTCTTCTTCACTTCTGTCAGGATCACGAGCTCCTTGTAGTCACTACAGCCAAGGCTGCTGCCCATTGTCACATCTCTGTCCAATACTTCCTTGTTTGTGACTAGCAGGTCCAGGAGACCGTCACCCACCCTTTGGCCATACACCATCTGTGTTAAGAAGTTTTCCTCAATACACTCCAGAGACCTTCTGAACCTGTTGCATCCCACTGTCTTGTCCTTCCAGCTGAAGTCAGGGAGGTTAAATTCTCCCAATAGCACCATGGACTGTGATCTGGAGACTCCTAATTGTTTAAAGACTTGATTGACTTTGTCACCCTAATCAGGTGATCTGTAACAAACAAACCCATCACAGCGTTACCTTTACTAGCTTGTCCTCTGGTCTTGACCCGCAAGCTCCCAACCAGCCTGTTTCCTGCTCCCATATGTGGTGGGCTGACCCTGACTGGACACCAGGTGCCCACCAAAGCCGCTCTGTCACTCCCCTCCTCAGCTGGACAGGGGAGAGAAAATACAACAAAAGGCTCGTGGGTCGAGATGAGGACAGGGAGAGATCACCCACCAATTACCGTCATGGGCAAAACAGACTCGACTTGGGGAAATTAACTTAATCTGTTACCAATCAAATCAGAGTAGGGTAATAAGAAATAAAACCAAATCTTAAAAACACCTTCCCCCACCCCTCCCTTCTTCCCGGCCTCAACTTTACTCCTGATTTTCTCTGTCACCTCCCCCGCAGTAGCGCAGTGGGACGGGGAACGGGGATTGCAGTCAGTTCATCACACGTTGTCTCTGCCGCTCCTTCCTCCTCAGGGGGAGGACTCCTCACACTCTTCCCCTGCTCCAGCGTGGGGTCCCTCCTACAGGAGACAGTCCTCCATGAACTTCTCCAGCATGGGTCCTTCCCACAGGCTACAGTTCTTCACAAACTGCTCCAACATGGGTCCCTTCCACGGGGTGCAGTCCTTCAGGAACAGACTGGCCCAGCGTGGGTCCCCCCGCGGGGTCACAAGTCCTGCCAGCAAACCTGCTCCAGTGTGGGCTCCTCCCTCCATGGGTCCACGGGTCCTACCAGGAACCTGCTCCAGCGCGGGCTTCCCACAGGGTCACAGCCTCCTTTGGGCATCCACCTGCTCTGGCGTGGGGTCCTCCGCCAGCTGCAGGTGGATATCTGCTCCATCGTCAACGTCCGTGGGCTGCAGGGGGACAGCCTGCCCTCACCACGGTCTTCACCATGGGCTGCAGGGGAATCTTTGCTCCGGCACCTGGAGCCCCTCCTCCCCCTCTTTCTGCATTGACCTTGGTGTCTGCGGAGTTGTGTCTCTCACATATTCTCACTCCTCTCTCTGGCTGCAGTTGCATGGTTTTTTTTCCCCCTTCTTAAGTACGTTATCCCAGACGTGCTGCCACCGTCACTGATGGGCTCGGCCTTGGCCAGTGGTGGGTCCGTCTTGGAGCCAGCTGGCATTGGCTCTGTCGGACATAGGGGAAGGAAGCTCCTAGCAGCTTCTCACAGAAGCCACCCCTGTAGCTCATCTGCTACCAAAACCTTGCCACGCAAACCCAATACACAATACGTTCGTGCTGCTCCTTCATATAGAAGGTACAACCCCTGCTTTTCTTCCCTGCCCGCCTTTCCTAAAAAGCCAGTGTCTGTCCATCACAGACCTCCAATCATAGGAGTGATCCCACCGCATCCCAGCTGAGCTGTCCTCAGGCCAGGAGCAAGTCAGTGCATTCCCCCGTGCCTCAGTTTTTCTCCGAATCAATCCAGTTAGGTTTCATGCTCTTCAGTGCACCACTGTTTCTTGCCCCACGTTTTTCTGTCCTGAATACCTCAGATTTTCAGAGCAGCCTATGGCCACCATCACAATGCAGTCAGTAAGGGTGACAAAGGAGGCTGACCAAGAGAACGTCACTTTGGGCTAAGACAGGAAGTTTTAATTTAGGCTAGGAAGTGAATGAGTACTGTGTTTCCTGCAAGGCCAGAGTTAAACACCCAGCTCAGACCCCAGCCAGGTCTGCAGGCTGGCAGCCACACTTCCACAAGAAGTGCACTCCTCCCGCGAGCAACGAAGGCTTGAATGCAGATTTTAATTTTACAGAAGACTAAAGGAACGTACGGTTTCTTTTCTCCATGGAAGCAGTTGTTACCAATATTTTGCACAGAGCCACCACTATGCCACTGCATGTGCAGACAAGCTCCTGACACTGAAAGTTTACAATCATATTAATTAATAGTTGATCTGCTAAAGCGTAAACAAAGTAAAAGGGTTCTCAGGAAAATCCTTCTTAACTTCTCCTTGAAAGTATTTTAATAGCTTGACCAGGCCATTTATAATAGAGACATTTACTGTATTTTACTATTTCCTAGTGAATCATTTTCTGATTAATAATTCTGCTTTAAAGGTGGTTTTGGTCTTTCCTTTTCTTCCTCCAGCTCCTGAAGCGTATGTCTTCCTTTTTTTCTTCTGATTTGGCAAAGGCCTCCCAACTACATCAAGCAGTTTCAAGTCAGCCAAGGAGATAGACAGAGTCCTGCTGAAGGAGCAGAGCAGTTTCTCTCTCTTTGTAAAATATGCTGCCATTTGTCAACAGACAGAGGTTTTTCTTGCAACAAGGAATCTGAGCTAGTGCATACCAAAAGAGTGGCACTGGAGACTTTGTGGTTGGCTGTTGTTTCAGGCACATGCAGTCTTTACATAGCCTGAGGGCATAAATAAGCAGACAGGAGGGAATGGACAGATCTTCCTACAGTACAATTAGGTGACAATGAGCTATCCAAAACAATCAGGATAGCAGCAACATCAAGTGCTCTCCCTATGTCTCAGGAGTGCTCCCAAGATTTATTGCATCAGAGGCTCTGGCTGCTGCTGGTGCCTCTAGATAGTGTCTCTGGAGAGGCGCAGTTGGCAGGCGCATGGGAACAGGGTCCTTTCTGGGAAACTTATTGCAGCCTGAAGTATTGCAATTAGCTCCAGTAGAGCTGACGTCTGAGCTCCCTGTCCTCACTTGATTCAGGATCCCTAGAAACATGAAACGGAAGAGATGGGCCTGCAAGCACTACGGGGAGGCATGTGTAGGGGGGATAATTTACAGGAGTAATTCCAAACATCCTTCATCTACTAGGCTGGGAAAAGAAGCGGCAATAGGTGTCAGGGTATTTCTGCTCTGGTTCTTCAAGCCAGTCTTTTGACTTACTTTCTCCTTCAGAAAGCACGCCTCTGCAAAAGGGAAGCCAGGGAGCTGCTCTCCTCTTCTTCCACCTCAGCCCTCTGGATCTATTAGCTCCTTTCGAGGACCCTAATCCTACATAGCTCTGTTTTGCAGGTGAGAGCTTCCTGGCCCTGACCAGAAAGGAGGTTGCAATTTCAAACCAAAAGGCAAATATAAGATCGTGATCAGCACCTGTCTCACAGAAAATGCACCGTGTTTGGATTTCAAGGCATTCGGTAGATGTAAAATTCCTTTGGAAACTTTTCTTTCTAAATAGGGAGGCACAAAGGGCAAGGGTGGGTCCTGCATTCACAAGAAGAAACACAGTGTATTTTGTCTGCTATTTTACCTGAGGCATGGGTCTATCATACACACCCGCTCCATTCACCCTTTTTACAACAACTCATGGTTGTACAAGAACCACTGTAATTCTTCAGGCAACAGCACCCTTAGGACATCTCCTGCGTCTGTGGGAAGACATAATCTGGCATTCAAGGCATTGTGGTAGAATTGGCATCTCCACTGCTTGCCTGAGGCACCATCTTCTCTCTCCACCTTGCCAGCCTTCTTAGCTTCTCAAAGGCAGGGAGCTGAGGCGGTAATTTTGCTAAAGGGGGCTAAAGAAGAAAGCAGAGATCACATAAATCAGAATAACACTGGTCTCTAGATTCCTTTGGTGGCCGAGACTGAAGAAGTCTGTGTACAGAGGACCTCGGAGAACTGTGCATGTTGTTATGAATATACACGTGTCCTCTGGCTCGTTCTCTTTGTCCCTCTGACATAGAGCAATCTATGTCCAGGCAGGAGTGGAGAGCATAGCTAAAATAGCATATGCAGCCCATTTTGCATACTTTCCTGTGGCACTAGAGCTACATGATTTATGACTGAACATGGACTGTTGCAGTATGGGACAATTACAGGAAAGTTGGTAAGGCAGCAGTGTACTGTCTTGTAGGAATATGAAATTCCTTCCTTCCTCCTGATTTCAGACCTCAAAAGTGGTGAACTCCCACCGCTCCCTTTGGGAGGATAACCAAAAGCTCACAGAATCAGACCTTAAGATGTTCCTGTCTGGACAAATAAGTGCTGTTGTCAATGTCCATCTATAGCCACCTCAGGACATGCAGGGAGCTTCTACTGTGCCTAAGGTACTTGACATGCCCAGAAATCCAATTGCACCAATTAGGTTATCTGTGCATGAATCTGTTACCAAAATCCATGAGGTTCTTCCTGTGCACAAAGCTAGATGTTTATATTTGAAAATGCATAAAATACGCTCTTTTGGCAAGGACTATTTTTACTAAGTGTATTTACAATGTTTAGCAGAAAATAGCAATGTTAGTTTTGTTTTAACACAAAAAATTTTTTATGAATGTGGGGTTTTTTTGCAAGCAGATGTTATTTGGATCTAAGCACTGCTTTAATACAAATAAATAAAAGTAGGATTTTTAGGAGACCATTATGAACTTCAGCTCTGAGGTCCTGTATTACAGAGGTCATTGAATTTCAACAAGTGGTTCCTGACTCGAGTCTGTCATTTCTAGCTGAGCTACAGTTTTTCATTTAGAAAGACATCTGGCCTGGTTTTAAAGATTTCAAGTCAGAAACCCCTTCCCACTGTAGGCAAATTTTGTTCCAGTGGTTGTTCGTTACCGTCTCCAGGGAAAACAAGAAAAAAAAAAAAAAATAGCGCCACACTTCTATTTCAAAGCCATCTTCCTCTAGTTCCAACCAAATAGTATTATAAAAGAGTACCGTCTTGTATTGCCCTTTCATCACCAGTGGCTTTCACTCCTTCTCCTGCAATTCTGTCATCCATGACTGAATAGGTCCTCATGTCTTCAGGCTCACCTCCCTGGCATCAGCGGGACACAACAGGCAGAGGGCTCTGCTTGTATTTTGAGGATTGCAGGATAAGGCAGTGAAAACAGAATAATTTGAAGATCATCTGCAACAGTAACATGTCACAGAATATTTTGTCTCACCCAGCTTTAAGCTGGCCATCTGAGTGTCCTGTATAGTTAATAAAGAGGCCCAAACAGTGGCTCATCCCAGCTAGCTAAAATATCTCCACTGTGCAATGACTCACCTCGCTACGGTACCTGTCTGCTCCATTGACTGCAGACAGTGCCTAAAGGACTGGCATAGGCTACACACCAAGGTTTTACATCCCTAAGAGCTGAACCCCAGTTATAATGAAGATACTTTATAGAAGGAAAAAACGACGAGCTCACAATAGAAACAGTGTCTTTGTATGCCCTAAATTTATTATCTGAAGTATTAAGCCAGTTTACAGTACACTCCTGTTTGCATTCCCTAGTTGAAATCTTGACCATAAAGACCATAAAGGACAGACACTTCTGGTTTTTAATAAAGAAAGCACAGAGACTCTGAGAGACAGACATCCAGGAACTGTGGTTTTAAGGGAAATGCCAAGATTGTGACATTGGGGATACAGTCTCTGGAACTGGCACCAACATTAATTCAAGAGAATATGTGATATTCTAGTAGAACTTTGACCAGAACTCTTAAAAGTTTCTGTAAAATCCTTCTGGATTTGTTTCTCTTAACAACACAGAGCACCCTTGTTTTATTTCCCTTTCTAAAAGATTTATTATGCTTGTTTTTCATCAGAGAGATATGTGAAGTTTAACTTTCCCTGTTTTGTTGGCTGACAATCTCACCTCTTTTATCTTAGCTTCTTGGAGAAAAATGGCTCACCTCATCGTGCTGTAACATTTGTAACCATAGATCAACTTCAGCTGAATATGGTAGGAGATTGAGAGAGCAATAATATTTATATCCTCCAACTTAAAGACTATAAGAGAGGTCTAAATTAGCACCGAGCGGAGGGAAGGTCCATAGGGAGAGGGCAACATGGGTGTCAGCGAGCAGAGAGCCTGTGCGAGGAAGGTGCATGGCAAGCAGACTGCCCGAGTCCTGCTGCTCACCATGCTGCTTGTTCAGTGTTATTAATGCCATCGTCGCACAGACATTATACTGTGAACTCCTTCTTCCACTCACAAATACCAAATCCTTTTCCTTTTCCAGCTGAAATCACATCATATCTCTTGCAGTTACAGCCACTGGAAGAATTATTCTTGCATTATTCTAAAAAAAAATGCACATATTGTTGATTGCCTTTAGCTTTTCTTTTACTCTTAATTTTATCTTAATCTCATCAGGTGCATTCCTCAAAAATGGAAAAAAACATATTCAGACCCATCATCCTCCCATAGACTACCAGTGGTCTACTATGCAGAGTTTGGGAATCTCTGTGCTGGAGTTCATCTTGGAGTCTGTAGCAGTTTGACCTGAGGATTGTAAAAGATTTTTTTTTACAAAAGCTGAACTAGAATGTCCCAATTTACTCCAAATTGCCAGTGTAGACGAGGAAGTGATACTTAGCCTGTCTAACACACGCTTCAGCAAGACCAGCTAGTACATTGTAAAGCACCACTTGCCTTATCTGCGCTGGAGCAAGTCGCTCTGAATGCACTAACTATTCTAACAAAAATAGTCCGGACTTATCTCAGAATGTGCAGGGGGAACGCTCACACATTGTAATGGAAGGGCACAGGGGCTGAAACTTTGACAATGATTTAATCTCAACCACACATTTCACAAGGTTATAGTTTAAGAGCAAATAAGCAAAACCAGATGATTTTAACAGTTCCATGAAAAGTAGCTTCCCAATTTGCTCAACTTCTGATCTTCACTTAATGGGCTGTCCTGCTTTTTTTTTTAGCACTCCAGTGGCAATGTAGTCTGCTGTGAAAGATAAGACCTGTACTAGCAATGCAAACAAGCAGCGAAGAAATAGCTTTGACTACATTTTTTAAGTCGTCTTCATGTGTCACAAACAAGCACCACAAAAAAAAAGAAATCCACAACACCCTGAATGCAGTGATTTTTATATCAACCAAAAAACAGGGAAAAAGCCTAATTACAGTTTAAGAAGTCTTGGTACTACTGAAAATACAGCAAAAGGTTCCTTGTCAAGCCACTCCGTAGGCACAGGCTCAGTGGCTTAATTTGCAAGAAGCCTTCAAATCTCTGTAGATGTCTGTGCCCACTGTTCACACTGACAGATCTATTGATGGCCAAGAAGAGTGAAGGTTAACAGTGTGTCTGGAAATATGGTGTCCCAGGCAAAGTTTCTGTCTGTGAGGGTGTTCTCGGGAAGACAATGATCCTCTCTGTCCCTTTGCTAGCACCTTTGTAAAGTGGAGGTATTGCTGGTCTAATGGGTGAGGGGTTTGCAGTTTAATTAACTTGTAAGGTCTTAGAAAATGTTTTCAGTCTGTGACCTACAGACTCCTGCTACCTTTGCCAATAAAAGGTTAAGGAAAACCCGTTTGCAGATGCTATGTAGCAATCTCTACATATGGAAATTCTAAAGGGGGCCATACTTTTCATAGGAAATTTGTAGGGGTCCACAAATCAAAAAAGACTGAAAAAAGTGGCTTAGATCTCATCTGTTCAGATGAAAGGAACTGCTGAAGACTGAAGTGTAGGTATGTATTAATATGATATCGCAACTACAGAGCATTATACAGAAGCACAATGCTATAAAATAGTTCTATCCACTTAGTCTCATAGGGGTATAGCAATAAAAACATAAGAAATCAAACCAGACTGGGCTGTTTACTTTTAGCTCTTGATTTCTGAAAAATACTTTATTTGCAATAGGTGGTTGTTAATCTTTTTAACAATTATATCCTTGGAATTTTTAATCAGAGTTGGAAAACAGCTCCACACACAGACTTGACTTAAGAGTAATAGCTGTGTATGATGGAGGAAGCACTGAAGTCATGTAGGGCATCTTAACATGAATACATATATTAGAAAATATTGCATAGATGTAATGTAGCCCCCAAGTGTAAAACTCACATGCACTCTATCCTCCTCCCTCCCTCTCTCTCTCTCTCTCACTTGTAGCCTCTCCCCACATTTGCTAAAACTAAAAATAAATCTGCTTGTTGCTAGACCTATATGAAAGCAAAAAAAATTTTTTAAAATTGTGAGGTCTAGCACAAGAGAATGAGTGCATTTTGGGGGAGGGAGATAATATGATTTTTTTATATCAGCAAAAAATATTGGAGGTAGATATCTGTGCAGTTGCTGAGCTTTTGTGTTCTGGGGCTAGGAGACTTGAATATTATTAAAGGATCAGTCGCAAAGTGTATCAATCTGGCATGCACTAGAGCCAGATATGTATTTGCCAGGAACTGAAAAAAAAAAAATCTCAGCAGGCTCACAGTTGAAGAATGGTGGACATCGCTTTGATTCAAGAAAGCCCTGGCACAGATATCTTCCTGGATATGGATAACATAATGGACTTTGGGGAACATATTAAGTCACCCCCCCATGACTTGGTAGCAGCTCTGGATGTGAATTATACAACTCTGGATTGATATGTTAAGGACTTAACAATTTCTGTCTGCAGCATTTCCAACCTCTGAGTAAAGTGTTGGGTTACATTTTTTTCTTTTGGTTAGATGGCCAATTGTGTTATGCTATGTAATTTTTTTTAAAGTCTGCAAATAAAAGAAAGTATGAATTAAAAAGAGGGTGCAGAGAGTGGCTGTGAGTGAGTATGTGTGATGCACTGCATTTAATGTTCCTCTAGAACAAAGTCACACTTGAAGGCCTGGCTTCTTTATTTATACTGTTTGTTTATAAGATCCAGGAATGCTTGTTTTCAGCCTGGAATAATTTTTGCAGTGGCTTCAAATGAAAATATGTATTCACTAAAACCAGAAAATCAACTGGGAGCTCACCACTGCACTGAGAGGCCCATTCAGACTCACAGCAACCCAGCACCCAAGAGCTCATTAGAGATTCACAAGGAGCAAACTGCTTGATTGGCTCTGCTCTGACTGAGTTTGGGGTGGTTTTCCGGGAATTCAGCTGAAAAACACAGGTGTATGCAAGAAATATGTTGGGTTTTTAATATCTGACATCAGTTGGGTACTGATGCTGATTGGCAGGGGTTGGCAGTTAGGGTGAGTGAAGACATTTGCAACTTTTCCTGGCCCTATTTGTTTTTAGTATCAGAATTTTTTTCTTGATGACAGGACTTGGATTTGATTACTTGAGTTTGATCACGTGTGTTCATAGTGAATATTATTTCCTTATAAAACCAAAGTGCTTTTATTCTTACTGAGTGTGATATGCACAAGGCAATGGAAGGCCACATTACCTTCCATACTATCTTTTGTATAAAATAATTTCAACAACACATAAAGAAAATAGAAAGAATAAAGAAGGGTTACAGGCTCCACATGCTGTGTACAATGGGGACAACTTCTTTATATTGCTCTGTGGATATTTTGCCTTCTATCCCTGACTTCATGGGCCATTATTTCTTATTTCATCCCACGCAGACCATCTCTTAGTCATAATTGCATAGCATATGAAAAATACACTATTTGTTTATGTGACAAAGTAGCGTTGGTAAAATATTGATGTATTTTAAACTTAAACCTTGTGTCCTCTTTTCCCCTAACAAAGAACCAGGCTGCCTGTAGGAGTGTTGGGAAGTGAAGGCTTGGAGTTGGCATGACATGACAGGACATCTCCCAAACAGAACGTCCATCCATACCCCACAGCCCACTGGGTTTCAGAAGCTGTGTTTTCATAGCAATAGCCAAAAAAGCTCTCTTTACAGATGACTTTTAAAAAGAGATGACTGAGATCCTGGGGAAGATACGTGAAGATATTGAAGTGATGATAGGAGCTTCTGCTGGAAAAGCAATGGTTCAAAGAATGGCATATTTTTTTGGAGGGAAAGAAGAAGGACTGGCATTATGGGTACAGAGAGCGTAGGAGAAGAAAGCTTGGCATTTTACATTTTAGGCTGTTCAGCTTCCAGACAGGTGTGATTTGCCTGTGATAACTTCCCATCAGCATCAGGGAAAAACCAGTATGATGTGCAAGACAATAATTAAGAGATTTATTCTGCATGATTGCACACATATCAGTAAAGGGTTCAAAATGATATCACGATCAATTGCAGTTATAACATACAGCCTATGGGCACTGTGATTGTGCCTACAAAAGCACTGGACAAGCAACTTCCATCACTCACCCCTGGCTGCCACTGTTGGCTGAAAAAGTCAGAGAACTTTATTTTTAAAGCAGTCTCTCATCTTCCATCACTCCACCTGGTGCCCCTTCTGAAATGCCTGGTCCGTGGGGATGCAAGCATCAGGAGGGATGTAATGGTCTTTCATGAGAATTCTTTAAGGTTTTCAAGACTAATACCCATAATTTACATGAAATAAAAAGAGAACTATAATGGATGCTTATAAATTCTCTCAGGAATGAGGAAATCTGTTAGCAGCTGAAAGCAACTACCTGGAATTTTAAAAAGCAGCAGTTTTCTATCTTGTTCTGTCACAGGGTCACTGAAAGTCAGACTCTGAAAGATCTTATCCAAGTAGATTTTCCCCAACATCCCCAACAGCCGCATGGGCTGGGAGGGATGGTTAGAGAGTTGGATAATCCTGCCCTCCACACATTATGCAGCCAGTGAGAAGGGCAAGCATTCCAGTGGGAGGGACACTGCCAGGCAGCCTTTGCAGAGGTGGCTTTTCTGGTAATAAGAATGCATTGGAGAATAAAGTGCAGCACCTGCCATAATGAGTCTTTTAAACCATTATGTCTAAACATTCTTCTCAGCCTTTTAAAAACATAACGTTTCAGTTTAAGCCAAACAACGCCGTTTAGCACAATATGTCTGAGGAAGAAAGCCACGTATTCTTCTTGCATTTGTCTTTTTTTTTCTCTTTTTGGCAGATAATTCAATTTTTTATTTGATTTAAGAACATGTTATGAAAGGGCCAGTCTTTACAATAAAGGAACAAGTCCTGCAAACCTTCACGTGTGTGATTTTAATAGGTGTAGATATGTGAATAAGGATTACTAACACTCAGCCCTTGCTTAGCATTAATGTGTGGGCTCAAGTTATGTTCTTGCTGTGAATTGGCAATGAGACGCAAAGCCTTTCGCCTCTAGGGCTGTGGTTCAAACGCAGCCTGGGTCATTGGTGGCTCTACGCAAAATGAGGGGGCTGTTTCAGTCCAATTTCACCCTCTCCCTGTTAAAAGACAGCAGAGAATTCAAGGTCAGAGTGATCTCAGAGTCTCTCATCTTATTATGAATTGCTATTTTTGACTTACTATGCTATACTATAGAGCCTGGAGACTTCTGCCAAGTGTGGGGCCCGTTACACTAGTTACTGTGAAAACACATGCAGCTCCACTTATTTACAAACAAGAGACGGGGCAGGCAATGAGTGGAAGAGGGAGACAAACACAAAGAAATGAAGTGGCTTGCCCAGAGGACAGCAGCAATGCCCAGAGCAGAGCCCACCTTTCCTGACAACCAGACCACGCTGCTTCCTTCTTCACTGGCAGCCGTGGGTAAAACAGTGATGGGAAACATGTCCTTGGACTTTCGCTTTCCAGCAGGTAGCCTGCGTGACTGTCAACCTAGCAGTTTTTATGGTATTTTTTTAGTAAGGTGGGGATAATATAAAACAAAGTGTATGACAGATGAAATGCATTAGCCCCAACAATATTAATGGATGATAATGTATACGGTAGATCATTTTATCACACCATTTACATGTAAGTTTGTTTGGTGTATTATCTTTGACACAGTGGAAGATTCATAGATCAAGAGAATTGGTGTAACCCAATTTCATATGTTTTGTTGGATCTTCGAACAAAAGTGGATGCATTTTGAGTATACATTAAGCAAGTGCTGCACGAAGAACTTCCTTACGACACCTGGCACCTACTTTTATGGCTTATTTTGTCAGATTGTTTCTTCTATTCAAAGATTAATTTTCCCACTTGCTGAATTTGTTAAATCTTTGAACATTTCAGCCAACGAAGAGGTTTTCAGATCTGAGTTTTCTCAGGATTAAACACTTCTGTAGCAGAAAAAAACACTACTCAGTCAATACAGACAGACTTGTTTGAAATCTAGCATTTGCTAAACAAAAAAGGTTAAACTTTTTGTAAAGAAAAGTCCAGAATTAAATGTGCCCTGACTTTCAAACATGCCAACTGTAACTAAATACGTATTGAACTCATGCACTTACGAAAATTCTTGTTTATCCTAATTTTAAATTTAAAGCAAATGTTGGCTTATCATGTATATGATTTGAAATCAAGGTATATGCTGTTCCCTAATGAGGGAGAAAGGTCTTCACAGATGTGACACCCCTTCCTAAGGAGGGAGACACCATCCTTGCAACAGTTTCTTGGAGGTCAGTCCATTTGCTGTATCCCGTCAGCGCTCTGCTGGCCACGGAGTGGGAATCTCCATTCAAGTACGTCTCCCTATCCATTGCATGGCTTCCCCCCAACACGCGCACATCCTTATGCTAGACTCAGCTTGTCAATTCACAAAATTTTTATCAGTCACTTCCCTTGGCAAATGATAATGCAAAGCAGACTTCCCTGGGACTTTCTATGTGCTTAAAGCAGAGATGAGGTGTTAGCATCCTCAAAGCATTCCAAAGCCCAGGTTGTGCTGAGTGGCACAGCTGAAAACTAGCAAAACTACAGGATAAACCAAAGCGCCAGATCCAAAATCCCACTGGTGAGGCACACAATGATCTGGATTAAACCCAAGCTTTGTATTGTGTGCCTAGTATAAAATCCTGCAAGCTAACTCTTGGTCGGCCAGACTTGATGACACCCCAAACCACGACTCAAACACCCACAGGCTTTTGCTAAGTTTTGCAATGTCTTTTCCCAGTATATTGGGATTTTGGCCATTTTTAACCTGGAAGCAGGACTGTACTGGAATATACCTGGCAGGGTTTTTTTCCCCTGAGACTGCCAGCCCAGTCTGGAAAACCCCAAAGCCTCAAATACTTATTTGGGACTAGACTCTCCCTGTTCCCAGCAGGTGTTGCGGGGGGCACAGGAGTGGGAAAGGGAGGGTGAGCAGGGCTGGTCATAGGGCTGGTGCCTGATGTGGCAGCGGGAAGGCTGGCTGCCCCCCTGACTCGGCTCTGCCTCAGGAGCACAAATGAGCTTGCACACAGTTAGGGACAAGCCTCCAAACTTCTTTAAGTTCACTCATTTAAAAAAACCCAAACTTTAAAAATAAAATAAAGCCCAGACAAATGAAGAAAAAGGCAAGACAAATGCTTAAAGAAAATGAAAGGAATAAAGGTTTTTTTAAAGCTATATCCCTGTTACCTTTATTTCTCCTCAACAAAGTGGTATTTCTCAATCCTCAAGAACCCCCTTCCTTAATGAGGTAAAACATCAGATTATGAAGAACATTTTTTAATGAGAATTCAGGGACATTTCTGGGCTGGTTGAGAAGTATGAAAGTATTTAACCTCAGTTCAATGGACTGCCCTTTATTAACATTTTTCTTCTAGTGCCACTCACTTAACTGCCCTTTCACAAGCCCCGTCTCAACCATTTGGTACTTATAACTTGGTTTTAGCCAGAGGGTGCATTGCAGAATACAAATCAATCATTGGCTTTATTTCTTGTGACTAAAGGATTTCATGGACTGTATCTTTGTGGAAAGATCTACCTCTAAGAAAATAGGGCTTAGTGATTAAAATGTGGCCATTTTTCTCTCCGTTCAGCAGTAAAAGGCTAGCAGAAGAAGAGTTCAGAAGACCATTCAGTGAGTGATACGGCATTAACGATGCAGCACACCTCAGCTCAACTGAGAACATGCATGTGTAAACAGCATTGCTATCAAATGCCGTACCTTGTCAAAGATTAAACATGTCTTTAGGGAATGGGAACGGTGCCATGTTAACACCCCAGCAATACAGGCCAAGTGGCAGAATAGTTGGCTTGCTTACCCATCAGTTTGTCACAAACCTGCCTAGGAAACGTCCTCCTAGAAACATGAGAGTGTCCCTGTCTTGGGTTCCTGTCCATCGGTTGCTTTGGGTAAGCTGCCAGTGTACCACTTATTGCCAGTTCTAGCGGTGCTTTTGTCATGTGGACACTTGCCCACTAGGAAATGGATTGAAGCCACCCATGTACTTTAAATATGCCGTTGTCTAAGCTCCAAGTGCTAATGATTGTTACTCACACCAAGTCTGGCCTGGCCTGGAGTCTTGTAGGAACTGTATCCATGCTACCCACTGCTACCTTTGAGTTGATCTGTCCTACCTCTCGGTATATATTTGTAGTATACCTTCTTAATGCAGGAGGAACATATTTGTATTTATACGTTGCACAAAGGAAGCAGAGCCACAGCTAGAACAGAGGGTAGCAACACTATTTAGGTTTTAACTAAGGAAATTAAGGTGAACCCTATGAAAACAGCTGATGGGATTTTGTTTTTCATGTGGAACAGCAGAGACTTATTCCAGAGACTCACATTCAGTCAAGTGCATTAAGCTGGATTCCCAGCCATAGGAGAAGGAAGAACAGATACCAGGTGTACCTCCAAGCCCACGTTTTGAAGAGCTGGCTCTTCCAGACCATCATGCAAAGTTTAGACCAGCACTTTGGACAGTAGGACACAAATTCTCAGGCGCAGTGATGAGAAAGTTGGCAACCCATTGGACATGCACTAAACTCTGTCCCTCAGCCATGGGGCACGGAAGCACTTTTTTAAAGAAAAGGCTTTTTTTACAGGGCTCTTCCCTTGCCAATCTCCTGATGCCAACATTCATTAACATCCCAGTGCAGACGCACTGTACCTGGTACATTTGGATGCACAGCCAGTGCTCACCCTGCTTGGGCACACCAGAAACACTCAAAAGCAGCCAAGAAAAAAAAGGAGAAAGAATGCCCATTAGGAGACACAATGTAAGAGTTACAGATTCCCATAGAGCAGCACCAAATTTTGAGGTTGAATCCTCATATTTCTATCTCACTTCTTGTTTTACAGACATCAGCACAGACGGATTTGTAACACTTGGCAGGGCAGAAGAAGTCAGTAGATTCCTGAACTCCTTGATGTCGGTGTGAGTTTTGCTGCTGGCATTCATGAAGCCAAGATTTCATTCCATTTTCGTACTGGATTAACTGAGGTTCATAAGGTAACATACTTGCAAATAAAGGCAGGGCATTAACCTCTGTTTTTCTAGCTATTTCAGTGACACATCTCATGGTCTTGAAGCATTACAGCAGGAATACAAGATTTAGGCCTTGCAGACTTGAATGAATGCTGTGGGAACAAATGCAGCAATAAGCACAGCTTATGAGAAATGCAAAGCAGGTTAACAATAACTGTCTTTAGCAGAGGAGAAGACCATCTGGAAGTGTGCGTGAATATCAGCTATTGGAGCTGGCGGTAATTTTGCAGTCTTGAATATATACAATACTCTGCTAAAAGGAATTTTAGCATGACATAAAAAGGCTGAATTTTTTTTTTTTTTGTTCATTTGTTCTGTTGTTTTCAGCTACCCAGTTTTTAGTAGTCATGCTGTTTGTTGACCAGTTCTTTTGCCTAAACCTTAGTAGTGTACAACGAACTCACACACTCACATGCACACGTGCACCCACAAACCACGCAAAAACCCACAAAGAAAGTTGGAAGTAAATATGTCAAGGAAGAAACTGGCCTCACCTCCACCATTCAATTTTCCACTGCTCTGTCTCAAATGATACAAAAAGAGAGACAAGCTCTGGTTCTTCGAACCAGCAGAATGCTTCACACAAACAATTTTGAGAAATTTTTGTTCACTTAAGAGTTCTCTTATTTTTAGCAGTAAAAAGAAAGGATGGTTTGCTTCTGCCATTCATGTATGACATTATTTTACAGCTCACAACTAGCAGCATGCAGACTCTAGCAGATGCATGAGGAGCTGTTCATTACCACAACGCAAAAGTTTAAGTCATCACAACTTGGCAAAATCTCTTCGTCCAGGTCTCATTAGCCTGGGAGTTCAAATTCCCCTAGAAGCACCTTGTTGAAGCAGACAACTTGCCTCTTCCAGCACAGCAGCTCTTCCTTTGTGCAAAGAATGTTACAGGGGAATGATTAGATGGAGGAGGATTTTTCAGCTAAGAGAAGAGCTGGTGGAGGGTGGTTGTTACAGTAGAATATAAAATCATGAATGGCACAGGGAAGGTGAATAACGAACTGCTGTTTCATTTGCTGCTCCTAGTTCTTGCATGAGACAACGAGCAAGTAGCGTGTTCACAACAAACAGCAAGTATATGATGGTACCCCTTCACAGACTGGATTAAGTTGTGAAACTCCTGCCACAGGATTTTGTGAGTGCCAGAAGTTTATACAGACTGAAAAAGAGACCAGATAAAATAGTGAAATTAAAAACATTAAAAAATTCATGTACTAGTAAATATTGCTATACCACTTCTGGCTTGGGAAGACCTGAGCCACCAGTTGCTGGAAGCTGAGTGAATAAACTTGGGATATATAAATGCCATGATACATTTGCCCTGTTCTTGTGCCCTTATCTGGGCACCTGGTATAGCAAGAACTCAGACCTTTGGCCTGACCCTGCTAGGCTGGTCTTGTGTTTGCATCTCTGCCTTGTTTGTGCTTATCTGCAGACCGCTGGTAAACTTCTGTACAGCTTCCCCCAAAATGTCTTTTAAGAGCTTTAAAATATCATGAATTTTTACTTAGCAATTTGTGCAGGTTTTTATGAAATTTAGAAGAAGCTATAAGTTGTGATATTTGCTGAGGAATATAGTTCATAAGAAACAGAGTCAAACAGTCCTAAGTCTCATAAGTGTGTGTGTGTGTGTGCACGCATGAGAGAAAGAGGGAGAAAAAAAAATGTGCATGTGAAAGTAACTTCGCGTATAAACCAGATATTTTCCATGACATATGTTGATGAATTGAATTCCCTTAATTTATAAACTATATTCAGAGCTGGTAGAATTTTGTAGTGTTTCATGGCCAAATTCTGTGAAAGGACTGGGAAAAATCTGTTCCAATTTATTTTGCACTCTGCAGTGATTTTCTAACTAACTGTGTGTGAGTTATTATATTTCAATCTGTATATAGAGCATCGAGCACTTTGGCCCCAGCCCAGCAAAGCAGTTAAAGGAAATGTCCTGCTGAATTCACAAAGACTGTTTGCATTCTTAAAGTTAAGCATGTGCTTAAGGGCTTTGCTAGATCATAACCAAAGATCTCAGGAGCAGTTGGCAAGACTGATACCACAGAGAAGAGAAGAAGAGGAAAACAGCAAGAAAGATGTCAATAGATATATTGACATGAATTTGGAATGGTGCTTAGCATTTGAGCGCATTAAGAAAAGAGAAATCTAAAAAGCCCAAGAAATGTATTTGAGACAGTGTGTTGACTTAAAAAAAAAAAAATCACTTTCTAACAGCCACATATCAAACATCAACTTTCAAAGGAGAGAAACATTGCAACTTACGTTACACCATTCTCATCATGTTATTTTGCTACATGTGAAGATGCAGCAATTTTTAGCACACAAAATGTTAATCTCATTCTGGTTCTAAGGTATGCGCAGATCACACTGTCACCAAATGGGCACCTCTGGAGATCATCCACTCCAACTCCCCCCAGCTCAGAGCAGGGTCAGCTACAGCAGGTTGCCCAGGGGGTTGGCTGTTTCCAGGGATGAAGATGCCACAGTCTCTCTTGACCACTTGTTCCAGTGTCTGACCACCCTCACAAAGAGCTCAGTATCTTCTTCTTCCAGTGGTATGAAGCTCTTGTCGGTAGTCTCATAAATGATTAGGTCCTCTTCCTATGCACATGCTCTGTTTTACAATAACAACTAGATCCTAAGATTTCAAAAGGATTAGCCACAGAAGTGAAAAATAGACACAAGCAAAAGTGCTTTCAGGACTTTGGCAAGTCCGAGTAAGCTGGTCAAAGCTGTAGTATAAATGGAAAAAAATTCAAGCAATGTTTTACTGTAGGACTCACAAANCCCCGCCCTTGAAATTTAGGGGATTGTGGTTCTTAACCCTCTGGCAGGTTTGAAAAAAGTCTCCATTTTTAGCTGAGGCACTTGAGGGCTTTCAAGGACTCACATTCTGGCCCCCTTAAATTTAAGTGCATTTTCTCACTGATTCCCATGACAGCCAGAATTTCACTCTTTCTTTTCAAAAGTACAAAGCTCCAATGCTGGTGAATTGTACAGGGATAAGATTGAACCATTGGTAAACAACAAAACACATGAAGGCAAAGGTACATGATAAAATGATTTATCTGTGGCTTTGCAATTATTACACAGATAGCATTTTGATATGTGCAGTATATTTAGTAACTCAGTATCGATGTGTGTAATACATCATTTTTTACTTAGTAGTTTATCTTCCAAAACTGTATTGCATTTTTCAATGAGTCAGCTGGTTACAGTGAGTCCTGCAATTTGTGAAGCAAATGAATTTATGTGTTATGACATGAAATGTACTTCATTCATTTATGTGCCTCCGTTTATTTATGATAATACTTCACAGGAGATGAGTGAATATACTATAATACCTTTCAAGAGGTCAATGTAGTGTTAACAATAGTGTCTTCACTCTGCATGGACTGGTAAATCTTTGCTGAGGGGCGAGGTGGCTGGGGTTTGTATGCTCATCATGACCTGCGTGGATTAGCAAAGTGCAAAGGTTCCAGTGAATGTGTATGTACAAACATACGTCTACAGCGACATCCGGGGCATGCTTAAAGCTCATCTGTTTCCCTCAAGGATTTGAAAAGATGGGGAGGAGGATTAAAAGAGTGGTAAACGGATAGAAAAAGAGGACTCTCAACTTCTAATTTGCTGGTCTTCTTGTTAGTAAGAGAGGAATGCTTTTGTTTAGTTACATGAAGCCGCTGTGGGGTATTTGCACCTTTCGCTAAAATAAGGCGTCTAGAAAGTGAATGGAAAAAACATTCTTTTGGTTCTGTGTGAATTTAAAGACAGAAAACAATTGATCTGCCCTCAAGTCCACAGCTACCTAAAGAAGGGAAACAAAATAGTGTCTGTATTGGACACAAGTGGCTACAATATGATTTTAAAGTGGAATTAGGCCAACTTGACTTGACACCTTCCTTCTTTCTCTCCTAGTGCCAGCTTTTCAAAAGATTTCAAGCACCCATCATCTATGCCATCTTTTCAGAGCAGTCCAGCTGCTACCAGAGCCACCATAGCCATCCTTCTCAGCAGCAGTGCTGGTTCGTGACGTTTCAGTGGGATCAGTGGAGGAGCGTGGACTTTCAGTGGATGGCTGAGCTGACCTTAGAGGGTTTTGCTGACACCACCTCTCCTTCCTGTGCACCACGTCCCTTGCGTCAGGCTCAGTGCTGCTTTGAAACAGCCTACCACGGGGTAGAAAACTCAACTGGCAAAAAAATGTGAATAGTTTTCCGGTGGTTGAGTGAGCTGAACTGCCTGACTGAAGAGGGAGAAAGGAGGGGGAAGAAAGGACAGAGCAGCAAGCCGTTATGTTAGAGCCACGTTCTCTTGAAGTCTTATCCTAAGAAAGAAACTCTAGGTAAGTATACCTGCAGGCAATGAAACTCAGGTCTGTTTTTCTCAAGTGCTCAATGCTTCTGCTAACTCCCATGGTGACAACTTAACAGTCAGATTCTCAAAAGGACTTAGTTTTCAGTGAGCACCCAGGGTGCTGAGGCCTTTAAAATTTCTGCTCTTTTCCTTTGCTGCCTGCTTGGGAAATGAGCTTTTTGTAAAATTCCAGATTTACTCAATAAGTAAAGCTTCTTAGTTAACTGCACTAGCTGGGGGAAAGGCATGGATCTTTAACACACTCTGCTAGTATTGGCTAGAGCAGTCCAGGCTGATTATAAAGTGTCTCTGTGTGAAGGAAGCCAGTGCCTGTAATTCCCTCCAAAGTCGATGCAGAGTGCGGGGCATGAAATGCCATGAGATGATGGGTCAGTCTCCAGACCGCAGCCAGGACACGCACCTCTTCTCTGAAAATCATTTCTTTCTCTGTTCAAACATCAGTGCTCCAGGCTAGGCAGACCTCCTTAAAAACACATTCTGACTTTTGATAAAATTGTAAGCACCATCTTGAACCCAAGAAGATGTAAAGACACTCTGTCCAAGGACTCCAGGAAATGATGCAATCTGCAAACCATTTTACTACATGTGTGTTTTACCCTTGGATGTTGCCAAGGTGCTTAACTCTGCTTTATGGACTCCCCATTAAACTTATCTCATTGTAAACCAGTGTTTCTTCAGGGACGGGAAAACATTTCAACCTTAAAAGATTTAAATCAAAATCCCTGAGGATTTATATGCACCAGGAAGTTGCACCAGTTTGATCTAAACAAACTGATGATGTGAAAGCAGGTATGGCAGCTCGGGGGTCCGGTGCACCCCGCTCTTGCTGGTGTAGCTTTGGCTGACGAAGGCTTCACCATTCCCACCTCCATTCACAACAGTTGGCAGTCAGGGAAATATGCCAGGGCCTCAGCCGCTCGGGTGTAAAACCTGGCATATTATCACAAACTGCTGAGAAAGGTACTGGAATATCAATTGTGGTACCCAGAGGTAGGACGCAGACTCTGTCACATCGGTGCTTTGACATCCTCTGACAAAACCTCGACAGGCCACGAGACACGGAGACATTTCAGTGTGGAAATGTCAGTAAGGAAAGAGCATCCTTACAGGCAGCCATGCTTCACAGGTGATGGGTCTGCCTCTAGCAGGGTGGGGGCTTTGGGATGACTGCAGTCCCTGCACCGCCTCCCCTCACACCCAGCCATCCCAGGCTCCACACTTTCTCCTCTCTGTTTGCCCTTGTGTTTTTGGGGGCTACACGGAGAGCGGAGAGCCTGTAGGTGAAAAGGCAGCCTTTGCAAGGAAGCTGTTGGACACAACACGTTAAGGCTTGGCCTCCAGCACCCGCCTCTCGGAGGCGGTGCGGTGGTGCCATCTCCTTGCGGCCCTTGCCTCCCCTCTCTGCCTCCACACATTCAGTGTCCTCCTTTTCCTTGCTCATTAGCACTCACTGACTTGGTAATGAGCATTAAACTGCAATTTAGAGCAGACAAAAAAAGAGTGTAAGGGAGAGTGGGAGGAGTGGGACAGGGAAGAAAAAGCACTGCTCAGCTGACCTCTTTGGCCCTAAAAGCTCCTCCTGGACAGCTGACGGCTTCAAGTTTGGGATGGCGCTCAGAGCTTCCTAAGCAGCTCCCAGCCCAGGCAGGGAGGCTGGCTGCTGCTCCAAATCTCACCCTTGAGGGTGAGGAGCTGAGTCTGCCCCATCCCCTCCAGTTTTGATCTACCAAGTCTCTCAGTCATGGGGCTGGTTTCTCAGGCTGATGGGGATGGGTCGGTGGGAAGGGTGATCCCCAACTCAGCTGTCCTTGCTGAGCTGTGGCACCCAGACCTCCCTGCTCCAGGGCTGACTGTGTAGCCAAAAGCACTATAAAATGCATATGCATCCTCAATTTTGCATGAAAAAACTCAATGTTGTGAAATTAGCTCTCCAAAATATGATCCAATAGCTCTGTTTGCGTGGCCTCAGGCTGATGCTGTCTGGGCCATAAATATCTCCCAGCCTTTTGGTATGAGACCAGCCTAACCCATGGGCATGCCGGAGCTTGCTTTGGGGAGGAGGGGGATGTCTTCATTCCAGGCATTGCAAACCAGCACAGCTCCCTGCTATCTGAACTTGCTGCTTCCTTCCTACTGTTAATTTGTTCCTTCCTGTAGCTGATTTGTACCTCAATTTTCCTGCTATATCTTTAACGTTAATTCATTGTGTTTTGTTACAGAATGGTGTTTAAAGATTGGTTCCTGGACTGGCTTTAGCCAGTGAATATCCAAATGGCATACTTTGGTCTTTCCTTCAAGGATCTGGGTTTGAAAAATTAGATTATTATTTTTTTTTTTTTTTCCCCACTTGGAAATTGTGGAGGATAATGCAATATGGTCACGACACTTGTGGACGGATATCCCTGTCTGGGGGAAAAGAAGAGGGACGAAGAGGAGACTTCTGATCTCGACTTTCCTTTGAGAAAGATTCAGCAAAGACGCATGATTAGAGCACTTAGCTGGAGAAGCAGTTTTGACCTGCAGTTCAGAATATTTTTGACATATTATTTCAATATAGTTAACCAAGGCTAAATTGTGTCAAGAAAATGGAACAAAAAAGTTAAGTGTAAAATGGGAATGAAGGCAACTTGGAGAGCATGACAGGGAAGCAGGCTGCGGCGACAGGTAAGCCCAGACTCTGTCCAGGCGGTGACCACCCCAGTAAGTTGATCAGGGGACAGGACACAATTAAAAATCTTCGAGTGGATCCTTTATGGGAAGGTGTGAGTGAGAGAGAATAGCATTTCCTGACCGCACCGATTCCTGTGAACCTGTGTGGTCTTAAACTCATTTATATGGAGCACTGCAAGCAGCATAACCTGAATTAATGCTATGAGACAGAAATGAAGCCACTAATGGACAAAAGGAAGCATGAGTCTAATGGTTCAAACACAGTGCTGGAAAGTCAGGAGACCAGAGCAGTTTTACCTGATTTAGCTACTGACTCATCTTGAGAGACTGAGAGGAATCCACTTGTATCAAAACTGTTGCTGCTTTCAGTGTGGGGTCCATTTTTCTGAAGTTATGGCCATTTTGACCACTCCAACCCGAGCTCCCGTATGCCGCGGCTGCCTCATCTGGAGGCTATGAGCATTCACTCATTCATGCTAGCATAGCCCTATGAACATCTCAGGGGAAAAGCCATAATATTATAATTTAAATAATTTACTTTAAACCTTGGCTCAAGGGACGGCATGGCCACTAAGTAATGGCCTTTGTAATCTAGCAAGCCTTTCCTGCCTTTCCCTGTGAAGGATCCTGTATTTAACACTTCACCTGGCAAAGCACAGAACAATTTTCACCCACTTACCTTAACAAGGCAAATCTTTTACTCGCCACACCACAGACGGGCTGGCCACTTTGATTGAGATGGCCCTACAAGGGCTGTACAAAGGATGACTCAGGAAAAGCTTTGCTAATCCTGAGAGTCTCCATCAGGCAGTTCTGCGGTATCCAGGTATTGCCATCAGTAGCCAGCTTGGAGCTCCTGTCTGCCCATCAGGGCTTCTGTTGCAACAAGCACAAGCTCACACATAGTCATACGTTAAAGGCTTAATTACAAACGAACTGTCAGCTTGTGCAAACTGGTTTTTGGGTAATGCTGTTAAGGATCATTGGGTTTCCAGGAGTAAGTTGGGTGGATTTGAATCTCCAGCTTCAAAAAAGGCTGTGTTTAGGGACAAGTTTGGTGCCTGTCGTGTTGTCACGGGTGCCACTAAGAATGCTTGGCTTGCTTCAAAAAAAGAGGGGTATTTATACAGGCGTACAGCTTATATAGGGGTTCATGGAAGAAAAAGGAAAGGAAAACAAGAAAAAACCCAAGTCTGTCTGTGTGGATAAACCATTTGCTTTTAGAGGTAAGGTGAAACAAGATCTTGCTGGGTTCTGACCCAAAGATACCTACTGAAAAATTTCATGTGAGGCAGGTTTACGAGGTTTGTGTTGTTGAGAGCAACCAGGACTACTGCAGCCACCAACTCTGCCCTCCCTGTGTTGTCCAGTGATGGGCATAGTCTGGGACATGCTATGGAGGGAATGTATCCACACCATGGCTGAGTGCAGCCCCAGCCTATGTCTTTCTCCACAGCATTGGGTGTTGATTCCTGTCAGAGAGGGCACTGGATGAAGTATATCCTATCATCTCAGGCATGATCTGGCATGGCACTGCCTATATTTTCCCTCAAGCAAAACTCCCACTCACATCAGTAGAAGTTTGATTCCAGAGGAAGCTGATTTTCCAGCTAGTTAATCTGATTCAAGCCTTCCTATGCGAAACACAAGGGACTGATGCAGTCTCTCCACCTTGGGAATCACATCTCCTCACACCGTGGCTGAACTTGCCCCAAGGTCTACTGTGGAAAAGCTGAGCAAGTCTGAGCCATTTTCACCACATTGGTGAAGTTTCACAGCCTCGAGCAGTCATTATTGCACTGGGTCGTACCCCTGAGGTAAATTATTAATAATAATAATATGTTATTTTTGTTAAACCTGACATCTCCTTTCATCTCAGCCCCATGCTTATCAGGAGCTCTGCAACAAAAAAAAGGAAAGTTTTATTTCCACATTTCCATCCCTTCGTCTCATCACGCCGCGTCTGCTTCGGGGAGTGAAGAGTAATCTGCGGAAAGCTTTCATGCTCTCAAACCTACCAAAACATGCAATATTAATTGGGATTATTAATTGTATTTACTGCACTAGCAAGTCTAACCTTGTTAAAGGCCAGTGTGAAGATGTGGGATCATTTCTGTCATTTGGAACATCCTGCATGCTACCTCCTCTCAGAAATCAAAAGGAAAATTACCTCACTTTTATTAATCATCCTTTTTCTTACAAGATTTTGCCTTTTGTTTAGCTGCACTTCACAAGGAGAAGGTGTGTTTTCCGTGCTGCTTTGAGATCTTGGCAGTTAATGGAACTCTTTGATTTTTAAATAAGAGTTATTCCTCTGAGTGTACAGTATAAACCTAACAGGCAAGGGACTGTGCCTTTAAGTTCATCAGTTTTCCCAGTGCTGTACTGGAAGGATTGGACTGAAACTTTAAACATTTCTAGCCATACCTAGCATATGTATAATTTATAAGCCACACACCGTTTGCTGTCAAATAGGCGATTGATCTGACTCGGATCTCGTTAATTATCCTCCACATACATTATACGTTAACACATCTTCAGTATACTGTGTATCAATATTAATAAGATTATAAAACACTATTGATAATTAGGAAGAGAAAGAGACCAGGCCTTTGATTCACTCTGTTACTAACGCCCCTGCATCTCTAGATTAAAAAGAGACCACTTTTCGTTTAATAATATCAGATCAGTACATCCATCTTCTAAAATGCTTTATTAAGAGAAAGCTAAGATTTGCATCCCTATGCAAGGGGCTATTTGAAATTGATTATGGAGGCATCATTGATGTGTGAGAAATTTGTTTCTCTGTCTTGTCTAAAGGGGGGCCTAATAGGTGGGAGGGATTTAAGGTGGAGCACTGCACTCTTGGATCTTTGATCAGGAAATTTCTATTTTTCTTTGTCAGGCTATATTTGGTAAGCCAGATTGTCTTGTTTTGGAGCAAATTAAATGGGATGTCATATTACTTCCTTTTAAAAATAACAACATCTCTGTTATTACACTCCAAAAGAGAACAGTGGAATTAAATAACAATATTTGTCTTTAAATTATGTGGGTCTGATTAATTTTTTTCATTACTTTTTACAGTTTTTCTTTTTTTTTTGCTCTGACCTGCCTTTTATGTTTCCATTAAGCTCATTTGCAACAAGTAAACCAGAACAACAAGCTGCTAGCGAGGGCTCTGAAACACTTCATATCCAACTCGAATCAGGCAAACTTTGCTTTCCTAGGAATTTTGTACTAAACAAGAGGGAAAATCACTGAAGGGTGATAGGGAGAAATAGGCACAGAATAAATTCAGGTTGCCACATGACTGGTCCTCCATCGGGATGCTGTATAGCACCATACTGTCTTGGAGACCAGCACCGTAGCCAAACCCAGGTGCTTTTTCTATCACCTTAGAAAAACGGTTCGACATTCATAATGCTTCTGCCTTGCTGCCGATGTCCACTGATCACCATAGAGGCCCAATTGTCATCTTCATTAAACTTCAGAGCAGCTCTTCCCTGGGTCGACTCACACAGTGCCAGTGAGGCCAGGCAGAGAGTTCCCAGGCTCCCTCCCTGCTCCAGAGCAATTCTGCAGGGCATCCTTCCTGCTGCTGACACCGGCTTGGTTCCTCTGGGCTCGCCAGCATTAGGAGACCTCATTCCAGCCACCATAGATATTTTAAGCATCATGTCCTGCAACCCTATTGAGATGGGATTTCTAAAATATTGTTTTCAGGGCACCAACAGCTTCTGCATGGGTGCTTGTGGCGTTGCACTGAACAACAGGCTGTAGTGGGAGATTCTCGGTGTGAGTGGCAAAAGGAAACTGAGGAAAACTACCCTAGCTTGGACAGGGGTTTTGCTCAGGGAAAACTCACACATGTATTTCCCTGCATGGTAGCCCAGTAGATTCTCATTTCCCATGGTAATTCTGCTAAAAGCCTAAATAAAAACATTAATTTCTGCCTTCCAGGAAATCTGCCCTATATATAATCTGCCCATTCCCTAGAGCTCTGCGATTTTCAAGCATGCTGGGAGACATCACGGTTCGCAGGACTGTGGAAGAGGCTCTGAGACGAGGGAGGTCCCAGGCTGCTGTGTCCAGTGCAAAGTCTTGGGAAAGTCCCTTCATCTGCCTGGGACATTCATCATACTAGTGAGGGGTCACAGGGACCACATGGGGTCCATGGGGTACAGGACAAAAACCCACAGTACCTAAAACGCTAGTGGGAGCCCCCTGGCATCCATGCCAGCTGGAGCAAGACCACCAAACAAGGTTGTAACATTTGAACTGCTCAGTTCGCCACGCCTCATTCAGTCTGAAACTGGGGAGGGAGCACTCAGCTGAGACATGCAGGTGGGGGAGCGTGGGGAGAGATGGTGTCCTGCCTGGGGAAGGCTGAGCTGCAGCTGGGAGCAGGTACATAAGCCCAGATTAAAATTTATATACTGGGTACATAAGCAACATAAAGGACTTTCTGAGGACCTGAGCTTGCTACCAGAGGAGGGAAACCTGGGAAAATGAGATGAGGCAATATGATGTCAAAGAAATGTTCTGTTTTAACCTCTCAACTGGTTGTGCCCTTCTACTTTCTGGAGGGAGCCTTGAAGGAAACAGTAGAAAGAACAGCAAGAGACAGCAATGTGAAATGGAGCCTAAAAGCTCAGAAAGGAAAACACAGAATGAACCAATAAAAGTGCAGCAAGATAACACAAAGAACCGTAATTTTACTTCCTGATCCTGGAAGGCATAACGGCTGGCAGATTTTCATGGGATTCCAGCAAGCCAAGCGTGTGGGCTATCAGGGCAGCAGGGCTTGCCTGTGCCAGTCTCTGACTAAAAGCTTGCCGCGGTTTCTCTCTCCAACAGGCAGCTGGCCCAGATGCACTGTGGAGCAACTCCACTTCTGGTGGCTGGGCTGTCCCTAGTCACACCAGGCACGAGCCTGGGACACTGAAGACCTAGCCAAGCCACGTCACATCCATTCATGCTAGTTTTTGCATACAGTTCAGGACATAAATAATTTGCTACATGTTTCTGGAGATGCACTGTTGCTGCACGCCCTGTGTATGTACACTGCACATCCTGTGTGTGAGCACAGCAGCACTCGCGTGCAAGAGGATGTTTACAAAAGAGAGCAGGGAAGCACCTGAGGTGTAATTTTCTCGTGAAGGAGGGAGCTCATTCCCTTAGGCCCACAGAAATTTCTTTAATTTCTTACAGTTTAAGAGGCGTCCTTACACAAAAAAACATGTGGGGAAACAAACTTGGGAAAATCCCAAGTTAATGCATTCATGTGAACACATTTCCCAACAGAAATCCAAGACAAAGCGAAAGCACCCAGAAATTTGGGGTTCCGTCCTGTCTTTGCCATTGGCTCTCTAGTGACCACCTTCATCTGCTTGCTTTTCCTCTTGGCTGCTGTGCATTGCAGAGGCTGAGCAAGCCCGGCGTTCAGACTTTGCTCAGTCTCTGAAGTTTGGTGCTGCACCACAGAAATCTTCAGCCAGCTTGAACCCGGAAACAATGGCCAGGAGAAATCCCTCAGCTGAGCGGTTTGATGTATGGGACAAACACATGCTGAGAACACGATGAAATGCTTGTCTACCACCTCGTGCAAATGAAAGAGCCGTTGATGTAATCAGGGTCATAGCTGAGGCTGCCGGCATAAGAGGTGAAGGGTTTTGCTGGCCAATCTTATCCATGGGGCTCAATGGGTGTTGAAACTGTACTACCCCAAGTCATGGGTCCTACCAGCTTTGGGCTCAAATGTGTTATAGGAAGAGCTTGCTTCCTCTGTGGCCCTGCTGTCCATAGCTGTGCAAAAGCCTTCTGTCTCTCCAGCTCCCAGGCTGGGGCTATTCATTAAGAATCAATGAGGGAGGGGAAGAGAAAATGTGTGTGATTCTTGGTATCATCACAGCCCATGCTGAAAATGAGATCCTGGGAGGCAATGGCAGCAGCCTGTATTTACTCAGATTAGGGCAGTGGTTTAATGCATCAGAGCCTTTCTGATGGATCATGACAGTTTATGGTGTAGAACCATTATGGTGGAAATGATTGGAAGGATCCATCGTTGCAGAGATGATGCTCCAGGTGTCTGTGTAGCCCGGAGCAATTATTACATGTCCCCTTGACATGGTACCTCCAAACAGCTCCATTGTGCCAGGATTTGCATGTTGTTAACCTGCTCAGCGTTACTACATCAGAAGAAGTAGAAAACAAAAGGAAAATAATATCCCCATTTGAACTTGGGCGTGGTAGACTATTTTTCATCCCTGACAACATTTTAATTCCTATCGAAGAAGAACAGTTGCTTTTGTGTTGAGTGGAGAAACCCTGAAGATGAACATGCAGCATGAATAAAAATAGCAAAACCTTGGTAGTTCTGCGCTTAAGAAAAACAATACTTGGGCCATTTGAAACAATAAGGGTTTGCTCCCAGCTTGAGATTTTGTCTGACAAATTTCAGAGAGAAGAGATTTTTCTCTCCCCCTCCTCTAGCCCTGAGACATACTGCAAAAAAATGCGTGCACACGAGCCGTTGTCACTGGGAATGTACCAGGCTTCCATTAACATTGCTCTCCATAGGATGGCGGTTGGCAGGAGTGCTCATTTTAAAATCCAAAGGCTCATGTCTAGTGCTCCAGCCCTTATTCCCCTGAGTTTTTTCAAGCCACTTGAGCCACTTGTCTGGAGCCTGCTTGCTTTGATCTCCTCCTGCATCGAACGTGTCTGGAGAGAGCTCTGCAAAGGGAAAGCATGAATCGAATCGTACGCTCCCATCTCAAATCTTGCCCACTGCAAAGCCATACCAGGAAATTGAGGAAATGTTCCAGGTTTAAGCTTTCTACCCTCAGCCAGAAATTAAAACCCCTTCATTAATCCAATCTTAAATCTCAACTAGCTGCTGCTTAAAGTGGTAATAAATATTTCATACCGATTGTGTTGCGTTTCTTGCTGTGTTTATTAAATGGAGTTTCTCATAATTCCAGTTATTCATTTTAATAGGTCAGGACTTGGCTGTGATTTAAACAGACCACTGAGGAAACAGCCGTGGTTAAACATTGTAACAATATGGATTATTAATTTAATTGGCCAGCTATTACTTGTTTTGACTCTGTGCTAACACATTTAGCTCAGTCTCTTGTGGCCTATAAACCACAAAGGTCATGACTTCAACATTCAGAAGAATGGGAAAAAGAGAATCAGGGCTGAGATTATGAGGAAAAATAGAGAAACAGTGGGGGGAAGACAGAGTGGGGCAGGCTAAGGGCTTGCTGGAGGCAGTGCAGGGCAAAAGGGGATTTATTTAGTAGCTCAGCAATAGAACATCCTCTAAAACACCAGTCAAACTAGCAGTTTCTTTCAGTCCACATCCCTCTGAGGTGATTTCAGACAGTGATTTTTACCTGTATATATAACGATGGTATCCCCACACGTTTAATAACACCTTTATTTTATTTCTGAATTTTTCTAATATAGTTTAAAATACACCATGTGGAGAGCTCACATGTGAATAATCAGTAATAATATTTATAAGTGTGTTTAAAACGCCAACCAGGCACCCCCACCCTGGATGGTTTTACTGTGCCTTTATTGAAAACAATCTCACAATGCTAGTTAGATACAGTGGGGTGAAAAAGCACATTCCAAAGGGCATGCTAGCGAAAAGGGAAATGTGGGGTTTGTCTTCTGTGCACAACAAAGGTAGTGCAATTTATACCACAGGCTGCTCCATTTGAAAGGGGTCAAATCTTTCCATTGATTTTTTATGCAGAAATCTTATTGACTCCTAATAGGAGTTCTGTGCAGGACACGACCCGTATTTGTCTTGGCAACTGTGCGCACAAATGTGGTGGTGGGCAAGGTTTCCATCCTTGTGCCTGTGCCAAGTATGCTCAATGTTCAACTTACACAGGTGCAGAGACCCTACCAGGAAGGAAACTGTGTAAGTGCAAAGGGTAGACAGATACATTAGGCAGACAAGCAAGCAGGTATGTGTCCATTTTCACTGTTTCTCATCTCTCATGTACCTTGGAATCTGTAGCTGTTCCTGTAGCAAACTGCACAAGCCAGTAAGTTGAAAGAACACAGCGCAAAACCTTCGTCTGCAACTGCAGGCTCCAAACCATGTAGCTAACATGGGAAATGTAGCATGTATGAATATAGCATACGTAATCAGAAGTAACAGCTGCCCAGACAAGTTGGTGGGATTCCAATGCTGCAAGACTTCTTCCATCCTCTCTTTCTTATCCTCCCTCACATAGCTCAACCCAATTTCCCAAGACACCGGAACACTGGGAAGAAAGACACAGGGAAGTAAAAGGCAAAGGTCTTCTTCAGGCTTGAAAGCTTATTCACGGTGTAGAAAAGAGCCAGGTGGAGAAAAATGCTCTGCATCTCTTCTTTCTGGCTTTTTCCTCCTTTTCTACCTCTGTCCCCCTCTCCTTGACCTAAGTTTGGCCCTTCTACCAGCCTTTCCTCACCATGCCATCCATACCATCACTCACACCCCTGTCGTGCAGCCATAGTGGCCCCGGCAGCCCAGCTCCCCTGTCAGCAGACGCCGGCCCCGCACAAGCTCCCACCTTCCAGTTCAGGAATCCTCACCACTTTCTGGTTCTGTCACCTCCTGCCATGTCTTGTTAGGCTTCAAACCCACTTGCTTTTTATCATCCTGTCCCCCATCATGCACCCCAAGTCTCGGTGCCTCTCCAGTGGTCTTTATCCCATCTCTGAGCACCTTCTACTCCCTCTATACTCAAGATCCAGTTTCCACATTCAAACCCTCACTTTGCCCAGCTGGCAACACCAGCATCAACATCCTGTAACGTGACTATCCCCCATCACCAGTTCAGGATATTTTGTGTGCATAGCGATACAGACCGAAGGCTAGGAGCACACTATATTCTGCCTCTTGGAGAAATCCTTTAAAAGCATCTGAGAATTCCTCACCCCATGTCATCAGGCTGTGCACCCCCCTGGATTCCCCTGCCACAATAGTCTAGCTCCACCACTCCTCCTGGCTCTGCGTGGCAGGCAAGAAACCCCAGCCCCTGGTACACAACTACTCACCCACGGAGCCATCCTTAAGCTGCTGCAGGTGCCTCACGCTGGGGCCTGTATCTCTAAGTGTGGCTGACAAACAGGGCTTTCTTTTGTGGTGCCTAGCACCAGCAGCCCCTAAGGACGAGATACCCTTCCCTTCTTCTCCCCCACCCCCAGCCCTTGCACACAATACCGTATTTGTCATGGATTTGTTTTCCAGTACATGAAGAGCACAAAAACGCGTGCTCTTTTATGATAAGGTAAGCAGAGTGACCCTGTAACATTCCACATCTGAACTCAGAACGGCATCTGCCTCACAGCTGTCCTTGTAGCAAGCATTTCAAAAACATAGACAGCAAAAAACAGCAGCAATATCTCATCGCCGATGTAGCTGCTTACAGCACAGTCCTCACCGTCTTCCAAATATCTGTGTTTGAGAGGTGACCTACAGCTGTGAAATTTGGATGCACATTCCAACACCACCCCTTAATTTCAAGGATGTTCCAATATGAGTTTTACACAAAGCTTTCGCAGAGTGGCAGGCCAATTGCAGAATTTGTGGCTGGAGCTAGGTTCAGATTCTGAACACCCTGACTCACAAAGATTTCCAAAAGCTTTGGCTTGGTTGCAGTATTCATGTTCCCTATTACTTGAGTGCATTGACATATCCTCTAGGAGTCATGGACTAGGAGCTCACAGTGAAAGGCTCTGCACAAACAGAGAATAATAATGAAGGAAAGAGTTTACAGTTCAGAGTCAAGCGATAGCTACAGAGAAATGTGGAAATGCAGGGAAAGAGTTAGACTGTCAACAGGATGGACAGTGGCCTCAGTGCAGTTGAGCTTTCAGTGGTCATCCTGTCAAAGGAGAGCTCTAAGGGAGATTTTTGAAGAACAACTCAGCAACTTTGCAGCATGCATGCAGAGCTCTTCTCAAGAACTGTGGGTATCTGGCATGAAAGTACAGTTATGCACATGGACATCTTGGATCAACTGGAACAAGAGCTGTTTTTGAGGAAACGAACAGCAGGAAATGGGTGGAGAGGGAAGAAACCTTGAAGGGTGCTGAAGGCAGAGGCAAGCTGCTGCTACTTGCTACAATAGATGAGAGGTAGTGGAGGAAGGCAAAAAAAAAGTTGATGTGATCCATGTGATGAAAAGTGAGCACCATTCAGAATAAGTATTAGAGGAGACAGAGAGAGTTAGACCAGAGAAAGGGGTATTGCAATCAGATGAGAAGAGCTTCAGCAAGCAAAGTAGTTGGGAGAGGAATATCTCAGAGAAGGTATGCAGAAAGGGTCAACAAAGATAACTTGGATGCAGGGTATTAAGAGAGAGCAGTCCAGCATAAGCCCAGCTTGTGCTGAACACTGGACACCATAAAGAGATATCACAGAGACGTGACGAGATTTTAACTTGGATAGAAGGAAACAAAGCACAGTAGAAAGATGGATCAGGGAATCAAAGATGGTAGCTGAAATCAAACACAGATGAAATCGCTCAAGAACAAGACACAGAAGGAAGAGAGAGAGAAAACAAGCATAGGCTTACATGAAGCTGAGGCATCTGGTTATCTGCATTGGAGGCACTTGACAGATCAAGGAGGTTGAAGGTGGAATAAGAGATAATGTCAGTAGGGACACTGACAGGAGCTGTTTAGACTGATTGTTACAGGTGGAAGCTAAACCAGAAAAGGTGAGCTCCTGTGAGAGAGAAAATGGACATAAATGAAACCAGTTTTCAGAGGGAGTTAGATGACAGCTGTCAGGGTGTCCTCATGTAGGAGTAATATAGTTGTTCAGTTTGTGAAAATCAGAGCTGAGCAAGGACAGAATGGATTTGTTATGGAGGAAATCAGCCTGGTCACAGGATTTCCACCAGAGAAAGTTTGAAGCATGAGATTAGGGCAGATGACATTGGGGCGATTCAGAGCAGGAGACTGGCAACAACCTTATAGCAGGAGAGAAGAGCTAATGGTCACGTTGAAAGAGAGTGGCGCATGAAGAGAATCAACACCTATCTAGAAGGCACTGAAGAGATCCAACAAAGAGAGAAGTCTGACAAGTGATGAGAAATTCTCCTCTTGGTAGATGGCCAAGTCAGTTTTTGGTGATCTGAAACGCAACTGAAAAACTAAAGGAAGACATGAGTGCAAGGAAGCTCAGGGGCAGGCAAGTTACTAGCATGAATGCAAGAGTCACTGGGAACAAAGGCAGGGCATGGGACAATGGCAATGAGGGCTGGTACAGGAGAGAGCCTGGTGTGCACTGCAGAGTGACTGCAGGTAGAAGAGCAGAATGATGGTAGACACAGTGCTATTCAGAAAAGGAAGAATGGAAACTAGAGGGGTTGGGTGAGTCTTTCTACAAGTGGTAGTTCAGTTTCCCTCTGTAGTCCTTCATGCAAGCTGCTTGTTACTCAACAGTTCTGCTCTACCTTGTGAGTCAGGTCTGGGGTTCTCTGGCAGGTGTTACAGGAATAAGGTCACAAACTCCTCCTTGTCTTCTGACCTCATATGAGAGATTTTCCAAATAATAATGTGGCTGTAGAAAACCAGGAGAACAACTAATGGAAAGCATTTTGGTTTACCCCTAAAAAATTTGTCTCTCTACAAGACGTTGACAAAAATCATCATTCCTACCTTCACAGATTTTTTTAAAAGAGGAGGGACTGTAAGCTCATCTGGAGAAAGCCCTGTTGAAAGGTATAAAAAGGTCTGTAGTTGCACAAGTGCAACAACTCCTTCTTGGATGTCTTTAGGGGACTTAAGATGGATGCTCCAAGCACAGCAGCGTGAGTTAGTACAGTCAACCTCAACAGCCAAGAACTGAGGATTATACTGGCTCATGTCTCTTCTGTTGCGGCACAGATGGAGACCATGCAGTAAATTCCTTCGGGGTGAAAATGGTCCCCCTTCATTTTGGAAGATAGGTGAGGACAGAAAAAACATTACAGAGCCCAGTAAAGAGCAGGTGCTGGCACTTTGCTTGTGCTAGCAAAAGTGATGTAATACTTAAATAAAAATAATTAGATTGTTGGACACAAGCCTTCATATAAAAAACAACATAGAAAACACATGTTTTCACATGTTTCCAATGCAAAAGCCACCTGTACTCAATCGGTTTCATGAATGTTCACGTGATGGTGAAGTTTAAGTGAGCACACAGTGCGAGTAGCCAGCGCACAGTGATTCATCGTGAGTATCGCTGCGGGTGAGCAGCAAGTATTGCACTCTAAATGCTCTGCGTGTCCTGCGATAGGTCAGGGGAACATTCAGAGGAAATGCCTCATTTTGTGCTTCTTCGGGAGAAGGAATGAACCTATTGTCTAGTCCTGTGGGCAGTAAGTACCCGACTCTGAGCCCAGTAAAACTAGTGGGAATCAGACCCCAGGATCTTGTTGACATTCTGCACATTCTGTGGTTTCTCTTTTGTCAGGATGCACACTGCTTTTGTGAGGCAAGAGGGGAAGGGAAGAAAAGAAATATTCAGAATTCTCTCCAAAGTCATTTATGGGAGCATTTATTGGTTTCGCTCTCTGTGTATAAACTTGCGTGCGCGGTCTTGGGCAGTCTGGGTCATTGGTTGCTGGCTAAGAGTTTACTAAACTGAATAATAATATTTCGTTTCCCATGATAACTTGTACTTTGAAAATGGAATTCAACAACGTTGGCTTTTTTTAAAAAAGAAAATTGTTCATTTGAAAATATGACACTAACAAAATATTTTACAATGTAAGGACAGCTAAAAATTCATTTGCCAAACAGTGCAGCACTTGACCATATCTCTTGGCAGAGAGAGGAATACATGTTAACTCCACCTTAAAGAAGAGACCTAATCACTTGAAACTTGCTGGCAGTGTATATCCCGAGTAACACCAGGGCTTTGTACATTTACAAACACTATAAAATTAGTTAAAAAGAAGGTTAAAAAAAAAGCCAAGCCTGTAGAACGTATTCTGGAACATAGGATGGAGCTGGTCTACAGTGCTCCAATGGTTTGCTTCGAAAATAAGCAGCAACAGTGGATCATTACTTGGTTTTCATTCTTACCTGCCTCTGATTTGCCCTACTAAACATTTCTGAAACTGTTCTGACCTCTTTCCACATGGTAAACATATTTGTAGCACCCGCACATGCAGAGTCTGTAGTTTTGCAAGACAACACGTGAATATAACATTAAATTATCTTGCCTAAACAATTCAAATGGAGCTGAATTGCCTCGCTAAGATAAAAATCTGTGTTTGCAACTTTCAGTAATTAGCCTTCATCATATGCATAAAGATGTTTGCAGCAGAGGAGATCTTTCTGCTACCCTTTCTTCTACCAGCTCTGAGAGGTAAATCTGGACTCTTTAAAAAAGGTATAAAAATCCAAATATTTTTCCCCTTCTACATCCATTAATCAGGTTGAGAGACCAGTATTTTCTAAATATCCAGCTACTTTTGCAGCTCCAAAGTGATCTTTTTTGAGTCCCCAACTTGCCTCACAAGCTCAAGACGTTTGGTTTTGCAGATTCTGTTACCCCTTAATATTCATATCCATAGAAAAGAGTGACAAGTTTGGGGAAAGACCCAGAGAATTATTCCAGACTCTTCAACTCAGATTTCATTTCGTTTCTTGATAGTCAGCACCTGACTGTAATTCATTTTGAAAAGTTTAAACAGAACCTTCTATTTTTTGCTGACTTTGGAGCAAGGGCATTTGTCTATCCCTCATTAATCTTCATGTCACTTGCAAGATGGTCTAAAGAAACATCATACCTTTTCCTTTTGGAATAGATTCCCTAAATAGATGTCCAGTGCTGCAACCCTTGTCCTCATTAAGGTTTTGCTAATGACCTTACACCACCCAGAACAAAGATTATTAAACTGGGCCAGATGCTAGTTAGACGAAAAGAAGACGAAAAGTGGCACTAAAACAGAAGACTTCTCCTTTGACTCCCCAGTAGAGAGTTTAAGGCATCAGCTTTCAGTGGGATTGACTTAACAGCAGCAGAGTGAGTTTAATGACGAGTGTTTTCCAAAATCCCACCTGAGCATTTGCTGGTGTTGGATGGCATCATCAGCTGAGGGTTTCTTAGGACAGTTTGAAAGGTTATTGATCCCTTTAGCTGTCCTGTAGCTACCAGCTATGTGCTTGCTAATATTGGTAGCCATTTACCTACTTGCTATTGCAAGAGGATAGGAATGCACTCAGCCTGAGGACTAACTTCCAGCCAAAGAGTGAGAACTTGTTAATATATTCCAAGAGTATCTCAAGTCCCATTTTTTTTCCTCCTTGGGCTCTCATAATACCTTCTCCACCCTCTTCACCCCTCAGAATTAAAGGCAACTAGATATGAAGGACAAGCCTGCACCTTTGTAGCAGACATTTCTCCCACACACAAGAGAGGCATTTCCTATGTAAGACTTTCCCTTGCTGTGCCCCATTTTCAGTAATCACAGAAAGAAATTAGGAGCAAAGAATCCCAAAATCAAGGCTTGGAGATTTCATAAGAAAAGGACTGAAGAAAGAATAATGACATTAAAAAATTACTGAAAAAAAATGTACAGAGGATTGGCTATGGGTATGTCTGATGGAATCTATGTAATAATCTAGTACTGGAGAAAGGCAATGTTATTCTCAAATCTCCAAAAACTGACAAAACATCTAAAAGACAGGACTGGGTGCACAGTTACTCCCAAGTGTATTATTATGAAGTTCTTCCAGAAGGGACTTCACTGTAATAAGAGACGGGTTTGTTACTCCATTTTACAAGTCTGTCTAACCTTGTACTTTCAATCTTCCTTTCACAGCACCATCAAGCTTGCTTATTTCTTGATAACCACACTCTCTCACTGACACGGGAATATGAGAGTCAACAAGACACATGTAGAAACGTTTCCTATCCATTAAGCAGTGTGGTGCCAGAATGTAACCCAGGATGTCACTGCAATGTGCAGTGTCCTCTTAAAGAAAAAAATACTCAAGAGATACATGGGTTAAGGACACCACAAAGTGAAGGAACTGACTGTTACCAGGGTTTACTTCTCCAGTGTATCAACTAAAGTGGACATTATTTCCTTCAGCTGGAAGTCGAGATAACTCAGCTCATCCAAACAGTACTGGGAGAAAAGGAGGTGAGAAGAAAAAAGAGTTTTTACTAAAGGCTTCTGAGTTTTGTCACTGAAACACTAGGGGATTTTTGGCAAGTTAATACTGCCCCTATTTTCAAAGGTGCATTTAATTTAAGACATCCAGCTTTCTGGTGTCCAGCTGCAGAAAGAAAGGGGCAGGCTAGTTTACCGAGTGTCAGTCTGAGTTGTTGGGATGGGCAGGTGGTACTGGGGAATCAATGTCAGGCCTTCTAGGAAACATAACATCAGTCAAAAGTGTTGACCTCCACTGCTCCACACCATATCCTTCTGCAAAGATACTGAATGGCAAAGCCTCATGTAATTATACTGCTGCTTGTAAAGTGCAGCGGATGGAACATGCCACATCAGTGCTCGTTGCTTTTATTACTGAGAGGGAAAAATATTCTCACAAGGAAAGGAGTGAATGAAATTCTGAGTGCTGTGTTACTCTGGTTAACTTCTGGGAATCTAATTATTTGAGAAGAGGTGCACTTAGCAAATTATTATATGCAGATGTGAAAAATTGCTAAAGAATCCCCCCCTCCCTTCCTCATATAACTTACCCTTAGAAAAAGAAGGCAGGTAAGGGTACATTTAACATTCACAGTCTTTCATACTACTAAGTGAAATCAGAACAAAATATGGTAATTAATCCATTGTGCATTCAAGGATTCAGGTTTGAGCAGCAGATGGGAAAAGTTGTGGATCATAACCCCATGCAATATTTGACAGAATATCAGTCAAATATAGTTCACACATCTTCATGTTTCTGTCAGTCCCTCTTATCTAAAGTTAATTTAAAGTGACAAGAACTACATTAGCACTTTTCAAAGGGTAATGCAAACTTTAGAATATTCGTCTCAAATCAATACCCATTCAGACTCCTAAATGGTCAAACTGGCAAGATCCTGAAGGTGATTTCACTTTGCTTTTATGCTAAATTTGTCATCTGTTGCTGGGGTTTACGCATTAGCCTTTAAATAAATTGATTCAAAAGTGCGGTAGAGAAGGTGGTGCCTGTTTATTCTGCACAACACTCTCATGAACACACGTGCACCCACACGCAAAAGCTGTCTCAGAACCAGAGTCAAGGCAACGCTGGCAAATATAGTTGTGCAAAGTAATATAGTTTGGATCTTAGCCTGTGGGTTATTTTTGAACTAATTCTTTATACAAGAGGAGTACTTCAATGTTCTGCTTGGGAGTGGGGCACCTACTTTGATTTCACCGCCACAATAAAAGACAGTCCAAACGAGAGACCTCATGCAGGCTCCCACAGAAAGTCTGGTTCTGTGGTCCCGGCGCTTGCTGCTTTCCTGAAAAGTGGATCATTTGATAGAAATGACGATTCCTCTCCTTTTTTCAATCAAAATAGCCTTCGTGAGTACACACACGTGCACATCTGTGAATGTATGCTCGTATATTTTTGTGCCTGAATTGGGTGTGGGACCACAGCAAAGTCCAAATCCCCTGATCTAATGCTATTGCTGTGCTGGTTGCTTGTGCTTCTGCTCCTTGCATTCACATTACCAAATAAGAGATCACACCCTGCAGGGCTCCACAGAGCTCATCTCCAGGGAAGGCGAAAGCACTTCTTGGCATTCGAGCTGCACACAGTGTCAGTATCATCCCCCTTCCCAGCCTCGCCCCTGTTACAAATGATTTAAGGCAGGCTGTGAATGAGAAACATAAGGTAAACACTATTTAGTCTTTATTGCCTTCCGTCCCTAAAGCGTAACTTGGCCTTGCCTCTGGAGAGATGCCCAGCTCAGCCCTTCTGGACACACAATCGCTGGCTGGGATGTGTGTGTGTCTTCTGGAGAAGGTACAAAAGGGGAAGGACCACATCGATTGAAAGACTCCAGCTTCTGGACTTTGCCGGGGCTGAGTCACATGCGGTTTGTAAGGAGGCGCAAAGCGCACCAGCAGCGGGTGGGGTAGGGAGGGGGGTGATAACATCCAGTCCCTTCTCATTCTCCTCCTTTCTTTTTCGTAAAGCAAAACCTAAGATAATCACTTCCCTGACAAACCAGGCTCCACCCTACCTCAAATCCCTTGGAAAGGTTGTGCTCCAAAAGGGGCGACGAGGCAGAACAGCAGGCCAGCCCTGGCTATTCATCATATCTGGAAGGGACTTAGATATTATAAGATGGATGAATGGACCAAATCTAAACGTGTGCCTGGCTCATTTATGGGACTGGGCGAAAATGCAGCAGGAAAAATAGCTAACAAAAGGGTCTCAAAAGAAAAGAGTTAAAATAGGCCAGACACACTTTTCCTCATCTTTTCAAACCTGTTTTAACTTTCCCAAGCTGTAGCAAGACACTTGAGTTCTCAGGCAGGTTGTGGGTGATGATAACTTGTTGAGCTGCTCAACTAGCAGGACTCAGTTTACTTGTTCCAGGCAACATAAATCCCTGCTGAAAACCCACTGCCACCAGCACCTTCCCAAAGGGCTGAACTGGATCTTCTCGGTGCCTCAGGCTGTAACGATGAGGAAGATGCTTCACTGTGGTGACTTTCTGTGTGCAATAATTTAAAACCAGAAGAATAAAGAAAATATTTTCCTCTACTTCTTGACAAAAAGGCTTGACTGGGAAAAAGGTTCTTTTCTTTCAGAGCCCTGACCTATAAGTATTTTTAGGTTCACATGAAGAGATTGCGTGCCAGCTGTTACCACCCGACGCAACCAGGGAACCTTGGTTTTTTGTGTGTTCAGTCACATACACTGAGGTGACATATACACAGTTCTTCTTTTCACCATGTCATTATGTTTATACAAAAGTCTACATTTGTAAAAAAAAAAAAAATTAAAAAACTCCCAAGGTGCAAAACACCTCCTGGAAACAGACATGCCCCCCACTCATCTGCTTGTCCTCCCCCTGTACCTCCTCATTGCCCGTAAACCCAAAGTGGGCTTTGCTAGACAGAGGAAGCAATGAACAAATGGAGTCAGGCCACACACGTTCTGCATGGTTGGTCTCTATGATCTTAAAGGTCTTTTCCAACCTAAATGATTCTGTGATTCATAGACCACGTGCCTGCAGCACAAAGTGGCACCAGCTGCCAGGTGCCCAGGACAGAGGAGCTCCAAGGCGCAGGGACCTTGAGGTCCTCTTGCCCTTGGTGGGGTTTCCAGATGAAACGCAGACATCCAAACCAGGCTCAGTCTCTTAGTTTTTACCTAGGTGTGCTCCAGCAGAGGCTGCATGCTCCTCTAGGCTGGCCAAGGGCTGTCTGCCGCTCACATGCTTTAGAAAAACTGTCGTGTGCTGCAGCTGCTCCCCGGGAGACTGGGAGGACGGCCAGAAATAAAAGGAATCTCCTGCAGGAATCCAGGAGCTAGCCCACACCTGGGACCTCGGGAAAACCCAGAAAAAATCCCTGATGCTGCTGCCATTGAGTTCCCTCCCTGCAGGCTGGCCAGCAGTGCTCTTTGCTGCCTTCGCTGCACCAGCACTCTGTGCTGCTCTTGGCTGTGCTCCAGTTAGGGTTAAACAAGCCAAGTTTGCAAAGGACTGATTTGTTACTCGACGCTGGGGTCCACCGGGAGCTTCTCTTCTGCCTCCTCCTTCTGCACCCATTCTTTGTACCCCAGACCCCCGTGATATCCACTGATGAAGCTGAGGCCAACACTGGCAATCCCAGACACTGGGAGTTCTAAATCTGTTCTCCTCCTTCCCATCTCTCACCTGTGGGCAAGGATATAGTGATGGACATGTTAGAAATGATAAGCACATTCCAATTTGGGGGTTAAACACTGCTTTTCCTTTCATTCAGGAACTTGTGCTACTTTACTATGCTATTCTTGACATCAGAACTATAGTGATCTGTAAAGCAAGAGCAAAATTATTCTTCTTTTCCCCTCTGTAGCTTGACAGAATTACATATTTTCTGCAAGACACTGCCTCCTTTCGAGATATGCATTGAAAGCAGCCATACAAAATGCTATGGAAAACTACTCACATTTTTCTTCAGTCGTCTCTTTCCTAAGATACATGAAATCAGTGAAAATCGATGTGTTCTCCCTGCCCTACATTTTCTATGCTATTTCTCAAACTTTTAAAGCCTGCTAAGAGAACCACACCACAAGAGGAAAGCACATCATCCTGGGAAGACCAGTATTGCCAGCAGGGCTGGCAGCAGAACCACAGAGCCATCCGAGCAGGTCACCCCCCGGAGCGAGAGCCATGAGCTCCTCCAGCCTCCGGGGCTGCCCAGGAACGGAGTTGGCACGCTCCCTCCTCTCAAGCAGACCATGGCAGCAATTAATTGCATAGTAATGCAAGGATGCAATTAGAGCCCGGCCCAACACAACTTACCCCCTCTCTGGGACTCCAGATTTGGAACATTTTCGCTCAGCAGTTCACCCAGACACGTCGGTGAGAGTTGACCGTGGATGAGCGTCTGACACCCTTGTCAGCGCTGCCGCGCTGCCATCCTCTTACTCCGTGGGTGAGAGGAGTTGGGTGCTGATGCTCTGAGCAGGCACTTGGATATCTTCCCACTCTGTTTTGCCAATATACACGTTCGGGTTTGTTTTCCTGACAGCGCTTCACCCTAGCAATCTTGATCTTTCTTCCAGGTGGCCTTTTAGATGGTGTAACTCCCTGAGTTTATCCTTCAACCTGCTATATTTCAATTATGCCACTTATAAAGAATGCAGACTACTTACAGATAATTTACTTGTTTGTTCTCCCTTTACTGTTCCCTACGCTCTCTCTTAGTTTTTATCCTCAAGCAGTGAACTACCCAGACCAGTGCAGTCCTTCGTGGTTGTTTGGAAATAAGCCAAGCACATAAACTCTTATGATTCTGGGTCCATCATCTCCCCTTCCCCCCACCTCACCACAAATGGACTCTATTACTAATCATAACTCACAGCCAACATCTCTTTGGTTTTAGAGAGGAAGAGATTTTCAGCCTCGGGCAAAAGACATCCAGTCTGATCATGAGAGATGCTGAAAGCTACGGGGGTTGCTGGCTCATGGTATCACTGAGGATATGGTCCTTGGGGAATAACTTCCCTGCTCATCTAAGTTTTCTTTCATCCAAAATTCAGGCCTGCCCTGTCCCAGTTAGCTGAATAAAATCTTTAAAAGTAAAGAATGGTTTGGGGTGCTTCTGGTGGGGTTTTTTTGGGTGCTGAGCACCATTGAGGGAACGTGATTTCCAGAGATGGCCGAGCAACTTACTTTCTGAAAAAGAAACCTCTTTACACATCCCAAGCTGAGCACCCTGAAGTGCAGGAATCTGAAATCTCAGGTCACTTTTGAAAATTTGCATAAAACACCTCAGAACAAAAAATAATGTGAAAATTTTGAAGTTTCCATCAGATATGAAATTCGGTTCCACCTTCTCCACTACAAAAACACCTTTTATTTGGGTGTCTTGCAGCATTTAAAAATATTGAAGAAAGACAATAAACATGTAGAAAGCAAAGTTGTACTGTGGCTAAGATAGAGCTCTGCTACCTGCACTCTGCTACCCTGTCCATCGCTTCCCTTTAAAGCCGGTGGAGGAAGCTCTCCCAGCACACTGACTCCATGTGTTTGTGTGCTATTTACACCTATATTTATATTCTCTTAATTACTTTGTATCACATACAGTTTTAAAAAACCTTTCTTTTAGTAACAAAGCTTTCCAGCTCACTTTTGTCTTTCTTTTAAAAATAAACAACTTAAAAGAGGGCGAGATCAGAGGATTAAGTAAATTAATGAGAAAGATACTTAAAAGGTTTTCAAAGTCTCCTTCTTGCAATGCTAACATGTAGAATTTTTTAAAAAGTAACAATTGAGTTCGCAACTCAAATTAGCACCACCATATATGTTAAGGGAGGTCTGGCTCAGGAGGTATGAAATTTGGACCCATCTCCATAAAAGAGAGAAACCACATTTGGTTTCATTTTCTTTTTCCTTTCACTGCATTTTTCTCTAAAATTAGCTGGTGATAGCATTTCTGTTTTCAGATTCGATGTGGCATGCATACTTTGGGTTATTCAAAGAGAGGAAAGTTGTGCCTCTGTATGCACCAGGTGAAGCAAACATGGGGCAACGTGCCGCTCAGCTGTCGGGAAAGGCCTGAAGAGCTCGGTCTCTGAAGCAGGTGGCAGGTGCCCACGTGTTGCTCTGCAGGCAGAGAGGGATGGGGAGACGGGTAGGGGATGCTCGAGTTAGTAAGAAACAGAAAACACAGACAGACACAACTGAGGCCAGGCTTTGAAAGGACAAACCATAAAGGCTACAGACGGATGTCTTAGCCAGGAGGCACGGAAAAGTATGAAAGTAAGAAGCAATTAGGAGTATTTGTCATAAGGAGCATTAGGAAAGAGAACAACTTTGACAACCTAACCTGTGGCATGTAGGCAACTTGTGGCTTCTTGTCACTGAAGCCAAAGTGCAAGAGGCACCATTTTACAAAAACCCCAACTTTTTCCCACTTCACTCCCTCAAGGCCCCATTTAAGTCACTGGAGAATACAGCAGCTCTGCACTCTGCAGTGCAGCACCTCCTCTCCTTCACTCTTATTTTCTCTTGGGCAGAAATACTCCAGCTTCTTACCGTGAGGAGGAGAGACTCTGAGCACAAAGCACGTGCGCTCCAACAAGTGAGCACTGCACTTTGCAAGTCAGTCACAGATAAGCAGCGGGGCTGAGAAGTAAGCATCACATTTCACTGTCGGACACATAAATATTGTTCTCCTCTCCACAAACAGGTCGAAGTCTAAGGCTGGATGAGAGTTAAGAGTGTGCAATATTCTTTCCCCTGATTAGCAAAGGAGAAGATTGAACCTGTTCCCCTCATCAGTGGCAGTCCAGACTTCCTCTGCTTTCACCTGCAGAGTAACCACACCCGCTGCGTTCGTCCCTGTCCTCCTTGGCAGGAGACTGGCAGGGCATTTCCCCAATCTAATTTTAGGGATCTTGCCCATGTATCTCTGCTGCCTATAGAAGGCACCTCAGATCACTAACCTGCTAACTTAGTTTCCCTGGTTAGGAACCCAAGTTGCATGGGACAAGTCTGGGCCTGGATGGTGAAGCCCAGCGTCCCTTTGTGTCCATTAGCAGAGTTATGCAGGCTCCTTGCATCTCCGCTGAAGGATCTCACTTTACTCACCTGAAATTTGGCTGTGTGAATACACTCCATCCTGCAGTCCTGAAAAATCAATGCAAAAAGGCTCTATTCTCCAAGCCGGTGTCTTAATCATGTTTGGAGCAACACCCCTATTTTGGCCAATGGAAATGCCTGAGGCCATAGGAGATGCTCCCATTTCCTGAAGTCCTTTGAACAAGGAGCCCCAACAAGTGGAGAGACCAATTTGAACAGAATTTTTAGTAGCATTGAGAAATTTAATTATCTCAAATTTGAGAGGAGGGTTTAGTCTTGGTTAAAGAAAAAAAAAGGATATTCCCCGAAATATTGTTGAAAAGGTATAGAATAAGATTAATGGTGAAGTAAGTGTGTGCGTGTGTGCATAAGCATGCTACAGAATTCTTTTATCTTATTGAAAGACATTTGATACTTATTAAAAGATTATTGCTTTAAGGCATATTTTGATTTTCTGCCTAAGACTGTGTGGAGAGTCTTGCTACTGAGATAATAACAAAGAAACCTTAAACATGAAAAAAATACCCACATGAAAGATAATATGTTCCCTATTAGTACTGGTATCATTTTCCGTGGGATTACTTCTCTCCAAATATAACAGAAGTTTAAAAGTAAAAGCCCATTTCCAGTAAAAAGAGATACCACATGGTAGGTTTGAACTTTTTTTTTTGGTATTCAAAATTGCTGGTGTGTAATACTTCATTAAGCAATTATCAAGTGACTATTTACTTCAAAAATTTATCTACATTTTCAAGATCTATGCTAAGGAGAACAGAATCAACCATGCTGCATATATGAAGACATACAGAGTTAGACAAATCTACTGGGCATGCCCCAACAATGCTTTTAAAACTTGAGAAAGCTACACTTTTTTCTGCTCTTAGATGAAAGCTTTTTGGGGAGCCGAAGAGCAATCATGTGCAATTTTAGAATGATTGAAACCTTTTAGAAACTTGTATATGTATTTGATGTATTTTTATATATATGTATTTGATGTGTGTGTGTTTTTACTTTGGAGTTTCTAGTCTCAGTTTACAGCACCTTGCTTTCTGTCTTCAAACCTTGCAGAAAGCTGGAGAGTCAAGCATAACGTAGGTAGAAGAAAATTTCAATCAATAAGATGGCACAGCTGTAAATATAAGCTCCTTTTAGCTGCAAAACTGTTAGTTTAGTGGAGTAATTTAATTTTCATTGAAGATAATTAAAGCCCATTTGAACTGATCGAGGTGCAGGAGATGATAACCTTCTTTGGGGGAAAGGAAAACCATTACGGTACATAAAACTAAATAAACAGCATGGAGGCAAAAGACAATCCTAAATTTACAGACCCTTCCTAGTGTACAATGTACTGAAGTTTAAATGCCACATTAATAACCTCCTGAGCAGGGAGACATTTTAAATACATGCCTGATTAGTGAAATGGCACATACAATTCATTTCCCTATGAAGATGTGCAAATATATTAGTTACTCAGAAGCATTTATGCATTAAGATTTAGACGAATATTTTCTGTCTTATGACCTACACTTATTTCAACAACATCCAGCACTAGAATAACTGTGCTGCCTGTATGAACATGTATGTACTCATTTGTATGAACATCGATGAGCAGGTTATGTGGAATCTATTTAGGAGAAAAAATAAATAAAGCTGTGATTTTTTTTCTCTTTTTTTTTTCTCACAGAACAGAAAGGTTAAGGGATCACTGAGTGAGGCAAGAAGTTCTTTGGCATTAGAGGGAGACTGCAGATCAAGAGAATATTATTTTAATAGCAAAATAAAATCTCTTTTACATTCAGTGTTTCCTTTGTTTCATCCAGGACACTAGGCATTAGAAAAGGGACACAGCCCTAGGAATGTAGCAACCCAAACCCCATTAAACATGCATGGGGAAGATTTCCAGCCTGCTGTGCAGGGAGTTACATGCCCAGGCTCTGTTAACAACAGTAATTGTGCATATAATTTCCTGTGCGTTGCTCTGAAAATTCACCCTACAGACTTTAGCTCCATGTTAAGTAACTCGGCAGCCATTTATTATATTCTGAGGGTGGAAACCAGAACTTTGAAACTGCAGGATGGCAGCGGTCGCCTTTGCTCCCCTCCCTTTCTCACACTTTTCCCAGTCTCAATCAATGGAAGGGAAGCTCTGAGGACCCCATCCTCAGACGAAGGGGGAGTGCATCTCCAAAGGATGCAGGGTCTCCTGTGTGGTGATGGTTCCCCGTACCTGGTCTGGGCTCTGCAGGACTCATGTTGGTCCATGTTGGGGTCAGCAGATGTCTGACTGCAGACAGACCTCTCTGGACCTTGGTTTCACCTCTGGGGACCTTGCAGAGGCCTGGAGGGGGTAGTCCATGTGTGGGTGGCTCGTGGATGAAAGGCGCAGCTGCAGTGTGGTGCAGGGCTCATCCCCAGCGGGGCCAGGACAGGGGAGAACTGGCAGCTCCCACATGGTAGAAACAAATAAGCTTGCCCGAAGTGACAGACTCAAGGTGCTTCAATAGCGGGTTTGAATCAGACTATTAAATCGTGAGTGGCTGACCCCAGAGAACGGGCTGGTGCTGAGGCCCTCCCAGGGGTTCTGGATAAGGGGAATCACTAAGAAAAGTTACCAGGACAGAAGGTGCAGGTGAAGCTCTGAGAGGAAAAGTTTGGAGCAGAAAATCCAGCTGAAAGTGCCCCAGTACCAGGCACAACCGTGAGGCATGCCAAGTGCCCACAGCTGCCCTGGAAAGCTCAGAGTTTTATGGGATCAGACCATAGAATAACCAAAATAAAACCTTTCTGTCCTGGAAAAGCAGAAAAATGCCAAGCTGCCTTCCCTGGCAGACAAGCAATTTAAAGTTTGGCTCCATCTGCTCACAAAAGAGTGAAAGCAGAAAGCAAAATGGAGACTAGATCTGAGGATACTGCAGAATCAGGGTAAGCCATGAAGGTAATTTGCTGTAGGAAACCACTGGGCTCCAGAAGATCTTACAGTGAATTACGTTGAATAAGGCCACCCCCCATCTCCATCTAGTCCTCTGTACTTGGATACTAATTTAAAAAAGTACACAAATTAATCATCCACATAAGTACGTACACACTCAAGCATCCAAACCACCAGTCTGACCGTGAAACTAAAGAATCCCATCTTTGCCATCGTGCTTCTCACCAAACCACCCCCTCAGCCGCTATCTTAGCACCAGAGGGAAAAGACGGGGGGAAAAAGCAGAACAAAACCAAGATGGTCTTGGCACAGTGTGCCCACAAGGTTAGGCTGTGATCCACTAATGAATAAGGTTCTCCAGGGAACAATCCCACATCAGTAGGTGGAACGGCTAATCTAATAGGTTTCTTCCATATCTAAATTCTATAATGGTGTAACTTGCAGCAGGGAGCATGTGATCACTCTTTGAATAAGCAGTGGGAGGGGAAAGGATATGTTTAATGGCCAGAATTAGTTTCCTTACATTGGTTTCCCGAGCCATTGTGCAGAATATGCAGCCTAAGAGTAGTGCAAGACTTTTTTTTTTCTTTTTTTTTTTTTTGATTTTGAAACGGGTACACATCAAATACACCCATCCCCCAGTCACAAGAAAATTCTCGCCACATGCTTCTGTCCTCCAGACTTACACAGCATTTTATTGTATGGAACACATCAAAAGAGTTTGGTTCCCTTGTAAAAGTTTTACAGGAAAATCATTGAAGAGCAGTGTAACTTTTTTTTTTTTTTTAAATTCAAAACTAGAACCAATATTCTGGATTCCCACACTTTGGTGTGGACTCAGAGAGAGCTGTGCTTTTCTGTACAGTAGAGCAGAAATACAGACCCTGTATAATTAGAATTGCAGTCATGGCCTGTGGGATCTAGTGATTTGGACATATTTTATTTAACCAGCTTAGTAAAAGGTAATATTCAGCAGCTGTGATCTATAGCAGAATTACAATTTTCAGGGTCAAGGAGGGATTTTGATATTAGGAGGTTGGGCAGAATTGCTGTAAAATCTCATGAGCTGTCGTTAAAAATAAATGAGAAAATAGGTTATCCAAGAGTCATTGTAAGGGAAAAATCAATAGGCAGTGTCTATTCACTTGGGCTATCAAAATCCTTGAAATTTGAACAAAAGTTTCACGTTTAGTGTGCTGTAGGTTTTGAAATGTAAGTGGTGAATGCTCTGTGGGTACAAATTCATTGTGCTCTGCATTCAAACAAGGAGAAACCCTTCTGAAGTTCTGGAGTTCTCTATTAAGATAGTATAGTTCCTTCGTCACTAAGTCAGACATGTAAAACAGTTGCCAGCGAAACTTCAGAAGCAATTTTAGTTAACTGATGACTAACTCTCTCTTGGAAATATATCACATTTCTTTATCTCACCTTGTTCCTCTGGGGTTCCCGCCCGCCTCTGGCTCCCGGCGGATGCGGAAAGGGGCTGCAGCCCCGGAGCCCGGGCAACTTTCTGCAAGCGCACTCGCCTGCTGCAAAACTGCAAATGACGGACATTGGAAATGAGCATTATTGATAATTCGGAGCAGTACACATAATTGATATGGAAAGAGAGTATCATCCTCATTCAGAAACAATTAACTTCCCCCTCCAACACAGCGGTTCAAAGAAGCCTCAGCCTTTTAAATATGAATGAGTATGACTTCAAAATATACAACTATTAGCTATTACAATATACACATGGAGTAGGATTTTTTTTTTTTTTAAATTCTCGTAGCTACCAAATTTAAGTGTGTCATGGATGCAGATGTGCAGGCGCACAAGTCGCACATGGACTCCAAGCAGTTAGAAGCGGGGAGGAGACAATGAGAGATACACACTGCTGACGGATTGCATTATTTTATTTGCGCCACAGCCTTGTACAACCCAAAAGTCCAGTTAATTCTTAGTTCAAGACAGATGACTGAGACTTTACAGAATGTACAAGAATTAGCAGACAACACTCATTGCAAACGGACATCCAAAAAGAAAACCTTTCTCCAAAGCTCAACCCCACTGAGGAACTCAACAGACTCTTCTGCAGAAGCCCGATGAAGATTTGTATATTGTTAATTTGATTGCAGACGATGCACGTTAAATAGAAAGGAACTGAGTTTGTCACTGTCATCTGAATCCATTCAGTCAGTGCAACAAAGGTATATTTAACTAAAATATGAAACAGACTTGCTAACACCGCATTATTTTCTCAGGCTTACAAAGTTAAAAAAAAATATTAAACTGAATATAAATGACTTTGAGCATTTTTTATGACACCCACAGCCTAAGTGATCCAGATAATGTAATCTAACCATCATTAGAAACCATGAAATTACAATTCCTCTGGGATGGATATTTATCTCTCTGTTACATACAGAAAGGCGATTAATTAGTAGCTCTTTCAGTGTTTAACATTACTGTGTACTGAGGCTGATTAAAATCTAACTATAGAACAGCTATGATAGCTAACATGTAATCTGGGGAAAGTTTAGCTGGGGCATGAAGAAGCACCTTAAAAAGAAAACTTTAAAAAATGTACTCATAGAAGTAGGTAGCTTCAAAGCCAAAACCCAGGCCTCTTTCTAATTTCTGTTACACACAGTAATCATGACAATTACTGAGATTTCAAAAATCTCAATATTAAAACCAACTAAACCCACGTCAAATATTTTTGCAAAGCGGCAAAATACACAGAATACCCATTCGTTTTTGAGGAATGTATACAGTGCACAGTCATGAAGTGAATCACACAGCAGTGTCCTGAATGGCTTATTCCGAAATTTAAATGGGAGCGTTTGCTGGGGCATGTGTGTGTATGCACCCTGTACAGACAGCACAGCGTGCACACGCTCTGTGGGCTAAATTCATATTTCTGGTGTAATTTCACTGGCTCGTGTGGAATGCACCAAAGATGTGTCAATGTGTGTGTGCAGACAGTTTCCTCCAGGATCTCACGAGGGACACGAGGACATGGATTATTTCACTTTGGGAGGAATAAGCAGAGGCAAATTTAGTAGGTTTTATTTCCAGAGCATTCCTACTGTGAATGAAAATATTGGAGGAATTTCATATAAGGGCAGCTGAAATGCCAGAAAAGCCCCAAATCACTAGTCATTATTTTAAAAATAATTTCCTATTTTGGCATCACTGTACCTAGGTGCACACACTAATATGTTTGGGCTGGTTGAGAAGAGAGAAGAAACGTTAAAAGCAAATGTGAACATATCAGCAAAAAGACCTGGTTTTATTTAATTTTTTGAAACTATCAGCTGAGACCATAAATCAGTATTGGACACGGATCGTATTTTAGTGAGGATACACAGAAAGAAATTAGAAGTACTTTTAAAACAACATGTAAAGAAAGGACACTTTACCACCCCCACCCCCCGAGTCCAGGTCCCAAAGAACTAAGCCACTGATTCCTAATCCTCCCTGTTGTGTCGAGTATTGTGTAGATGCTGCTCTCTTCTGGCTGCCTACACAATTTTTAATATGCAAAATGTTAATAAAAAGTGAAGTAAAAGGTTGCGAAAATCAAACATGGCCTCAGTGCGCTGAGGGTAACGGAGGCACCTCTGAGGCCTCCCTGTGGAGAGGTGACCCATACCCAGCTGCTTTGTAGTTCTGCTCCAACACCACACTGACCAGAAGCTCCTCCAAAATTCCCCTCCTGTCTTCCTGCGTACCTCACTCAGCATGGCCCAAGTTCATATCTGGAGGCAAGGGGAAGGCATGCTCTTATTTTTCAAGCTGGAGATGGTCAGCGCTATCTACCGCAGGCACCTGCCAGCCATACCACGCAGGGCAAGGAGCACAGCTGTTAATGCTGCTGAGGTTGTGCGTTTAGCCGTTTCGCACTTCATGACAACCTGAGTAGCAATAGCTCAGCTTCACATTCTTACAAAAACAAGGACAACTGAAACCCTGTGAGAAGATAAAAAAAAAAAAACAAACAAACACCAGAAAACTTTTAAACTCTCAAGTGAACATTGCACCAGGACAAGGATCTTTGAGCCTACCCAGCACAACCAAGCTACCCAACCAAGCATATCTCTGGTCACAACCCCTCTGCTTCAGACATAGCAGAGGAGGAGCGAGATTTCTTTGAATAGGTTGGAGGTAGGAAATAGGAAGTCACCACGGCATCCCATTGCTCCGCTGTGGGATGTAACAGGGTAGGACATTATTGGGGTCCAAGGTGGTTGACCCTCTAGCTCCACTGCAGCTCCACGCTACATACGTGTCCCTGTCAGGCACCTCTGACCACCCTCTCAGCAGATTTCCTCAGGCAGGTATAATGGCCCTGCTGAGCCATTCCTGTGCTTCAGAAGAGGTGCTACGCTTACCGCTCCGTCCAACTCGTCTGCCCATGTGGTAACACCATGTAACTGTTGCCTGAGAAAAGGCAGGTGGGACCCATGGGCAGGGCGAGTTCAGACTGTTCATAGGCACCCAAGTCACCAGTCTGAGCTTCAGGGTAGCTCAGGCACCCCATGCAAGCCAAAATATCTCATCCTAGAGACGGAGGAAATCAACCAACACAGACTTAAACCCATGCTAATTTGTCATCCTTCCTAAGGTCTCTTCTTAAAAGATAAAATTCACCTCTAACCCAAGGGACATCTGGCTACGTTCGATGTCACTGAAGCCCCACCGATCACCCAGCCAGGACACAAGGCTTGGGCTGAAGCCTGATGAAGGTGAGAAGTATTTTCCCTGGCGAGAGACCAGCTGCTCTTGGTGGAAGAGGATGAGAGCTCTGCTGCCATGCATTTGCATGGCACTGATTTGCTTCTGCTGCGGGAAGGAGAGGAAGCACGGTCTTCGCGGCGTCTGCGGGACTCACAGGGATATCTGTTACAATTCATTAAGTAGCGGTCTAAGAAGTTACAATAATAACATTTCAACAGAGTTTCCAGAGGGAGTCTCAGAAACTACAGGAAAAGCCGACAAGTTTCAATCCATTTATCAAAGCACTTCAAGACAGATGAAACAGCAGAGCTGCTTAGTGAGGAATGTCTCTCTTTCTGGGTGTCCAGAGCATTTCAGTAAATAAAAAGCTCTTTAAAAATAAGTCAATACAATGGAATCCCTTTTGCCTTTTGCCAGCGCTTGTATTACACTTACACCCAAATGACCCTCCTACCTATAATACTGCAGCATTTACATACACATCAAATGGGTGCTTTTCACTTACATAATACATTTAATCCAAGGATTACAGAGCACATAATATATTAAACATTACAACACCTCGTGAGGTAGGTTAGCATTAATGAAGTTGCAGTGGGTAAACTGAGGCACAGGCTGGCTTTATGACTTGCCTGTGGTCCCACAGGCAATCAGCGGAAAAGTCATTAAGACGCTCTTCGGACAAACAGCAGACACACATATGCACATACTTGTACGGGTAAAATAGACTAATCCATGTTTTCAAAAGCAACTTTAGCTACCCATCCGGAGACACTCAGGTCCTGATTTTCTGAGGGCAGGAGAACAAAAGGCAAATAGGAGAAGATAAAAAGAATGGAAAGTAAATATTTGCTGTTAGAAATAACGTTTTTTTGTATGCCAAATTGTGTACGCAAAACAAGAGGCATCTAAAACTGAAGGACACTTTAGATGCTGTTCTCCAATAATTTGATTTTCTAAGTAAAGATTTTTCTAGACCTGCAACAGGGGTTTTGTTAGGGTTTTGTTCAATAATGTCCGTTTATATTTAGCTTTCGTACAGCAGCTAGAGAAAAAAAAATCTTTGGTTAAGGTCTTTGAGCCAAGCATCTAGGATAAAATTTTCAAAAGCACTCAACAGTGGCTTTTGAAAACAGAATTAGGCTAGTTGCTGAGACAAGCTTTGAAAGCTACCCCCTACCTCCTTTAGCATTTTAACTGAGAGCTGATTTCCTCGGTTATGGTACCGTTCCTCATTTTAGTCTCCTCATCTCATGGCCTTCACCAGTATCGCTAAGTCAAGTTGGATTTAAAACCAGGAAAACAAGCAGGAGACTGGGCGATGCGGGAGCTTGTGGTCATGACCTCCCCGGCATGTCTGCCGCTCGAAAGTGGTGTAGCTGGACACAGGGATGCTCCCTGGGTGGCTCCCACTTTCCAGCCAGCCTTTGTTCTCTTTGTGGGAGCACTGGCTAATAGTGGTGTACA
>WAAD01041623.1:2667-85167 GCA_013389945.1 Fregata magnificens | reverse complement strand
AGAGGATAAATACCTTCGAACACTGCCAGGCGTCGTCCTAATTTGCCTGAACTCAGCTCAGTGCCATCACTTGAAACTAATGGCCAGAGCTCTGCTTACACAACCCTAAGTGCTTAATTTGAGTGCACGTTGTGATTGAAGGCCAGCCAGCCTCCACACTGCGAGCTGAACACCCAAATCTTTCTGTGCCTGAGAGTTGCATGACAAATGCCACACACCTCGCAAGGATGAAAGGAGAGGATGCCCCAGGAGGTGGTGAGGGGGGTCCCATGGCCCTGTGGCAGTGCAGGGCCATGGAGGTGCGGAGCTGAACATGACCGAGCTGCACTGCACACAGCAGCACCTCCCAAAAACATGGGTCTGGATTACCTAGGAACTTTTGCACCAGCACAACCCTACAGCCACTGATGTGAGCTGGTAGAGAAACCTGGCACAGAAACCACTTCTGAACTTACTTAGTTGTGAGCTGCATGTAGCTCAAAACCCACAGTTGACCATACACGCTTCCATTTGTTTCAGTGAGTATCATTTTTCTTGTCCATCCTTTTGTTCCGCATTTATCACCATCTTTCAAAGTCTTAGCTGTGGCATCAGTACCAACACCCTTTTAGCTGAGTTATTCGTTTCCATGTAGAGAAGACAGGGGACGTATTTAGGGCCAAAATCAACTCCCAGATGTTTATCCCAAAACCAACTCCCAGGGACAGCACAGCAAGTCGGCAGAGACTGCAGGGACACCAAACCCCCAAAAGTACTAAGGCACACACAAGAATTTGGTGCTCGGTTCCTACCTAATTTGGGGGGAGTCTGAAAGCCACCAGCTTTTTGTTTCTTTGAACATCTTCCTGAAAAGATTTTACGGCTTAAGTTCAAGGGCTTAAAATCCCTCTCGATTTGTAATATTTGTAAGGGATTGCATATAATGAATTGAAAAGTTATGAAAATTACTTTATCTTATCACCAGAAAATGACCTTTGCTGGAGTTGTGAGGTTAATTATAAGCCAAATGACCTAGACCTGTCTATAGGAGAAGCACAGCCACTAGGAAAAGAGAAACACAGCTCATTTACACACATGTAGATGAAACTATGATATATTATATCAGCTAAAAGCATGTATAAATCAACCTTTTTACAGTTTTTGTTTAAAAAGGGGAATATCACATCAGAATTCAATACACTAAAAATATTTCCAATCTGCGGTCTCAACATAGGCCAATCTTAAAAATCTAGATTTTTGTTTAATGCACTGTAATCACGTATTTGTCACTGAACTATTACTTAGGGTCTCTTTTCAATCAGCAATGAATAGATAAGTATCTTTATACACCTTCAGTAAGGGCCTAGTGTGTATACTTATCAGTACATATATCAACATTGGAAGATTTAAAACAGATCCGACAGACAGGCTGTGGTCACAACTACGTTTTGGGCAAGTGATGCATTATCATGATCTTGATGAAAGTGGAATTGGTTTGAATAAGCAGAAAAGAAAGCCTAATTTTAAAAAAAAAAGTTACATAGAGTGCTGGATTCACATCAGATGTTAAACATCATCGTAAGGTTGTTCTCTTTTTAAAACTAACTACTGTTTTTAACCAGGTACGTCTATTAGGCTAATTCATGTTCGGGAGTTAGTCACAGGAGACAGGTTCACTTTCTACATCATTTGGTCTCTGCTTTACTTATATTTTATATCACAGAAGGTCAGATACTGCTTGATATTCATACACCCCGCATAGCACAAGAAAAGTGCAAAGACTCCTCTTCCCTCGCTAAACTCTGGCAACTTACAGGCTAATTGTCTGGGGTAGAATTCGACACACATGAAGTCTTTTTATACTGGAACAAGCCCTCACCCCAACAAATATTAAGATTCCGAAAACACGCAGATAAAGACAAAAAATTTAAGAAAAAATAATCAACCCCACATGCCATAAACTATGCCATCAATAATACAAAATATTTTATACTACTTGCACCTGAGTTGAATAGTGGAAAAGAGAGGGAGACTCTGTCAGTGCAAGAGAATGATTCATGTGACCACTTTGTCTTAATTACTCAGAACAAGCAGTTTGTTGCTGTTTAGTGAAGAACAAAGATATCAGCGTCCCTTGACAGAAAAATAAATAGCCATCATGGTGGTGAGGAGGATGATGACTGCCAGAACAACGATCAAAATCCGGTTTTGGATGATCCTGAAAAAAAGCAGAAGAGATGAAAAAACAGTGAATAAACCAAAATAAAGCAAAATAGCAGAATATATATAAAAATCATAAAAAGAAACACACAGATAAATATCCTGGAGAAAAGACATGTGCCCACAAATTTAGGATTTCCTATACCCTTCTGCATATCTTGATTGTTTTTTACTTCTTTCAATTTCCAGTGCTTCCAAACATTTCTTTAGGTAGCTATTAAATCCAACTTTTGCATTCAGGAAAGAATTAGACTTTTCTTAATTATGCATACACTTATATACATATTAGAATAACTGAAATACACCATGTTACAATTTATTAAGCTTCTAACAACCAATGAAATAATTAGTCCTCAGTCGATGCAATCCAAGCAGGGTGGTCCGTAATAGTAAATATCATTATATTTTTTTAAGCCATTCTGAAATCTTCACAGCTTTTTTTAATCTGAACAGAAACAATTTATTAATTTTCAAGGGATTTTGCTATTAAGGTACAAGATTTCAAGGAAACACATGTCAATGAGATACTTACTTGTACTAAAATACCAAGGGAAAAGTATAAAAGATAGTTTTGAAGAAAAGGATGATATAAAGAAGCAAGTGTCAAACTGTGAAGCTTATGTTGTAAAAGCATCTCCTGTCTCTGTAGCATACCTTTACTTATGGTAATAGGCAAATGTTACATTTTCTATGTAGTATAAAAAAAAAAAATGGAAATTAGTAATAATAAAAAGATGCCAGAAGTAGAAAGTCCTAATATTGTTCAATCATTTGTTGGGAGAAATCCCTGCGTCTAAAATCAGACACCCCATTGTTTCAGATTTTGCCTGAAATTAATAGGTCAATTAAAATGAATAAATCAACAAACAGTAGAATTTGAAGCATTTTATGAGAGGATTCTGGATTGTAAGAATTCAGCATTTGTTATTCCATTCTCACAGAGGAGGAAGAATGTTTTCATAGGGTCTTCATGAAACAGGAACTTTTGCAAAACATATTTGTACATGAAGCATATCGTCAGAATTGGAGAGGTATAGCAAAAAAACCCACACCAAACCAACAGAAGAACCCTAAGTTATATTTATTCTTGTTTGTTTTTTCTCATGCTTCTGCAAAACAAAAGAAAAGAAAAGAAAAGAAAACAAAACAAAACAGAGCCTTCACCAACCAAACAACGGTAAGAGGTAAAACTGTGTTTTGTGAAACATCAAACCAAGTACAAGGCTCCAACTTGAAGACAGGGAATGTAATGTGTTAAAATGAGCGTATTTCACGCAGTGAAAGAGGGAAGAAACTCTAGAGAGCAGAGGGGAGTTTCTCTTGGTAAATGTTTTTCATTTGGATGTGGGTAGATATACATATAAATTATACTGGAATGTGTAAAGAAAAATGCAGTTTTAACCAACTCCAGCTCTCTCCTTGCTTACCCCCCACCTAAAGAAAAAGCAGTAAATGGATGGCTGAAAACTGTCACATCAGACAGACACCCTCCCCTGTGACACTCTAAAAGGACTAGCTCTCTATCCTCCTGACAGGTTACAAAATGATCACATTTGCTGACACGTCTTCCGCAAAACTGCTTTAGTGTTTGTGTCCACTTTCCTAGCAGGAGATGAATGGGCTGCTTTGTCCTCATTTATCACTTAAAGCTGAACTAAGATCTGTCTCGTTTATTTTTCCCTTNATTAAGGGCTTTTGGTCCTTGTTGGTTTGCACTTCAATTTAACACCTGAACTTACAAGCTTCTCTTTTGTGGTGGGGTGTGACATTCTCTGCCAAACACCTGATAACAAACGATTTGCCCAGGCAAATGCATGAAAACCAGAATATATATTTACTCACTCACCCTCATCACTCCTGAAAAGACACTCAGCAAAATTGAAACTCAGCAGTGAAATAGATTAAAAGCATGAAAACTCTTAAAACATTCAGCCTTAAGTAATACACAGTGCAGCTGGCTTGACAACCATTTTATTTGTGGGATGTGGGCCCCAAGGCATCCATAATGCTAATTTACAAAGGATTAACTGTGAGTGAAACTCACTTAATCTAACACATAGTTAGGCAAAGGCATACATAACATACTGAGTGTTTAAATCAACTCCTCCTATCTCTGGCCCACTGAAAAAGCACTTCATCGTCTGAGACTTGAAATTAAAGAAAAATAAAAAAAGCACCAAATCCTCCAAATGCTTTATTTTTAATACTCTGGCAGTACACACCCAATTGCAAGATTATTTAATCAGTGTCCACGTCCCTAAAATCCTTGTCAAGAGAACATTGAGTGAGGCATGCTGCCACCTGTACAGGCTAATTGAAGGTTCACTTACGGTGTGAATCTAGGAAATACATATCAAAGTTCTATTTCTAGGAATCTGAATTAGTCTGCACAGTGCAGCAAAAGAATATCATATTAAAAGGAACAAATTAATCATGAAATAGGATGGATGTTATCAACAGACTCCTACACTGAAGCATTATATACTTTTAATATTCAAGCCCACAGTTAAAGATTAATTTTATATCTTTAAAAAAAGAATAACATCGAGTTTTACTGTTTTACTTTCAAGTGAGCAAGTAAAATTAAAGAAACTGCAAACTGCCAGAAGGATGGGACTAGAAGGAGAATGACAGAGCCGTTTGGTAGCAGCAGGACAGTCTTGAAGAGGGCTTAGCAAGCCGTGCGTGTTGAAGTCTGAGTCTGGGAGCTGCTGCTCAGACAGAGAACACAAGTTCCGGGTGTCAGCACATTTCAGATCTCAAAGTCAACAGGCAAGGGTGACCCTTCAGAGTAAAGAAAAAATCAAGAGGAAAGGGGGTTTTGAGTGATCCAAGACAGTCAAGCCAGCTCACAGTGGTAGAACAATGGTTGGCATTGGCAGGACCCATCTGTAGGGAAGCCTATAGTACTGTCACAGCCAGACACTGCCAGTGGGTATTGCTCTAGGCAAAGTATCAAGGAATTTAAGTGGGGGAGGGAGCGATAATACCAAAGGAGAAGAAAATGGGGCCTAACATTCACTACAAAAAGATCCCAAAGGCTAACATGCTTACAAGAAGCAGATGATAGTCTTTTATCTCCATTACACCTTAAATTCAACAAAATCTGGTGAATGAGGAAGCCCAGATTCTTCTTTGAAAATGCAAAGCATGTTTACAGGGTAAATAATTTAAGAAAGAATATATACTTGAAAGAAGACACCCATTGAAACATCCATGGCTAAAATGCCTGAAGGCAAAAACTTGTGCATTTGCATGCTGCATTTTATTAAGTTAGCACACTGTAGCTTTAAAAGAATGCATGGCCAAATTAAGAGGAATGTGTGACTGAAACATCAAGGATTCCTCAAGTCTACACTATGAATCATAGTGCTGTTGATATGAGATGAATTAACCATTTAGTCGATGCAGCTTAGGCACTGAATTCACACCAAGTTCTGCTGGAGCCCGGCGTGCTGGAGCTCGTTAACAGCCAATGTCTACTGTTCCTTTCATACTCGAAACTCTAAGAGCACAAGGGCTCATTCTACTTTGAGTCAGAAGAGACGAAAAATCTGAGCTTTTAAACCAAGTTCCATCTAGTTTATCATGGACAGCAGCCCAAAACGTTTGGGTGCAAAATCACATAGGAACAGTAACTAAAGCAGATGCAAGGGTAACATTAACCGACGCATTGGTAGAGCATGCTGGACTAACAACGGAGAAAGCGCATCAAACTCCTGTGGAGTTTTCTTCTGCTCCTCCTTTCTAAATGCCTGACCCTCTCTCCTGGCTTCTGCTCACAGTGCCTAACCTCTGACCACTGGTGCACTGGAGGTTCCCTCCAGCCAGTGCCAACTTTGTGAGCTGATGAATGACACCATCTGCTTTTGGGTATCACCTCTTTGATGCACATAGCGACCACTGCTTTGGAGAACAAGTCCCACATACATTACCAAACACTGATGTCCCTGGCAAATCAGTTCCCTCAACTCCCGCCATGGCAGAAATTGTGCTGCCTTTCCACATTTCAAAACCCAAAATGATTCGCTCCTCTCCGTAGCTTCACACACACATGCACACAATGGGTCTAACTTTGTTTGTGACATGTTTAGATCTGCTCCGTATAAACACAAAGCAGTTCCCGAATAAGCTTTTGCAAACCTTACATTAAGGATGCCAACCGTGTTTAAACCTTTTTACAAAACTGCATTCATTAGCAGGGGAGTGCACGACATCTATATGGGTTCAGCCTGATGTCTTGCACATGTCTTAGTGCCTGATTGACCAGCATTGAATAATGATGCCTTACCATTAAGCACTGATGGTACAATAACAATTGTCATGAAAATTAGCAATCACAGTAACATGTTAACAAAATACGGGATATAAACGAACCAGTGCAGACTCTGGGTGCATAAAGAGTTTTGTGTCCTTAACTTGAAATAATGAAGACTACAAATAAAATACTGCAAAAATATCTTACAGAAGCCGAACTCTGACACTGATGCAAATAAAAAAAAATACAAATGGCTTAGGGGATCAGTTAGCACACATTCATTACAACACAAGGCTTTATTCTTAAAGAAAGCATCTCGAAAAATAATGTTCTCAAGAACACAGACTGATTGATGACGGAGCACTGTCCAACAGTGTTTCACTGTAATACATGTATTTAAGATTTAACTAGAAGTGATTCCTATCAGTTTACTGGGCAGAAAGGCTTGTTCTCTGTATACAAGACTAGATCTTAAACGGTCGCTTTGAATACTTGGCTATTGCATTTTTGGGTGCCCTTTTATCCGTGATCGGCAGTTTTTGCTAACATGCAAGAAAATAGGTGCATGCAAATCAGTGGTAAGTGATTTTTAAGTCCCCAATATTCATGTGTAAATCAGCAGATTCAAACAAACACAAAGTGTAGGTCTAGTCACATAGGCAAATACATACCAGGCAAAACTAAATGTGAATTTAAAGTAATATAGCTATACCCAGATACCTTCTGGACAAACACCATTATTACTATATACAAGGACATCCTTGTTACGATATATCAGGAGCTTTCAAATGGAAGCACTAGACCCCACACAGGGGAATAAAATGTTATGATTGGTAAAGCAAAGCCTTAGATACATAATGATAAATCTCTAAGTTCAGGGTATCTGGCGGCTGTTCAAGTAACTATTCATCCTTCCCATCTTTAGGTTTAAGAATGCTTTTCTTAAATAAAAGCAACTGAAAAGAACTAGACAGGCTGTGGCAAAACATAAAGACATGGCAACCTACTGAAATAAAAGAGTAAGAGAGCCCTGCCTAGCAAAATTACAGCTGGTTGGAAGTATCTGACTTGAGACATTTTTCATCATTAACAACTGAAATTAGAAAACAGAAATACCAGTGAAAAAATATCTGCACAAGTTGCATACAACTCCTTGGCCCTCTTCTAGCTGACCTTGGAAAAAGTGAAGAATTTGGAAAATACTCAAGTTTTTTTTCCTCTCCCCCACCCCAAACTCCGAAAAGAAGTCCAAGTTCTTTGTGTTCTCAAGCCAGAAGAACCCATTACATTGTAATTGACATTGTATATTTAAAGGTGAAAAGGCTTTGGGGGGTGGTGGAGAGGGGACGGGACCCCCATGGCTTACTTCATGCCAAAAAGACCACCCTGCGTGGGCTCCACCTCCAGTCTGAGACAGGCCACTCCCAGCAGGAGCCTATTTTGTGTTCTCTGAATTCCTTCCCAAAGGAGCCTCTTCTTCCCCTAGGGACAGGGGCTCTAGTTTCTTATGCGTAAGACCTTGGGAAAATCCACTAAAAATTGCTGAAAACTGAGCAGATAATGAAATTAAAGCCTCAAAAATAGAGGAAAGGAGAATAAAAAATGATGGCATTTTTCTAGCTGACTAGCAGGGGTTTTTGAAAGAGACAGGCCATACAAGGTGCCTAAGATATTGTTGATAGGGCTGAGGAGTTGTGCAGCGCTATATCCTCTAGCTTTAAAGTTCAGTCTTAAGGACTGGGGCTGTCTACTTGTAATAACATGGATGCCAATCTCTAGTTATAATATTACACTCAAACCACATCAATGTTTTTTCCACCTGGGCCCTGAATGAAAGAATGAGTCATGTAATAACAGGTGCAGGGAGGTAGACAACTATCCAGTTTTAAACATCTAAATTATATCTAGCTAATCTCTCTCAGCTCCCTGTGTATATAAGCTAGAGTCCTGCTCTGAACTGCACTCTCTTTTTCCTGGTCATATATGCATCCCAGGAGAACTAGTCAGTTAAGATAGCTGGCTAGGTTAGGCGCCTACAGATTAAGTAGGGATGAATATCCCTAAAAGCCTGAACATGAGGCCCAAGCAAGAAAGCTTGCTAGCTCTGAAGGCAAAATCATACAGGAAAGGTGTTATCATATTGTAAAGTGTCTGTAATCTCCCATTAATCAGAAATATTGCAGAGATGAAACTCACCAGTAAGGCAGGAGATGTTCCCCAATAATTAGCCAGTAAATACCTTGATTCATCATCTCCCTTTAATGGGTCCTGTATTTGCACATGAAATTCTGACCAGAATCAAATATAATTCTCCTTTGACAGTTTTTCTGGAGGAGTGAGAGATAGGAGAGACATCCCTCTGGGACGAATGCCTCCTGAAATGCAGTGGGCTTCCTTGGCTCAAGGAACTCTGGTTTTTACCTTGCTGTGTCATCTTCTGACAATCTTACCATTAAGATTAAAATTTAAAATTGTTTTTATGATATCTGAGAGTTAAAATACTTATTGAGATATCTAATTAATAACTGAAATCTTGCCATACATTCCCAACGTAACAAAAACATATGAACAGCATTGGAGTATAGTGTTATTTGGTAGCCATCAGGATTATCATAGCTTGCATGAGTCCTGTCTCAAGGAGCTGGCAGTCGCAGGAGGTGCAAATAGTACCCAGGTGAGCACTGGAGTCTGGGGGGAGTGAGCAGGGGACTGAGTGGCCCAGGGAGGAGAGCTATCTACAGGAATGATTGGAAGACAAGTGTATGCAGACTTCAATATGCAAACTGCAAGAACAGGGAAAGCCTGAAAGAGGACCTTATGGAAGTGGGACCTAAGATAAAAAGGGAAAAGGGAAGGGTACTGTACATCTTCTACTAGCTCAGATTTTATTCATTGCTTATTCTTAAAACACACGGGAAGGCATTTCTGAAGGATGAAAAGTATCCTTCTGCTGAAGAGAGACCCTGACAGGGAGCATTTCTCTGCACAGTTGTGATGCAACTTCAGCTTTCTCCTGTCTCCATGTCCACTCCTTCCACGGAGGGAAACAATTAGATTATTACTGTCATTAGGAGGACCAGCGGGTGGCTGCCGCGGCCACGGAAACTCACCAACCCAAACTGGAGGGGGATTAACTCATTTCATGCAAAGCAGAGGCAACACCAGTTCTCCTTGGCGAGTCTAAACGAAGATCACATGCGCAGTGGCAACTGCAAGTGGAAGGAGTCAAGGTTGTATTAATCTCCAGCCAGCCTTTCTCAGGGTACTGAAGTATCAAGAAGAACAAATCACGCATTTAGTCACCTGAGCATGACTAAGAACCATAGGCCTCAGCAAACATTACAAGTGCTTTAGAAAGAGCTCTGAGGGAGGGTGGATAGTCCAGCTGTCAGCGTAATGGCATTCTTCAGCACATCAGTTGCATGAAGCCCCGGTCCCCAAACAGTTAATAGGAAAAAAAAGCCCCAAACCCCAACCCCCTCGCCAGCACTCAAAGCTAAAGCAATTATTTCTCCAGCAGAAGAAATGTATGCAAGCTATAAAATGACAAGAACATACATGACTGCACATTGGCTTTTATGATAAATATAGTTAAATTTACATTCTGTGCAATTTACAGAAAACAAAAAATGTCTGAAGTCTGCACTTTATCAACTTTCATAATCATTAAAACCCGCTAAAATACATATCTTAAACAGATGAATGAAAGTAACGTCTTTCGCCCTGCCTCACTTTAATTAATGACTAATCTACAGCTTTTACGTGTGATGAAGCTGGAGACTGGACACAAATACTTTGCTTGCATTATTTTCCCCTTATCACACCATATTTCACTAGGCGTCTTTTTGTATGGCAAGTTTTCTACAATTGTCTTAACAATGTTGACCTCTTTTGTAAAAACCTGAAGGCACCCGCAGCAATTCTTCCTGAATGTGTGCTATCCAAAATGTTACCATTTCATGGCACTTCTTGAATGATAGAATAGATTTTTTTTTTGGTATATATTCATTTTTTTCAAATGCTATAAAAGAAAGGAAAACAATCATGGCTAAGGCCATTTGTGAGATGGCATTAAAAGAGCCCACTCTGAGACAGATAAAAATAATGAGAATCTTTCTGTCAAGAAGGATTTAGAAAATATCACTAGCATTATTAAAATTTAATTTTTTACTGTGCTTTTTGGTTCCCCCTTTTCCAGTGATAATGAGCAGGACTGCACACCTCCACATTGCTAGTACTTGTTTTGAGCAATAAATTCAGCCTTCCAGTCTGAAGACATTTCAGACAACAATTTTGACTGCTATAGGCTTATTTTTCAACCTGTTCTGTGCTTTGAGTCTTCCTATAAAAACCAGTTCATAAGCTAATTTTCCACAAGGCCAGTGGAACAAATAAAAATCAATTTTTGCCCAACTGGTTCAGAGAAAACCTGGGAATAGTGAAGACAGAACTGTGAAAAATAAAAAGAATCGATGTATTCACAAATGGTTTACCTGATAGAGAACTATCAAATTAGTTGACAGGAGATACTTGCCACTATTAGAGTATTTTCTTTTTGGCGTGTTACAGTATTTCTATTAGGGGAGCAGAAATGCCTCTACTTTGCTATGACCTCAGACACCTCGGTTTAATAACCACACCGAGCCTCCATGCATTCTGTAAAACTACAGGGCACAAAGTCAAAGTGCAAGAGCACTTGCAGATCTTGCAACCGGAGGGACCTGCAAGCCCAACCTGGCTTAGAGTGGGTGTAAGTTTTCGTGATCTTGTGGAAGGAGGGAAGAGTCCTCTTTCAGTGAACACAGGGAGACAGTCATGACCTCAGGCCAACCTTGTCAAGAGGAATTTGGTCCATCAAGAAAGGAAAAAATTGTAAAACACTGCCCAGACTTCCCTCCCCAGTTAAAAACCCAAATGTTCAGTAGCACGCTGAAGACTAAGTAGTTTAATATCTCTTGCAGAGCAGAATACAAATTTCTACAAAGATGGGAATCCCATTCGTAGACTTCAAAACTTTCAGAATCCCAAGGACAACTCAGGGCATAAAGTTTAATATTGTGGCCCAATCCATTTCATCATCTTCGCCACTAACTGGGCAAGTGTTTTTGAAACCATGATACCAAGAAGGGATTGGATAGGTGTTTATGCCTGTCAGTCTGCAGCCAGAAAAATATCTCTGGAAAACTGATTGAAGAACAGAATCTGCTTTTTAATACAAATTAACCATCAGTCCTGTGGAAATAAAACAAATTTATAATTTACAAGCTTAAATATTAAGGAAGCTCTCTCTAAGTAGCTGTAATCTTCAACCTAGTATGTAGCATTTTATGCACTCCTTCATTTTTATGACTTGGCATTAAAATGTGACTCATTTTAACAGAAAAAAAAAGGATTAAGTATGTCACTCTGAAGTAAAGCTGCATATTACCTATTTAAAAATATTATAACACACCATGGAGACATCATTTCTAGGGCCAAACAAAACATTACTCAATGAAGAAATGGCATGAAATATAAAATATTCAGCAGAGGAAGGGTATTTGGAGTTAAGCAGTTTCACTGCCAATAAACAGCATCATAATAAGTAGTGTGCATGTAGAAAAAAAGTATACCTGTTCTTCACTATTCAAGATGTAACACCTTAGTATGGGAAACTAATAAAGATACTACTTGTCCACTAAGTACACACAGGGAGAAACTAAAAACCACCACACATTTTGATTCTGAATCTCTTACAACTGATGCTAATTTGCTTATGATATCTGCCTGATTTAGAGCTAATCTTCTGTAAATTAACTCCTAATGCTGTCTGAAATAATCCTCTTAATGCTGGTCTGTCTTGAGTACTTTATATCAAATACCATGAAATACACAAGCATATACAAGGCGCATAGCATTTGTAGTGCTGTTGGCTGCTCTCAAATATTTGCTGTGCCGTGAAGATGCAAGCGTGGTGCAGAGCTGCGTGGCCCTGGGGCAGCTTTGGGGCAGCACAGGGTCGTGTTGCTCTGGTTGCCCCCTTTGAAGGGGACAGCATGCCAGGACTGGGACCCACCACTCCTGGCCACCAGAGAGAAGAGGAGGCTCTGTGCCTCCTTACAAAATGGTGCAGGGAGGTGCAGTTCCACGCTTCAAACCTCCCACCTCCAGCAGCACATGATAATGAGAAAAAGTAAACTGTTCGGGCTTTGAGATTTCTGAATGACAAGATCTGTGTTAAACAGCACTAATTATCAGCTGGAAGCCTAATCTGATAACTGGTTTGAAAAGACAGAGACAGACAATTTCGTTTCTTCGGACGGGGAAAATATTTTTAAGGGTCTTGCTTCAGCAACGGCCAGCTTAATTATTATTGTCAGTGTGCTAACTCTGTATTCAAAACTATATTTTTTCCACTAAATCCACCGGAACAATTTTCTCCCCCAACATTAATTTAACGATACAGCCGAAAACCTAATTGATATTGGTGAGCAATGCAATTCCAACATATTATTTTCTCGGTTTTTGAAACATAAATGGCAGGCACAACTTTGACTGAATGGACCTCTTTATGTTTTAACAGGCGGTTTATTGGCCCAGACTCCAACATATAACAAGCACAATTGCAAAAGCAATACATTTTTAATTGAAAAATTCATGTATTTTTACTATGAAAGTGACTCAAATAACAAGTAACATTGTCAGGTACAGGGCTTTTAAAACAATTTTTATATATGGAATGTTGTTTAGAAATTATATTCTCACCATAGCAAGCGCTTATAGGAGGCTATTAAAAGAAAAAATATGTATTGTTTAAATCCTACTTTATTGGAGCTTGCTTTTTTAATATATTAAAGAACAGATAAAGCACAGTGATCAGCGAGCTGTATGTGTCCAACAGTCCTTCAAGAGCCTTGTGGAAATGTATAAAACAAGCAGTGATACAATCCTTTGCCAAACACTGTCATAAATTTTTTATTTGGCAGCTAACATTCTCACTAGTTTTCTTGGCAGCAATTGGGACCTTTAGCAAGAAAGGTGCAGGAGAAAAATACCTTGTTTAGAGATGTTTTCAACACTTTCTGGGATTTTTCAGAACTTCTGCCTGCAGCACATTTTACAACCACAGTCTCCAGTCACCTGATGAGTAGGTGGTGGTTTTAAACTTCTTTTTTTTTTTAATATAGACAGCCTACTACCCCCCTCTGGCCTTCAGCCTAGGATGCGAGTGTGGAGGGGGGCTGTATGTGTTCCGCAGAGATACAAGTGGTTGCTCCTCTCTGTCTAGACAAAAAAACTTGAAAATAATATCAGAATGTACCTTTCATTGCTCCTGATACTATCTGTATCTTATTCCCGGATGACAGAGATAAATGAAAGGCAAACACGTGCTGATTACTTTTGCATTTTTCTTGGGAGATGTCTGCAGAAAAGCTGGTCACAGGTGCAGCTACCCTGGTCAGCCGGTGGACTGCCTCAAAAACAGAATTGTGAAATAGATTTCTGTACTCAGATCCACTCTTCTTGGGGGTTTTTGTTTTGTTTTGTTTTTAAAAAAAGATATACTAAACTTGACAGCTGATGCACAGCCTTCCTCGGTGCACCCAGATATGCTGATGCGTTCTACATGTGAAAATATGGCTCCAGCAGTACTGTGGTTTGGGCTATACCGGGGAGAATTAAATAGCGAGCTCCTACCAATTCACTTACAGAGCAGATGTTTTATATTTTGGTATTTCATTGTTTCAGAATAGAAATAAGATGAACCTATTTTACATCTCAGCAACTTCCTCCAAAACTGTCACAACAACAAGATATATTTCAGTCCTTCACATGGACGTCAAGGAAAGTTTGTCTTAAACAGCTCTGGACCGGGAAAAGCACCTTTTCCTTATTTGCCTCAAATTAGAAAGGCTGGAGTTTAGTTTTAGACAGCATAAATTGCTTTAAACACAGGCTTAATTAAAGTAATGATGTTACACTTATAAACACAAACTAATGGGCTTCCCCACAGCTTGTGTTCCAGTTTTGTCTCTCATGTTTACCAGGGGCATCAGCCCCTCAAGAACTTTACAGAGCACACACAGACATCTAGTGGTTGGTGAAAACACTGCAAGCATGTCACTGCATCTGACACAGCTCGACTGGAGACAGTGAAGTTATGCCAGGTATGAGTTGAGCTAATTTTGTCTCTGTTACAACTATGGATGGGCAATCAAACAGGGAGAGAATTGCTCCCTTTGTACCATCTCAGGCAATCATGCTGCCTCTGGTGAGAGAGTTGCTCTCTTGGCAGCTCTGGCTTCCCAAATTTCCCCAGTCATTGATTCTTTTCAATTCAATCGGTGCCATTTTTGCCTTTCTTCTAAGTACCTTTACGTTTCTCTCTCCTTGCTACTATTTTATTTTACTTAAAAACTGAAGAGCTTAATTATGTAATATCGTTTGAATGGTTCTCTGAACGTGGCTACATGCAACGAAAGTCTACTGGAAAGTGACAGAGCAATGCGATTTTACAGACAAGAAAATACACACAGGATGAAAAAACACAGTCAATACTAAATTCTAAATTGCTGGTACAGGAATATGACTTGCTCTCCACTCTGCATCAATCAATGGAAAGATGCCTAAAACTTCAGTGGGGTTTGAGTCCCACATCTGCAAAGGAGATCAAGAGACACAGTTTTGCACAGCGTTGTAAGAACTCAGCGCCCTGATTCTGCTCTCAGTTACACCATTTTAAATCAAGCGGTACTCAGTGGTGTCATAACCCTGTACATCTGTGTCAGACCCTGTGTTGCAAGGGCAGACTCGATGCCAAGAATGCAAAACAGATGTTGCTCTCCTAATGTTTTCTTGTTGTCATTTAAGCTGTTTTCGTGGGGTTCTGTTTTCATTTTGGTGAGTGAAACAGGTCGACAGGACTTTTCAGAGGGCAGACTGGAGGAATGCTTCTGCATCTTCCTTTTTATTTTGCGTGCATGTGTGAATATGCATAGACTTTGAGTTACAACCGGGAAAAATCTTTTTTTTTTTTTTTTTTTTTTAAGCTTCATTTGAGCTCTGCTCTGTTCCCTTGGGGCAAAGCGAAAGGTAGCTATTTGCGGATGGGAAAAAGGGCTTTTGTGAACAGCAAAACTACATCACCAAACAGCTTAAGAAAAAGATTTTTTGAAGTTATTTTTTACTACTATTTTAAGAGGAAACAGGGATAAATATACCTTTTTTGCATGTTGACTCATTAACAAATTTAGCAATAAACACTTTGTAATTAAGTCCACTAGTTTACTGCTGTCCAGAAGTTTCTCAATACTCTTTGCACAGAAGGTTTTGGAAAACGTAGAACTAAGAGACGGTGAAGGCAAATCCCAACAGCTTGCTCAAGCAAATCTAGCCGAGGCTTAAACTCACTTCTGAACACTGAAATTTGAGATGCCGTATCAAATAAGCAGCTCTTTTTCCCTGAAGAGAAGAAACTGGGTGTAGCTAACCTAGTGCATAATAGGTTTATTCTCATTCACAAAACAGGAATTACTTTATGGCCCCAAAGTAAAACTAGCACAGAAATATACTGGCAGATTTGCTGCAGATGTGTGTTGTGACACGTATGCAGGGAATCTGCTATTAATCACATGCTAAGATTTTAATATTATGTAGGGTAATGCAGGCAATCATTATGGTGAAGGTTCTGGATTCATAAAAGCCTAACCCACAAATGGGTCTTTTAAATTTAATACATTTGAGCTCACTCTCACACTGCACCAGTTGAATTCCCTGATTCACTCTCCCCGCTCTCCATTACATACATTTATTTCAATATCTACCGTGCATTTCTTTTTGTGCTTGTGCTCCGCTTCTTTTCTTGCAACACATGACATCTCCCGTTTACCGGACTATGACAGGAATGTTCTTGTTAGAGGGGCTGTTTGCGAGACCCCTGGACATGTACCTAGCACAGGAAACAGTCTGGCTCAAATGCTGGAAAAGCCATCCTTCACCTGAATGCTTCAAAATTTGTGTCCAAACATAACTAGAACCTATGTATCCGTACCCGGGCTAAGATTACTACGGACAATTATACCGTGGAAATGCATTATTCTGACAAAGCAATCAATCACGTTATTTCTCACAATTTCAGTTCACCCCTAAAATTTTCCTTACCTCCAAAGCCAGCTGGATATTATATTACCAAAGCTGTTGAAAGGGTGTAACACTAACCATGAAGCCAAAGGCCACTAAAACTATGCAATGCATAAATTTTTATTGTTTGCTCAGCATTGAAATCTCATTAGGGCTCATAACTCATTGGCGCACTGCAAACATTTGCATCTGCTGATCATGAGAACTTAGATGGAATGTACACCTTTGGCTAATTTACTTGTTATGTTTTTAGACGAGACCGTGTGTGTTGCTTTTTATTTTCCTTTTAAAAAGTCCTTATGCGGTTGTGAGTTGAACGTCCACTTTTTAAACTAAATACATTAAAACTTCATTTGCAGTTTCTCAAGGTTGTTCTGTTGCTGGCAGTGTTCACAATCATCATTTTACAAAAGCTTCGTTTGAGTTAGTATTCAGGATAATCATTGTTTGAAAACTGTGCCCCATAGAGCATTTCGCTTCATTCATCCTTTCTGCTTTATGCAGTCACATTTTAATTAGATTAAAATTTGTCCTCCAATTAGCTTTCATTAAAGTTTATAGATTACAGCAAAAATCTCCACTGAGTTGTGCTTCAAAACTGTGCCTAAAGTTTAAAATGAAATAACTGTGCAAATGAAGTGATTATGAAGATTATTACTATGCAAAAAACATCAGTCGCTTCTTGGTTTACTTAAACATTTAACTCTGTAATTTATTTTGCCGACTTCAATACCTCTGTGTTCTCCAGCGTAGTCATCATAATAATACCTTACAGTTAGAGGATACCTTTCATTCCTAAGGATCCTTAGGGGCCTGATTCTGCAGTCCTTGCGCACACCAGTAGTCCTGTTGAAGTCCCTGAAACTATTTCAGCAAGTGCTACTCACTGCACGTGAACCAGAACCCAACTACAGGTCAAATCCTGCTTTCAGATACCCACGTAGCATTACTGTTGATTCGCGCAGCTCAGAATGCAAACCAGATATGAACATTATGTAAAAAGTCCTTTCACCTACTTCTGGGTGAGCTGTGGCAGCTGTTTAATGGTGCATGGTTACAAGACTCACCTCTTTAAATGAGGGTGCAAAGACAGANNAAACTGCAGAGAAAACTGAGAATGTAATTATCCAAAGAGGAAACGACTCAGTAGGATGCTGGGGCTGGGGCTGCATCTCTCCTGTCACTCATGTCTTCAGATGCGACATTGCCAAGTATCAGATGCCCAGTCGGTAATACCTCCTGCACATGCAAATTTACTATGTGCTGAAGGCAATATAAAGTTTACAGTTTGCCAGGCTGATCCTACAACCAGGGCAGACATTTATTCTGGAGCAATCTCTTAGTGGAACACATGGGACTCCGTGTCGGAGCAGAGCTCCACAGAAATGGATCTGTTTGCAGGAAATTCTCTTCCAATAGCAAGAGCTATAAATATATACACATATTTTAAAAAAAAAAAAAAAAAAGAGAGAGATGCAGCCAACATCTTAAAACTAAAAATAGAGACACTTGGGTTACAAAAACAGGGACCTGTCTTTGCTCTAGCAGCATATTTCTGATAGGAGGAACACAGTTGAAAACAAATATTTTCCTACAAAAGAAATTTAGTTCATAAGCATGAGAGAACAATTTCAGCAAAATGCAGGAGTGTAAAAAGCAGTTTTTGCTATTTTTGATGTGCTAATTGGTTGAACAATCACTAGTAAATCTTCACATCTCTGAGATAACTAGCATTATTTCCACTTAGCAGATGGCAAAACTAAAGTTTAAGGGTGTCAAAGGCTAGAGGGGAGTTTATAGTTTAAATGTTCTGACTCCAAGCCCTGTACTCAAGCCAAGACCATGTTTCCAAGATGCAAAGCATCCAGCAGCAATACTAATTTTAGGAGTCATGCTCAGGTCTGTCCCTTCTTCCCCCTGCTCCCACCTCCTCTTGGTGTTTATTTCTGCCATCACGTTGCAGCATGCCAACCTCAGTTGTGCTGATTCAACAGCTTGTGGGTCCATGTGATGAATCAGATCAAGCAATTGATTCAGGATAAAAAAAGAAAAAGAAAAAAGAAGAGGGTGGGAGAGGAGAGCTATTTTGCACTGGATCAATTCCATTTCAAGATATTGACTGGAGAACAGAAGTGCCCATGAAAATGAGAGAGCAGCTGGATGCAGCATAGAGGCAGGAGTGAGTATTTTTGGGAGCTGGAGACCCTGCTGTTGATGCTGATGGTTTCATACCACAGAACTGAGGTCCAAACCATTCTGAAATAATTTCATTTTCATGTTTTAACTCTTTTATCTCTCTCCTTCCTTTTACCTTCCTTTGCCTGCTTTGTCTCAGGAAGAGCGTAGCTACTCCATACTACCTTTGCACAACAAATTTGCACAAGGCAATTCAGAAACTGGAAGTATTTCACTTTCCTCAATTAAAATCTGGAACACCAAGTTTGTCTTCTCAATTACACTGACTATATTGCAGAAATACTGCTCCATTTCCTCAGCAGAATTGTCATGTTTCATAAAATACAGACAAACTAGTCATGCTTTACGTCAAGGGTGCATTTACAAATAGTTTATAAAGGATTTAGATGATTAACTGTATATTGAGACAGTTAATCAAATTTAAGAGGCTATTTTAGAATTCTACAGATCAAGCAGTTATTTATAATCCTGGTTATTGCCTTCTACCTTATATCCACCCCTAATGCACATCATTATAATATTCTGTGTAAACGATTTGTGTTAGCAAAATAAAAATAAAAAAGCCCAAATCCTATCGTAAGGAATAGGTTAGATAATTAGGACTCCTAGACGAAATGAATCAGATCCAAGAATCAGATCTTTGGAGGTAGTTAGACAGTCCATGCCATGATTTAGATACTCAAGGCCCTTAAACGTCTCAGCCCTCATCACTCTGCACATGGACTTATGCAATTTTAAAAAGTTGGCCAAGTGTCATCTGAAAAGGCACAAATGCTGAAGTAACTGCAACAGCTGAGGAACACATCTTTTTGTCAACAAAACATCAGCATCATGACAGGATGCTTAAAGCTTCAGTGCTTCATGCTGGTTGTGGAAAAAAAAAGCCCAACAATGGAAGCCTTGAGGAATGCTAAATATAACTGGTACCCTTACAAAATACAGTCTGCTCAGTTAGAACAGAATGAGAAATTATTTCTTGTGATCTTATTCAGTCATTTTAAGCAACATCGTCTGCTTATATATACAGAACATTTTTAATGAAGAAATAACCATAGATTACTTTTTATTGCATTGTGATTTAAAAAGTTTAAAAAAAATATGATATCTATTCTGGAAGTATAGTGTATTTGGTGCTATTTTTGCCTAGGAATGGAAACTCGAACTGGAAATAGAGTCATTCATTCACACTTACAGGATGACATCCCGTTGACAGGCATGCAAACTTGGAAAGGTGCTACACAGTCACCCTTAAAATACTACACTATATTTTTTTCCTTCTAAGCTTCAATTAAGTAAATGTTAAAGAGGGATCAGTACTTCATTAAGGCTAAGGGTTCATCATTTGCAAGAGATCATCCTTCAGAAGTATGAAGACAAAAGTCAAGGCACTAACTACTAAATAAACTGTTTTCACAACAGAAGTGGCACCTTCAAGCCCCTCCACAGAGAGTCACTGCACTGCCAGAGTTCTGCCCATTCAGATTTTGATTTTAAAGAGCATTCCCCAGTATGATCAGAAAGGTCATCAATCCTTCCTGCCAGGTAGTTGGTTATTTGCATTGGTTTTTTTTTTTTTCAATTCAGGGAGAATGAAAATCATAAAAGGCGTGAAAATACGGTTGAGGTAGATATATTCACAGATTCTAAGATAGCTGGAACGTTGTCGGTGATAATGAGCCCTGAGCAAGTGATCCGTGTCTGGCATGCTCTGCCAAACAAACTACAATTACAGGAAAACCAAAAATAAAACAAGCAACTTTAAACCTCCTGAATTTGTGAGCCTGGGCCTAAGAATCATATTCGCACTTGCTCCCACAGGCTTGCTTCCAAAAGGCCCCCAAAACTGGAAGGACCTGTCTAATGGGAAGGAAGGAAGGAAGAAAAGTTTCCATTTAAGATATGGCATTTCAAAATGGCAGAAAGAGCAACCGACCCTAGAGGGTCTTGCCCCCCTGTGTCAAATTCCTACAAGAGCAGCTCGTAAGACTTCAGCTCTAACATATCTGAATCAAAATGTCAGGACTCAAAATCCACACCATAAATCACACCTCTGAAATCGAGGTACATAATCCTCTTGGCTCTGCTTTCTGTTGGGCTTCTCCAGCCTTGTGCATGCCACTGCAGTGCCAATGGAGATGTGCTTTCCCTTTTTTTCTTACAGAGAAAACCTCAGCTAGGCCCAAACTTTAATGATTTTAAATGATGTGCTGTGAAACTCCTTTTCATAGAATCATAGAATCATTAAGGTTGGAAAAGACCTCTAAGATCATCAAGTCCAACCATCAACTAACACCACCATGACTCCTAAACTAGCCCCTGGAGTGCCACGTCTACACCTTTTTTGAACGCCTCCAGGGTTGACGACTCCACCACCTCTCTGGGCAGCCTGTTCCAATGCCTAACCACTCTTTTGGTAAAGAAATTCTTCCTGATGTCCAATCTAAACCTCCCCTGACGCAACTTGAGGCCACTTTTGCACCAGCTTCCTTCTTTTCTGCTGGTTCTACAAAAGCCTTTGATCCGTTTGTAAGACCACCATTTCTATTTCTGTCATCCCAAATTAACAAATGAATGAGGAGAGGGGAAATTCCCCTGTCACTCCAAACCTTCAGCCTCCAAGTCCCCCTGCCTCATTGCAGCCCTGGTGCTCTAAAATAAAGCAAGCATTAACGGGCTGAAGCTTCAATGGGACATCAGCACTTGCTTAAATGATATTCTGAATCATGGGCTAAATGGCGGTGGTGGTCAGGGAGAGCAGGTATTTACTTCATGCAGTCTCTTAGGATACAATGGATTTATGGCCGTCAATTCTAAACAACACCACTATTGTCTCTTCACATTTTATCTGCCTCCATTATTCATTTATGTTGATTTTGATTGATGAAGACACTTTAAAAAAGGAGGGGAGAAGGGAGGAGGGGGAGAGGAATACTGCAACTGTTTGGTCTCTAATTCCTGTAAATCTACAGTTCATACTGCAAGAGCATTACTCAAAAGAAATGTCCACCTTCACATTTTGGGAAGGATTTTTTCCTTTTACCAGCCTCTCTTCTTTCTGAAAGACTGGAAGTGGGGTGCAGGCAGTGCTTCCGACACCTATCTAATCACCGTAGAGGCGGCACATCATACTGCAATCAGCCAGGAAAATCAATGTTGGTCTTTTTAACGAAAAAGTGTTAAGACTTCTGCAAAACCTCTTTTACATGTTTACTTCCTATGCCACAGCTAATTAAGTTTTAGGCTGATTTGATATGTCAAAAATTGCTTGGATCACAGAACTGAACCCAAGCAGAGTAGATATAATTTCTTCATTCAAAGTGAAAGCATCTGCCGGAAAGCTACTGCCACATCTTCTGACTGTGTGGAAATCATAAAGAAAAGGCCCAGCTTTGGCTTGTTTGCTTCCAGATATACGGTATTTATTGACCTCTCATTAAAATATCCTGACGGAATACAGATTATGAACCATCTGATACATTTCTTTCCATGGGAAGCTACGTCTGAGGCCTGGGGGTAAAGAGATTCCTGAGAGTCGTTTAAATTCAGTTCACTCCTCTCAAAGTTTTAAATGAGNCATGTTTGCATCTCTCCTGCTCCGAGATCTGCCCCGGCACATGCTGACTGCAACATTCAGCTGACTGCCCATAGCCAAGGGAAGCCCAGGACCCTCCTCAATATTTGGCTGCAGGATGTCCTTTCTAGTTCCACTGCTTTGTGCACTTTAATAGTATGAGCTATAATACAGCAAGAGAAGCAGTGAAAAAAAAGGACAGATAAATTGTTAATAAACTGTCATTAGATGTCAGAATCACCACCACATTCAAGAATCAACCCCTGTATTGAAATTTTTGTGTCTAAAATGTTGGTGTTCTAAAATGACTGCAGACTCGTGAAGAGCTTTGCTCTTTCCTATTATCTTTGAAAATGTGGGGTTAGAAACATTATTTGCAAAAATGAAAACTTGACTTCCAAGGACAAATAGGTGAAGGGAGGAAGTGTCTGTGGAACTGCTGAATACACAAAAGCCTGCTGCTTGACCACTAGGTTTGTTTTACAAAGCATAATTACATCTGCCTTTTTTTAATATTATGTGGTTCTTATTATTACTTTCTGTACCATCTTTCATGTTTCAAGGGAGTAGGCTGCTACTAACTGGTGCTAGGAAGAAACTCATTCTAATTACTCGGTATTTCTGTAGAGGCTGTAATGGCAACTCCTGGAGACGAATACAAGAATGTGTGCAAAATCAACCAGTTCTGGTTTTGAAACTCCCATCTTCACAATTTTGACTTTTCAAAATTATTTGCTCTTAATACAACGCGAGTTGTCAACGGCTGTCAAATAAACGATAAAACTCTCAGGAAATAAACATCTCTCCTCTAGTAGGTTTGTATATATTTCCGCAAAAGGAAAGAATTCTAAAAGTAAATAAACACATAGGAGGATTAGAGAAGCAATAAACAAACGCATTTCCTCATTTTGAATTTAAGAAAATAGGAGCCTCTTTCCAGCCACTGCCAGGAAATATTACTGCACAGAGCTGAAGTTTGTGCTAGCTAAAATATTATTTAATGCTCAGGCATATGGACAGGCATTCACGCATACATGCACACAGAGACACACACACTACACACACATCCCCATCCAAAATTTAAATCAAGTTTCTACTGTGCCATTATGGATTGATGGGCAGAGGATTTTAACACCAGTTTGGACCAACACAGGCACAGCACTCCTTGTTGCAAGATGATAAAGCAAATGCTGAAACCTTTTAGTCCTAATGAAGGAGTTTACAGGGTTCTTAATCCCTGCACCCCACCTCGCTTCTCCCACGGTCCCGCTGAAAGCTTTAAAACAGTCCCCAGCACTAACATGGTACAGAGCCTGTTGAACATGCTGATCTGCTCATGATTACTCTTTGCCACTGTAAAACAATCTAACTCCTCAAGTGAATGGAGTCTGTAGCAACAATGGTGTTATTGACTTGTTGCTCCAGCTCTATTTAGTTATTACCCTCGAGGCCACAATCAATAGACTTTGCACCAAGTCAGCCTAATAAATCCCAGGCTTTCACTGGAGCTTTGCCAGGAACTGCTAGAAAATCTATGGCAGTCAAACACTTAGAGTATGAATAACATAGAAAGCTGTACTGACAGCTGTATAAATTAATTAACAAGGAATGTTCTTATTCTTTTAAGAAGATCATAATGCACGTTTACCATGATTTAAGGAGTCACAGGTAGAGCGACAGAAAAATTACCTTTGTGCTTTCATTTAAAATAAAAATCAAATATGATTAAAACCAAAACAGCTTTAGACTACTTTTTCCTCCCTTTGATTATTGGATGTGCAAAAATCTGCATTTGCATTACTGCTGTGGCCATTTAATTATTCCGAGTTTGATTTAAAAAGGAACCCAGCCCAGCAAACACCTACCACTTAGTGTAAACGGTGCAGGCATTTTAACCTGATAAATGTTGATTGTTGTGTGTTTGCGTTACCTATCCTGCATCTGAAATGGGGATTTAAATTGTGTTTGTAATGCAGTGATTGAAACAGAAACAAAAGAAAGGGGGGAAACAGTTGTTCAAGAAGTAAGAGGTCAGTCACTAGTGAATTCCAGGTTCTTTCAGTTCCTCCTGTAATAAGCAAATATTCTGCAGACTCAGCTGTGAGGCGCCTGATCACAGTGTCCGGAGACGCACTGAACCTACTGTAGCAAGAGCTTGGTGCCAGCCCCGAAACAAAAGAATCTCCTTTTTGCACGCTGAAAACAAATGTAACAGATCAATAGGCTCTTACAACTGATTTGTTGCCCCAGTGGTACTTTCTGGGAGCATTCAGCTTTCCTAATGAGGGTCACAGCTTTGCCGGGAAGCGACAAGCAGGGTCAGGCAGCCAGCTGGTCTGGCACTTGACACTCACCACGCAGTGAAGGTGTGCGATTGTGGGCGCAACCTTTGGGCGGAGGCGAATGCTTGAGACCGAGACGTGGCAGCCTTTGCGTTTTAGGGAAGGGAAGGAAAGCTTGGACAACAAGGAAGAACTAAGCTGTGCTGTTAGCATGGGAAAGATGACAGTAATCTGCCTTGGGCCTTGGCAGACCCAATCTCACGTGTGAGGTGAGGGAAGTCAGACCGGCGTGGAGCTTTGCACCTCTGCTCTGCTCACCCGCGACCAAGGTTACTGTCTGCTCTTGGGTGGGTGCACCCTAACATCTTACTAGTCCACCTAGCCAAGGTATTTAACCCGTCCTGCTCCTGTTGACAGGTTTGTGAGGGTCCCATGACAGCAACCAAACCTGCCCCATCTGAGGAGGGGGCAGCAAGCAGATGGGGCACAGACACCTTCAGATGGAGAACCAGGTGTGACCATGCTCTAAGGTGTCTTTCACCACCACGCTTTGTGAGCATGCTCTCCCCCTGAGGATGGACACCGCCACCTTGCACGGCTGATCGTCATGCTTTTTTTCAGACAATCAGACTTTCAATGTTCATTTCAGTACTGCTTGTTACCAGCAGAGAGGAAGAGATGAAGTTCAGTTCACAGCTCTCAGTTCCTCTCCTCTATGGACAAATACATTTAGTATCAACTTTTTTTTTCAGAAGTAGGGCTTTCAGGAACTTTGACAGTTCTAAGGGTTGACACAGCAATTTCTACTGAAGTTTCCAATTTCTGTTTAAGTTCTCCTGTCCCAAAAGGACTCATGAGTTTTCTGGGAAAAAAAGCTACACTTTGCATTTATAACGTGACCTCAAATTTTGAGGTTATTTCATTGCTTCTGAGCACCGCTCCTCCTTTCTCCCTTCCTTTCCATTTTAAATATGCCAGATGACTTTTTTTTAAAATATCCCTTTCTATACAGTCATCTATGAAGTATATATGCATCAAATAAAAGAGCTGCTTGGGAATTAGGACATATTTTCAGGAATAGTAAGTGAGGTGGAGATCCAGAGTTTCTGAGGGCTCAGTCCTGTAAAAAAGGCTTAATTTACATTATCAGATGAGTAGCTGTCCTTTCAAAACATGACTTCTCTTTTACAGGGTCAATTTCAGCACCCAAAATTGTATCATCAAAAGCACTGTTCACATCTGAATATTTAGGATTGAGAATTCACTGAAATTAATTTCAATGCAGCAGGGAAGCGCTTGGGGCCTTACGGCTCTCCCCCTGGCAACGTATCATCTGAGGTGACCATATGTCATTGTCTGGCACCTTGTCAGCAGAAGGGAGTTACTCTGTGTTTGGGTAAAAAACCCGCACAATTTCTGGGTCCTGGGTCATCCTTGAGATTTCTTGTGTTGTGTGACTATTTTATTCACTAACTTTCTGAATAGTCAGTCAGTCGCTGTGAAATGCTGATGCAGTTTTTATAATGAACCGAGGCAATAATATATATTATCAAGCATGTTCAACCATAAACTGTTTCAAATATGACATCTAAACTCCCACACCTTCATGTTGTATGTGCAAAAATGACTTCACAGAATAGAGTTCAAACCTTAGCATTCGCGCCAATTCTTGACCTGGTAGTAGGACTCGGGATGGGTGGCAGCTCACAACACACGGAGCGACGCAATGCTGGGACAGGTCAATACATGGAAGACAGAGACCGAACATCTAGGACCTGCCAAAAGCAACAGTGTTGGATCTAGTGCTGGCATCCTTTTTCTTTCTGAGCCAGTTTTGCAGCAAGCTCCACCATGCTGTCAGGAAGCACTGTACTGCTGGAAGCTACTCTGCTTTGCTGATGAGATTTAAAATTAAGCTCCTGGTCTTTCGGGAGTTGTTAAAGATCCTGAGATAAAAGTGAATCTCATTAGCCAATCCTAAGAAACTCTTATGAAGAGGGACTGTAGAAGGAGAAATAGCTGTTTATAAGCACAGCAATGCAGAACTTCATGAAGTTCTTGCCCATATTCTGCATCTGACCAATACAGAAGAATACGACTACAGAGACACCAAAGGATTCCCAACATCCCATTTTGTAACGTCTTTAGAAATGTTAATTATCAGCTTCACAGCACTATCCAGCCTATTTGCTTTTTCTCCACTGCTCAGCTTCTTGATTCACTCCAGCCAGCTCTGCACACAGCTGTCACAGCTGAGCTGTGCCTGTCCTCACCCCTTTTATTCAAGTCACAATGTCTCCTTGGCTGCCTGTCCTCCACCAAGCACTTTCTACAGTGACACCCACAGAGCATGAAACAGTTTCCCAGTTTTGGTCACCGTGCCATTATACTACCTATTTACATTTTTTAATAAGACTGGTAACTTTTAGCAATCCCAGGAAAAAAAAAAAATGCTATTTTTTTAACCAGGCACCAATCAAGCGTATGCTAAAAACCTGATGGATTTTTTTCCTCTTGTCTCTCTTCCTTCCCTGTTCATTGCACTGCATGCAAATCCCTCTCCCCTCAAAATTCTTCCTTCATGAACCAACTTGATGGTCTTATTTTTAAGCATTGTAACAATTGTCCTTATTAGTAATCAAATAACAGTACCTTTGTCTAAGTACCTAGGTTTCTGAACTTGTACGTGAATAAGTACAGTAATTCCCAGGCATACAGCCACTGCAAGGTAGAACTTCCAATAAATTGCATCACTCTGCAAAGCACTGCCTGCTACACTAGTCTGTAATTGCTTCTGCTCCTTGAAATAATCCCCTCTGAAACGGAGTTTTGGATTTTGGCAGGTGATAATCCCAAGGGGTACCACAGCAATAGCCAGCTACCCATAACCAATAAACATAAGCTTGCCAAAGCATCCTCTTCCTCTTTTCAGTTCTCTGATTTTCTTATTTTTGAGGGCTAGCCCAGGAACTCTGGCCAGTAGTAGACATCCATATGATGGCACAGATTTAGAGGATGAAGAGTATAAATGGAAATACAGAACGGTTGAAAAATTACATTGTAATTCAATTTTCTGAAAAACAGTCCCACACTTAAATGCACTTTGGATGAAGACCATAAAAGTTGTACAACTTCTCGGCTGGTTTTCTAAACTCAAATGTGTGCTATCTCACTTTAATCTTAACTGCTTCTTAAGGTGATAACACTGAACAATGTGGCTCTAGAACAGATAGGCCAAATGAGAAGCAGGAAACAGTTTTCTTTCCAGCAGGTCTACAGAGGTATAACAAAAAGAAACACTCCTGAGCACTAGACTAGCACTGAACATAAATGATAACATTGTATGGGGCTGAGTTTTTGGTGATTTGTTCCTTTCTATCAAATGTTCTGCAGCTAATTGGCTTTGGAAAAGAATCCGTGCAAAGCTGATATGGCCCAGTCTGCTTTAATTGGGGTGGCGCCCACCAATAGTTTCTCAGGATCAGGGCAAAGGCATCCTCCCTCCCAGTAAGGCTGTTATTTACTTGTGTTGCTTCAAAATTCTTTCGTCATGATAGACTGGATCAACCCAATCTAAATGTTTTGATCTGTTACATATGTGGAAAATGAGATACTGGCACACACACAAAAAGCAGCTGCTTTCTGAGTGCAGTGTCTTAATGACCTCTACACAGAGCACAGGGCAAGTGAATTAGTCCTCTACCGACGGAGACTGCTTTACCGTCCCGTCTCCATGTAACATGGGAAAGGAGACTCAATGCCTGCTTTAAATGACGGAATTAAGCTAGATGTAACTTGCAAATTGATTAATTTTCTCAGCAGACTGAGATTGATCTGAATTTTCTCTTTTGCGCTGTAAGTATTCTACGCTTGTCCTGAAACAAGTTAGCTAAAATAAATTAGTCAGCGTGGAATAAATTTAAAGGGACACTGACAGATCTAATTTAGCCCCAAATTAAGGATAAAAGCGAGAACAATACAAAATAAATATTAAAAAGTCAGCCTGAAAAAAAGAAACGCTTCTGTGAGACTTCTTATAAGGAAATAATTTCCATTTAAATAATATTCACAACCTGCAATCGAGTTCTGTGGTGAAGGTGAAATTTACTTTCAGCTAGGCGACATCAGCAAGTCCACTTTAGCTCTTCAGCTGCAACCACCAACAGCAAACAGACAGCAACCAACAAATGCATTACATTTATGCGAAACAAATATTTCTAACCAACGATCCAAGGTCAGTTGTTGACAGTTAAATACATTGCTATCTTGCTAGTGTAATATTTTAGGGAACATCCATAAACATTTTAAATATTTTAAAAGGTTCTTATGATAATAGACAATATGATCACTGCTGGTATGATTGCTTTGATTCAGAGGGCCACGTTGCCAGAGGTCCTCCTGTAGTGGTGCGCCGACCTACGCACTTGGAAATCCATGTACCCAACCACCAACTTCACCCGCTTGCACATGAATTCTGCAAAGAAGCAGTTCTGTGGGCCCTAAGACCTGACCCAGCATGACTGGACTAAAGCAGGAAACAAGAGTTCATTCACATTCATTTAACAAGTAGTTTAACCTAACTGGTTTTGTGCCCATTTGAAACGGTTCCCCAATCTTTTTCCTGTTTCAACTTCAACATCTGAGCTGCCTATACATTTAAAAAAAAAAAAAGTTTTCAGATGAGTTCTGTTCAACTGCACTTTCTCACCTTGCTTTTCATTCCTTCTTTGGTGACAAACCAATTTAAAGCTCACAGCTGCACGGGGAGCGTTGAATGCAGTGTGACTGGTTGCAGCACCTCCTGTGATGGGAACTCAGGAAAACATGCATGCCCTGCTTGCCGTTGTATGAAATAAGACCCATGGCATCCATACCATAAATGATTAGCCACCCCTCATTAGATCTCAAGTTGCTAACTGAGCTCTGAACTTTCACATCCTATTTTATTTACAAGACACTTTAAAATAGTAAATAAAACTTGATGTGCTGAATAAAAAAAAAAGACAAAGGAATGACAACAGCTATTGAAGTTCCTTGTGGGGGAAGCAACACAGAACACAACATTATCCATGGCTGCAATAAATCAGCATTGAAGAGTTTAATAAGGCCATTGAGTAAAAGGTAGAAAAAGGAAGTGTAAGGGTAGTTCTTATAGCAAGAAGTAAATTGATTATATCACCCTGATGGTGATAAATATGGTGATATCAGCTGCCTTGCTGCTCGACTGGATGAAATAGCACGTATTTCACCAGCCTATGGGATTAAAACCTAGAGGTGACAAATTGAATTGGCATTAAGAATAATGTTGGCCTTTGTAATTTTTTTTTTCCTCAAAAAACTTACTATATTGAATGGGACAAAACTTAGATTTAAAGGAAGGCTTTCTTTGTCACACATATGATCTTAACTCAATAAACCAAACAAGGCTTTTCTCTCTCCCTAAATCAGTATAATAATGGTAGTTCTGTTTAAGCTGCTTGTTTGTACAAAAGCCTGCAGATATATAGACCTCAGGGTAATCCTATTGCTGAAAGTAAGACCTAAACGAAAACAAATCTTACCAGCAGATCTCTATTTTGAAGACAGCTCTATTTAAATCGGCTATGCTGATTATACTCTGAGATAACCCGGCACACCATTTAAGGTTGATCACTTTAGCAAACACGAGCTTTGCGCTGCAATTTTCTAGTCTTTCATTTTCCGGGATAGCAAAGACCCCCACAATGACTTCATTAGGGAGTTACAAAACTTCAGGCCAACAGATTCTTCAGGGAGAAAGAAAGAGATGCAAAAGCTCAATTGAAAAGCTCTGTGTTAGATTCTCCAGTGATGCTGGATTTTAGCGCTCCTGCATGTTGAAGAGCAAGTTCCATTTTCTCTTTTTCTCCTCTGTGCACACACTAATCAGAGCACAGAATGATGGCAGCTCGACTTTTTCTGGTCCAAATAACATCTACACAAAACTAATGAAAATGATGTGCAAAAAACTGACCATGGTATTACTCTTCTCAAATGAAGTATTATTCTAAGGAATAAACAATATCTATCAGGGATATAGTGGAGAGCAGGAAAAGGGGAAACTCAAAAGAAAAACAGCTCTTAGAAGCCAACAGACTTTTTTTTTCAGCGGGAAACAAAACCCCTATACTAGCAAAAAGTTGGTAAATGCTTGTCTTCTGCAGCTACATTGGTAGGGTCAATCACTTTGTGTTCACCAGTTGCTTGCATGTAGATTTAATCTTTAGAAGAAACTTCTTAATTTTCTCTGTGAAAACATTTGCAGAACAGAACTGATAAACTCTAAATGTAATGTGGTCAACTTCCATTTTCCCCCTCCCTCTACCTTTTCTACCAAAGTGGATAGAAACAGTCCCCACTGAAGAAGCAAAAGGGTTGGCCCCCAAGGTTGATTGACCAAAGACAACAGAGCCCACCGCCATCAACAATGGCTTAAGCTCCCCTTGCAATCCTACAGTTCCCTGTGACCTGCTCAGATGAGTCTGGAGTCCTTTCTTAAATGCATGTGCCTGGATTTCTTTGTGGTTTGTGCAGAAGAAATATTGCCTGGGGTTGTATTAAGTTCTGAAAAGAATTTTCAATGGCAATTTTCATTTGCTGGAAAGAAAAACTCCATGCTCTCGATAACCCCTACACCCCCTACAAAAAGGCTCCATGATAAACCCTCTGGTATGGCCCACAGAGAGGTGGGGAAACTGCTGACAAGCTGCCTGGCCCTTCCCCCTCTCCCTCAACCCCTTCCACACTACACACACACCAGGAGGAATGACTGGGCTTGCACTCCCCATTCACTGCAAACTCCATTTGCTGCAGCAAAAGCACAAGTTTTAACAAGTCTGCTGACTTCAATAGCAGCATTTACTAACACAACAAATGTCCACCAAGTCAGGGGCTCTTTAGAGTAAGGATTACAGATCTCCGAGGAAAAATAAAGTCTAAACAAGGGACGTGATGGACTGACTCTGAAAGGACACATGATTTGGGTCAGATGTGCACTAAAAGCTTCAAAAGTCATATTGCTTTTTCTCTTAAACCCTTTGTTTATATGCTCAACCCTGCCTTTACCCTCTGGTTTCTACCCAAGATCTTACTTCTTCCTCTGTACCTGAGGCCTCTTATCCCCCCGTTTTCCTTCCTTGTCTGGTTCCCACTTCCTGTTCCCATAAAGCAGTTTGTTTCTCACTCTTTTTGACTTTTTTGTTCACCCTAAATCTTTTTAAAGATTATTTCCTTCCCCTACTCCCCCTAACAAAACCATTAGGCGATGTGATTAATTCGTTGTGCCCCAGCAATGTGCCACAGCCACATTTTGAAACGGGTGACATGTCATTGCACACGGGGGATACGAAGGGGCTGAAAGAAGTGATTTTGCCTTCGTTGAATAGGGAGCCTGTAGCAGACTCTGTATCTCCAAGTCTTGAAGACAACACTTGACTCACTGCATCGCTCACCCTCACTGACGTCTTAGTTCACTTGGCACCTCTTGTTGGCCAGTGACTGAATATAAAACTGACACTGTGGGCTAAAGGGCTGTCATTGGATTATCTCATCTAGCTAAGCATAGGACACCAGAAAATGTGCACTGAGTAGAAAGACAGTTATTGCCGTATATAATCAAAGTTACGACTCTTCTAACTCAGTATTCAAGACTGAACATGTCAAAGTAAAGGTCAAGGGTGCCATGTGAGAATCTACCTCCTCCTGTCCCCCAGGAAATCTCACCCCAATTCTACATATTAGACATTATGTTAAACCTTTCAAGAATGAGGTTTTATCTCCTTCCCAGTGCTCTCTTTGTTTGTATTAGCTACAATAATGCTAGATATTTTTGTTATCTACATAAATGTCTAATCCCTCATTTGGTTTTGTAAATTCTTGGCTTCAGTGAATTCCAGTGGCAATGAACGCCTCAGACTGATCACACATTGTGTGAAAAGGCAGGTCCAATTCTGGGAGCTAAGCCGATGCAGGGAGCTTGTTGGCATGGAAAGATATTTTTAATTGGGGAATGAGCATTTTTTTAAAAAACAACCCGTACGTATCTCAGTTCTCTGCTAGGCTGATGATGTGACAATTTCTTAAGTTTTCTCAACTCCTCGGTCCAGTTGTAAATTGGGAGAAATGAGGAGGTTGGCAATTCTGGTAAGAGCAATGCCAGTGGAAGAGTGGTACATATATTCTTTTTCTTCTTATTTCTAGACATCATTTGCCTGTTTCTTGACAAATGAATTTTCAGGACAGCATTGCTCTGTTGGCACATCAAGGCTCATGAACACAGTACACCAGGGGAAATAAGAAATGGATTTTATTAAGTTTATTAGCAGCTAAAAACATGATACTTCAAGGCTGGAAGTAAAGTAATCCACCTACACAATTTGAGTGGAATGAACATTTGGCTTCAACTACAGCTCATATGTAAAATATAAATCCAGTTTCTCCATTGGAAATCCTTTGGGGTCTGGTTTTACACTACCTTGATCAAACCAAGAATTAAAGTTCAAGCTGGCTTCCATTCCCACATGGCAATATGACCTACATGTTTGTATTAGTGGTGCTACTCCTTCCACACCTCTCTTCATATCAGTATTTCCCCCAGCTTCTCTTTTTTTGCTTCCTTTCCTTTCTTTCAAAGTTAAAATGAGTTTTAACACTATATAGACAATATACTGTGAAGTCAATGGAAAAAGTCATTCAAAAAGTTATTACAGAAAGAGCCACTTCTAAATGAGGTCCCACCTCTCCACCACTAAGTATCACATGTGGAAAAGAGAGTTGCTACTGGATACAAATGAAGCAAGAAAAGATTGATCATTTTTGCAAGAAAATTCTGAAGCTCAGTACAGTTGCTATCAACCTAAACAATAGAGAAAAATCACAGAACTGCAAGGTCAAGGCTGTTAGAAAAACTGGACTTGTGAGAATCAAGACTTCTGGGTTCAGTCCTGTCCCAGATACCCAGTATGCCTCTTGGGGTTTCCTCTGTGTCAGAACTTTTTCATCTGGAAAATGAAGGTAAGGCTCACCTCCCACAAACGGATGCTGCAAGGCTTAGTTCATATCTACAGTGCTCTGAATCTCTTGGATGATGAGAGGTATCTATATCTGAAATACTGTTCTTACACATCTACTACCTGCAATAAACTGTAGTGACACATACTGACTTCTACATTACCGGAAGAAGGCAGACCTGATTTCTTCCCAGATCTCACTCCGTGTACCCAGGGAAGCAGCTGAAAAGCAGAAGGCAATGCTGCTGCTGTTCTTACCCCAAGGTTTTCACACCAAGACTATTGCTCTGATGGCTTGCCAGCTGACTCGGACACTTCACTGTCCCTCAGCCAGAGCTGCCCTGTTAATAGTCAGGCCAGGCAGGCCGAGGTCTCTAACAGATCAGGACCTGTGGGCAGCTCAGATCAGTTCTGTTCACTAATGTATCTTCAGGTTGCTGTTGTTTCTGTGGAAACCCAAAGCATGGGACAGTACAGGCTCCAGTCAGAGGACATCCCTCACCAACTGAGAGGCAATGGCTCTGATAATCTAGTTCAGCTTCTCCTAATTCCAAGGTGTGGAGGCTTCAGTAAATACTGTTCCAAAAGCCACTGTTAAGAGAACAAATGGGATCAAAATTGATGGATAAGTAGGAGAACACATCTGGATACCAAATGAGATAAAGGCAAGGAAGTAGCAGTTGCCTGGGCTGGATGTTTTAGCAGTGGAGTGCGGGGACACGATAAAAAACTCCTATTAATCACTTGCCCGTGTACAAGAGGGAGTTAAATCAGCTAATCATGTATGCCATCACAGGCTGGGTACTACAGCGCAGCTCAGAAAGTCAAACAGGTAGTGATCACTCCTTATCTGTAAAAGCAGCCATGTTTTAATATATGGTGCTTCACCCCACCCTTTTCAGAAAAGATTGATAAGCAAAATGATGAAGCTTTAATGAGCTTAATTGCAAATGCCTTATGTTCTTGCATTGTTGCCAAACAGCTACTTCAACATCCAGCAGTTTACTTAATAACTCCCCCCTCCTCTTCCCTACCCCCTCCAAGCCCAGTAACGTAATTATTCTTGTGGCAACCCCCTATTTCACTTTTCTTTATTTATTCCTCCCCCCCCCCCGGAATTACTGTAAATGGGTATCTTTGAAAGGAGGGTGGCAGGCAGCTTTTGGTACAGGGCTTACCAAGAAGCCCTCCATCAAAGGGGCCTTTGTGAGCATGCTCTGGACCGAGGCCAATCAGATCATCTTGCTGTCTGTCTCTGAAGAAAATTCGCCCCTGGTATGCAAGCCAAGCCAAGCACCGTAGACAGGGTGACTGCACTCCTAGTCCAACCTGTCTTAGTTGAGTGAAAAAATGCTGAAGGGAAAATTACCTGTTTGGCTCCAGACTGAATTAACTTTTTAATATACAAGTATGTTTATTATTTTTCCTTAAAAGTGCCTGCCTATCTAATATATTCATTAATGTTATCTGGTCAGTTTGCTTGAAATATTATGAAAAATGTGCAAATGCAATAAGGCTACAGTGCTTGGAGGCAAAGCAAGATGTATTTTCTAATTATATGACAGAAAACGACATTGTTATTAACAAATGACAGTACAGAGTAATCTCCTTATGTTAAGGCTAGTGCAAGCTAGGATGTCTTGCCCCTCATATCCAGAATACCAGGAGAAATGAACGGCCTTGACACCAACTCTCTCCCCATTCACTGATCACCACAAATCCTCAGCATCAAACCTAGTGTGACCCTCCCGGAGCCAGCTTTCAAGCCCCAGCTCCCCTGGTTTCTGAACGGCACAGCCTCTCTTCCCCAGAAGATCCTCCTGCTTCATCCTGCCCCTTTCCAGCTGAGGGGCTCTTGTAGCCCAACTCTCCTCTACTTCACACTCAGAAATCTCGCATTCTCACCATCCTTGAGCTGCTTCCCAAGTCTCTTAAGAGATTTGCCTGCACTAGGTGGGATTGCAGAGGGAATGCTGAGAGCTTCTGCCTGCGCCCACCTCTTTCTCCCCTTTCCTTGGGCTGGCTGTCTTCTCCTCTGCCTGTCTCCCCCAGCCCTTGCTACTATCTGGAATTCCTCCCTCGGCTGCCACTTCCCCTCGCAGCTTCTTCCTGCTCCCTATGTGCTCTTGACTCTTTTGTTCCCCTTTTTAGAAACACCTTGTAAGTGCCAGACAGGAATTTCCTGACACTATGTCCTGCATTAAGCAAGCGATAATGGCAGAAACAATAGAGAATTATGTCAGTAGGGTGCCCTAACAAAAGAGCAGAATTTAAATGAGGAGGCAGCTTTGGTCTTTGGAATTTGTCCACTATAAATGACTCTTCTTCTTTTATTAGCAATGTCGAGTTTAAGTGGAACACATTGTAATTTTAAATGGACAATAATAAAGAAGGATCATATGTTCTACTCTTACATGTGCACTTAACATTCCCTGGGGGTCCTTTCCCTCTGCCATCCCCTCTCTTTTCCCCATCACTGCCCTCCATATTTCTCACTATATTTAACTATCTTTCTTTTTCTTGTTTCTTGCTCTCAGAAGAACCCAAAAGTTCTAATCCAGAGCTGTGTAAAGTAAAAATAAAAGAGTATACAACTACAGCAAGCTACTTGTGCACTGCCCTTGCTCACAAAATGTTTGTTTTGCAAATGCTAAAGAAAACTCAAATTATAGAATGTATTTACAAAACCAGTTGATCTTAAACTGATCCTGGCTGTTCCTCTCTGAAAATGTAAACGACACTAGGACCCCTATGTTTCCTTCTTAGTCCTGGTTCAAATAACAACCTGCCAGGCTGCCTTTCAAAGCTGGCCACCACCAAGCAGGAGCAAGGTTACTTAAAAGTTGTTCCTTAAGTAGCCATTCCTTCCTATCGCTACTCTAAGTGTTGTGCTGGTGTCAAGAGTTTCTGACTATATGCCAGATTTTGCAAACTAATCCAAGTTAAAACAACCACTGACTTATTTTAAGTCTGGTTCCCTGATGATATAGCCCCACAACCAGTTGAACTGGTGTAAAAGAAAGTCACACCATAGGTGGAAACCTGTGGCCAACACTTCCTTACAGCACTACTGCCAGTGAAAGTTATGCTCATGAAATTAAAGACTAAGTTTCCCAAATAGCTGAGCATTAAAAAATGAGTTGCCAGCTTTGTAGCGAGTTTTTTTCACTTATTTCTCTTCCCTGTATTTCTTCACAAGATAATGTCATCTGAAAACTGGGGTTTCAGAGTACACATAAGTACTCAGAATAACAGCAACAAGAAAAAGCCGACAAATGAAATGGGGGTTGTACAAGACAATCTCTCCAAGACAAATTGCAGGAATAGGTTCAGAAGTGTCCTTCTGTAGCCCAGACATTGATATTTAGTTGTGATTCTGACTGATTCCTTGACCATCAACACAGCCCTTACCCCGTGCCTCAGTTTTGCCATTGGTTATCAAGCAAACCGAAGTGTTGTTAATAAGCCTGATCAAAGCACAGAACTTCTTCTGTGGAACATGCAAGCCTGTGCTAAGTGTTAATGCTGTTATTATTGACAAAGTCTTTGTTTAAAAAGAAAGTTCTACCATGCTCTTGATTTTCATTCATTGGACTGTGGGTTACAGCCAGGGAGACCTGTAATTTTTTTGCCACTCACACCACAGGCTCATTTTTACTTACTTTAACCATGATCAGTTTTACCAGAGACAAAGTTTACTAACAAAGTTACACCAAACACAGCATTGTTTTTCTTCTAGTAGTGTGCAAAAAGAATAATTTTTGCATAGATTTTTTTCTCCCCCTTGCAGTCTACAATAGCACCAAGAAGTACTTCAGATCAGGTAAACGCATAATTGAATAATTTTAGTAGCCTTAAATCAAGCCGGCCAGTATCAAAATGCTCTGATTGCTGAAGCACTCCTTGGAATTTTAAGGGGTCTTTCTGGAATCAATCATTCTGGCACATCACACAACCAGGAAAAAAACCTCTTTCTTCCATGCACTAATTTGTCATAGAAATCGGTTCTCTTGACACTGTCTCCTGTGCCAATAGATGACAGTTGAGAGAATATATGTAAAAAGAGCCACAGACTAAGCAAGCTACAGATAGTAGATTACAGAGTGAAGAGCAGTCCAAAAATTCTATATTAAACCATAAAAAAAAGAAACTTGGCTTCTCTTAGAGATAAAGATTTCTGCTCTATACGCTAGTTTTCCATTTCCCAAATGTGTTTTTTAAAGGATGCACTACTTGTAAAAAGGAATAAGATGAGTTATAGCTATTTCCCGTTAATTCTGCTTCCTGTAGGGATTTGCTTCTTGGTGTGATCTCACATGTTCGGCGCCAGGTGGGGGTCATATGTCCCAACTGGAACCTGCTTAGTCTACAGCCCAATGCGTGATGGGACGAAGAGAATGGAAAATGCCCTTCAGCTTCAACCTGCTTGACACTGCCTCTGCAAAAGGCTGATACAGAAATGAAGTTGACAATCCAAAGGCAGGATGTGTCTCCACCAACTGTGTATGTGCTAGTCTATCACAAGACATGGCAACTACTGGCCTGAACTCTGCTTTAGATTTGTCTCTTTCAATATTGCTTCATGGTCTGGCATGAAACAGCAGTGATAACCCCTTGGTGTTTTACAGTCACCGGGGCAAGGACCCTCCTGCATGCTGCTCTCTCCGATTTACAGTCCTCATAATGCTCAGCTAACAGTTGTTAAGTTCTGTAGAAGAAGCAGCACCCATTTCAGGACCTCCAAGCCCTATACCCTGCACTCAGGGTCCCATGCTGTAGCTACTCCTTGTTTGACTTTAACATCCAAGAGCTCTAAGGCCCTTAAAACCGAGCCCACGGATACTGTAAATACAAAAGGAAAGAGCGTCGGGCTACAAGGAAACACCCATGGGAAATGTGGTGGCACAACGTATCCCAAACTGTGATACACGCCTCATTAAAGCAGGTGAGCCTCTTCAAAGCAGTCACACAAGTTGGCCCAGAACCAGGGCCTTCACTGCAACAGCACTTTGTGCCATTGGAACAGCTGCAGAAGCAGCTAGACTTTTTTTTAAATTTTTTTTTTAAAAAGGTTGCGGATATCCATTTGGGGATATATGTTTTACTTGTGTCCTGCAACAGGAACATGAAACAACTAAGTCTCACAAAACTTCTGTAAGACAAATTCCTTAACACCCCCAATTTTAGAGGCAGAGACAAATGAAGTCAGTATCAAACCCAGGATGTGCACAAGGAGCTCCTACCCCTGTGTTCAAACCACAAGATAATTCCTCTCCTTTCAGGCCCTGATCCAGAGCAAATCAGTTGGAGTCCTTCTATTGAGTTCTCAATCAGCAGTGTAATCACTTTAGCATGTGTCAGGATTAAAACCAGCCCTCCAAATAAGACCATGTCTACACTGCAAATGCCTTACTGATAAAGGAATACCAGCACAGTAAACAGACAAAGCATTCCTGGGGCGGTGTAAACTTACCCTGGCAAATCTGCTCTTTGTAGTGGTATAGTAAAATCATCCCCGCAAGCAAAACAAGCACCATTTTGAGGTATAATTGCATCTACATGTGCAGTGTTTGCTCACTGAGAGGTGTCAGTCTGACCAGAACAGCTGTGCTGATAGAAATCTGCAGCACAGACCTGGCCTTATTTAAAAAAAAAAAAAAAAATTAAGTCATTAATAACAATCAACATTGACTCTCTGGTCAAAGTGGTGTCAGTTTGTCACTTTACAGGTTTACACAAATTGGCTGATTTAAGAAAGAGAAAGGAAAGGAATTTAACATGGTTACACGGGCTTGCCTTGGCTGGTACTTAGAAGAGTGTACAGCTATGGAAATCAGATATACTGTGTGGAAACACCATTTCTGGACACAAAGCCAGGCTTTGTGAGTTTACAGCTAGATTTTTCCAAGACCCTATTCAGCAAAGTCCTGTAGTCATACCCTGCTAGTTCCACAGATGGAGGAAAATGGTGACGTGGAAGAGATCTCCCACATGGCAAGCCTCCCTCTACGGCCGCAATGACACACTGCCTCTTGCTGAAGATACAGATATCTCTGTATCTTCTGTGCTTTGAGAAGTGGGAGCTGGAGATTAAAAAGAAAGAAAGAAGAATACAAGGTATGTGCAAGGAACACAAATGTAACCAGCCAAAAAGGAGGCAAAAATCTGGCTGGGAAAATTCTTTCAAGGGAAAATGCTTTTCCTGGGATGCCTTTAAAGAACAAGAGAAGTCATAGCTTAGCCTAGAAAAGTTCCTTTCCACCCTTGGATCACGCTGTTTGCGCCTATTGCCACGTTAGGTACAATGCCTGTTTTGACAATTTGTTAAGATCCATTTAAATGGAACCAGATTTGACTTGATGATGTGAGATCTGATAAAATTATGTGAGGAAATCCTAATTTAACAACCAATCCCTTGAATCACATTTCCTTACCCCCAGTGGAATCTAATTCTGATAACCTAATACGAACTCCCTCTTCTCTTTGCTCTTTTGCATATGCCTAATGCAATCACTGCTCTGTCTGCTGAGTCTCATCTTCACCCCTGACTAGTCTGCTTCTCTCCACTCCCTCCTGCACTCATTCAAAGTAGGGTGTCTGACTTACTCAGCTCGTGCTGTTGGCCTCCTTTTTGCTGGATTCTCAGCAGCCACAAGGCTCATTTCCCTGTGATGTCTTTGCAGTCACCATCTCTAATCCTTCATCTCTGTTACGTCCCCCTCCTCTATAGGGATAACCTTTCTGAGTCTCCTTTCTTTCATCAGCTCAAAGACCAGTTTCATTTGCCTTTCATTACCCTCCACTGATTTACAACTAAGCAACTCCTCTGACATAGGAGCTGGAGAAGACATCCCAGTGATGCTACTACTGCCCCTTCTGACTCCAAAGCCTCTAATTCTCACCTAAGCACTGACATTTCTCTTTCTTTCCATACTGATACCCAGACTATTATTCTATGCCAGCCCGTACTGCATAAATCATCTTTTCTTCCCTTGTCCCCACAAGGAAGAATTAGTTAAATAAACAAACAGAACTGGAGCCTCAGCAATCTCTTGTTTACTACAAACTTTGCCTCCTTAGCTTCCAGTTTTTCCAAACTGTCCAAAATGAATCAGGTACAGACTACTTCTCTATTCCCATACTCTAATCGGAAGGCTGTGCTTACTTGCTGAACAGCGCTTCAAATTTTCTTCTTTGAAACACCACACTTCACTCTGGTATGAACCAAACAGCTACCGTTCCCCAGCAGAGACACAGCTCTAACACCTACCCTGGAGGAAGATGAAAAATGAGATGACTGTTTCCTAGCTGTGCATACTTGAGAAAGAAATATGTATTTTCTTCCCTCCCTTTTGTCTTGCTAAGCATGTTGCAGTTGTGATGACATGTCGGAGGTGATTAGGCACTCAGTTTGGATGACACACATAACTTATCCATGCGGCCAATAAAACCTCCACACAACACCTCCCCATCCATTTCTATAGATCCTCTTGATTTCTACCCCAGCCTTCAACACCCAGGAAAGTTATTTACGCCTAAGTGAATTAGCTTGCTAAGAATTAGTGGAGTGCAGTGAGCCAGCAGTTTTCTTCCCCAAATGAGAAAATAAGTAAAGGGTTCTCATAGCTCAGTGTTGCTGAAAACAAATTGGCACGGCTAATTTTGGCCTGACAAGTGCACTAAGGATTCTCTACATTTCCCATACAGGTCAAGCTTATCAGTTCACACTTGTTAGTGCAAAAATCTCTTTTCCTATCTTTGTTTCTGCCACTTCTCTTATCCTGTCACTCTCCTCGAGTAAGTGTACTGGCTGGGCACTTCAGCAGCCATTTTTGCAAACACTCTTATTCCATTACAGAAAGATATTCACACATACACACAAATGACAGTAGACTTCAGTGTAGTGCTTTTCACAGAGAAAGGACAAGACAGCCTAGTGTACCTACTGTATTGCATACTGCCTTACACAAAGATGATCTCTTTTTCAGCAGCCTGCCTTCTGGAAGAGACAGGCAACATTTCAATTGAATGCTTTAAGAAAAAAATTTCTTCATGCAAAGGACAGAGAGAGGGAGGAAAAAAGTTATCCGTGATGATTCATCACTGCAAAGGTACCATTTGTAATTTCCTCTCACTTCTGAGCCCATGGGTCATGGACTTGACCGGGGTTGGAGTGTCCTGAGTTTCAAGTTTTGGGTTGCCTCACCATGGGCGAAGCACACCAACTTGCTGACAGAGTACTTTCCTTTCCAAAGCACGGAAAAAGAAACTACAGAAACAAAACCTGGCCAGTGATTTTGAAGGGAGATACCCTAATTTCAGGGGATTGGGATTTGCAGGTGGGAGGTGATTTACCGAGTTTTACAGCTCCTGGGAAATTGGATATGTGCTGAATCAGACAGGAATGGGTCAAAGGGACTCCGCTGGACGTAGGCTGAATTTGGTGCTGATCCAGCTATTGCAAAGCACTGCTTGAAGCCTGAAGGGAAGTAAAGAAGAACTGGGAGTAGGCTGGAAATGGAGAGCCCTGCTGGGAAGAGGGCTCTTCTGGGTACATAGGGACCTTAGGACCATAGGCAGCACATATGGTGAGGGATCTCTACGGGATGTGGAAGCTTGTTTTATGGTCCACTGGACCTCCTGAGAGGTAGGAGAGATTGTCTACACCTCCCCAAGTGAAGGAAAACCACAGAGGCAGCATGTGCGACATTTTTCCTTCAAATCCAAATCATTCTATGGCACATTTCTCCACTAAGTGAGTCAGAGGTGCTAACCACAGATCCCTGAGGAAAGCAGAGGTCAAGCACTGGGCAAGGTGGTTTTCTGAAACTGGTTTTAGCGTCTGCTTGATCCAAAGCAATAATTTGACGTCAAGTAGCGGCATTTTTCTTTTTAAGTAAATGAGGATTTCTTTGTATGAATCTTTCCCCTGCAGCCTGTTCACTCACACAGGGGCAGATCTACCACGCGGCCAAGGGGGCTGCAGCCCTCTGCTAGCCCTGCCTGTGAAGGGGACACTCCACATCTTGTGCAGTAGCAGCTCTGCCATGCGGAGTCCTCGCCACTGCATTGCAGCTACTCCCCACCAGTTCACTCGCTATTTTCACACTGCACACTGAGCAAGTGAAGACAGTCTATTTGCACCCCACGGCAGAGACACTTGTGATTCCTTGCAGTGGCTCCCTCCTGTCATAACTTCTGGTAGAGAAAATCATTGCTAATCTTGCATGTGTAACACAGGAGCAACTTATGGAGATGACTGCTTTCCCATCAATACTCCTTTCCTTTTTTTCATGCCCAGGGGAATGCCAGCAGTTGTCCTCTGCTGTAGATTTTGAAGCTTGATAAAGAAAAAAGTATGCAATAAGTTTTAGTTGGCATGCGGGCTGATTCCGTATCTATGTAAACGCTCTATCAGTGCACTATGTGGATAGTTTTATCATCTTTGAGGCACTCAGTTTTGCGGGGAGAAAGAAATATTGACAGAAGAGAAAGCAAGGTTCACTCCATGTAACACAGAAGAATTCAGTCTACGAGTCCAAGGAAGAGAAGGGAGAATTATTAGCCCGGTTCATAAGCCTCGGAGATGTTCAGAGGATGTGAAATTTCTCTGATAAGTTGGGGATTCCAGTTCAGAGTACTTCACACTTCACAATTCCCTGGCACGCCAGCCCGTTTGCACTGACCCTGGCTGCTGGGATTCCAGATCTCACATTAGACCATTTGGAATTTATTTAACACGTGTCACACATAACGCAAGACTTGCTTCAGAGGAATAGGCAAATCACTTGTAAGTGTGCATTTACAAGATCAGAAGTCATCGAAACCATGCTCACTGCTTGTCAACTTATTCAAGGAAAATTGTGTAATCAACTTAACATAGCAGTTATCCTTTACCTAGAAGGTCAAGCTCATAGTTCCTGTGTGTCACCACACTTGGCTATTAATCACTCAGGAGGAAATTCATCATTTTTATTGAAATTAAATTGTACAAAGTGGGGTTAAGTCTGAATTCAGATATCCTCTCTCTTTTCCAGAGAAGCTGCAAAAGCCAGACTTTCTGTAGTTTAATCCCCACCTTTTGCAGAAAAAAGGGGAAAAAAAAAAAAGAAAAAGAAAGAAATTTGAGTGAAGGTTGCTAAACTACTTATCTCCTCATCACAAGCTGTTAAGGAGACAGGTAGCTAAGCCATTCAACACCCTTTCTTTCATCTGTTCCTATGTTTTTCTCAAGCAGTTTGGATCCCACACCGAATTTCTGCCACTGGCATTTTCTCCTGCTACCTTCTCTATTTCTTCTCCTATGTGATTCATGGCAACTCATGAAATGAAGCAAAGGGACAAAGTGATTGAGGGTCACTTTATGATCAGGCATGATGTTCTCTCTTGTCCAAAGCCAGGAGACGGCACTTATGGAAGACAATGTGAAAACATCATCATCCCAGTGTGGTGCCTGGAAACACACTGAATCCTTCACAGTCTGAGAACTGTTCATCCTAAAGGCCCCTCTGGACAGTGCTCCAGCTCATTAAATGAAAACTACTTAAATTCTGGAAAGACAAGATTACATTTTCCCCTGCTTGTCTTTCCAAAATCTCATATCACATTATTGTAATATTTTTTAATAAGTATGCCAGAAAACTGACAATAGCTCAGTTCCCTGCTCCCCACCACTGCTCTCCTCAGGTAATCTTTCTCTACCTGGACTTTCCCTGCCGTGAATGAAGCTATGCCATTTTTGTTTTGTGACTGTTTCAGAATCTGCCACTTTGGGACGTCTCTCCTGTGCGTTAAGTTGCATCTGGTTACACTCCAGAAATGCATTCTGCCAGGTCAAGAGTTTGTCTTCCCTGGGAATTAATTATGAAAAGTCTTCATCTCCAACATGTACAGCTACTTCTTATTTGCTGCCTACCTGCTTTTCACTTTCCTGTTTTTAAATGCGTTGGAAATGGTAACAAAAGAGATAATCCGTCTTTGTAGGGTATTCCCATAATTAGCAACATGCACATCTGGATAGAGTTTCAATAGTCCACTGTTATTCAATTTGTAATCACACAGACTGTGTAGTGAACCAGCAGACCAGAGCATATAGCTTTTCATTATTATGTGGTATACAGTACCCATAATATACAAATAAACTCAAAACCTGCAGCAGCAACAATGACACATTCTGTGTGGCCTTATTCACCAAACAGCTCTCTAAGAAGTCTTTATGGCAAGATGCAACACATCCACTAATTATTTGGGGTTGTAAGTGGGTAGGAAGTGTAGGAAAATCTTGCTGCATCTGTTCAACGTTCTAAAAACCCAAGTCCAGCAGCATTTATAGGATTTTAAAAAAAAAAGACTATAAAACCCTAGAGCTCAGAGCTTAGTTATGTGGGTGCACAGTACCACGTAACATGTAACAGTAGCCGATTTTACAGGATATGTAACAATACATACCAGCATAGCCAAAGGCAGGATCAAGCCCTTAAAATTTTATATTGTGATTCGTGCTCAAAGATTTGTTTCAGTCTGGATGCCATGACTCATATTCTCCATTCCCCCAGTGCTTTATCCCCTCCTCCCCCATGACCCAAGCTAACTTTTTATTAAAAGGCTCTGGCTGCAGATGCGCTTTTTTAAGCCTACTATTTATAGACTTCATCCTGCAACCTGTACTCACAGGTTGGAGTCCCAAATGGCATGAATGGAGCTACTTCCACAAGGACCGTGAGACTGGCCTGTCTGGAAATGTTTACTGCAGAAAGAAAAGAGGTTTATTCCTGCTCCTTGGCTGAAGTGTTTTCCTTTTAATGACAGACTGCCCAGATCTCCTCAGCTCAGGACTAACTAGGAAACACCTCCCCAGCGTGTTTGGCCCCTACACAGCTTTTCAAGCATCGTATCTGAGCCCACGCTGTATCGCTGGATAGTGCTGAACCATTTCTATGTGGTATTTCAGAAGTTTCAAAAGGTATCTCTACTAGTTGCTGACTATAAAACTTTATGTTAAAAATTTAGTATCGGAAGAACGTACGATTCACTTAACACTGGTTTATGGAGAAACAGCATAGGGGTGTAAAAGATTCAAGTCTGAAATTTCTCCAAGTCAAGGATTGTTAAAGCAGAGTACGTATCAGTGAAATGCTTTATACAGAGAAGGCGATTGCCAAGTGAGTGAATACGACTTAATGATGATAGCCTGGCACTGTAAGTCAGGAGTTCTCACCGTGGCTCTTCTTGTTGACACTCTATCTGAATCAAGGAAGTAATTTTTAATCTCTATATCCTTTTGCTTGTCCATTTGCATAATACAGAGTAATACAACAATAACTGCAGTGTTACCTTTCCCCCTGCAAATCTGCCAGCCTTACTTTGCATCTTGTGCAGCTTAGCTGAACAACTCAGAGTTTGGATGAGCTTGAAAATGTTTATTTCTAGCAGGAGGACAGAGTTTGGGTCACTACCTGTTGTGGAGACTCTTGGGGCTTTTGGTGACAAGACCAAAATAGAGACAGTACTGAGCTTTCCAACATATGCTCTGGGATAAAGGATATTTCAGAGCATTCTAAGACCAATATTTTCCCCCCCTCTGCCTTCTCCAAATTCTGTGAAATGCTGTTTGATTGATGTGATATACCTCAAGGGTTGTTAAACTGAGTTCTAGTATATACTCACATTGGTTTATCCTTTTTTAAAAAAAACTTGTGTATTTACACAGTCCTATTAAATAATAATTCTCCAACAACAAAAGCTGGTATTCACCAAAACCTGATGTCTGCACATGGCACACATTCTGGCAGCACAAATCCACATGACAATTATCTGGGTGTTTTGACTAGCTCCTAGTGTTACAGATCTAGGTGGCATTGACAATAGATGCTTTCCAGCCAATCCCATACTTTTTTCAACCAAATACAAGCATTCTTCTCGTATGTGACAACACATTCTTATTTCTCAAAGGTATTGTACAGCTACATTAATGCATGAGAAATGTGTTGGGGTGATGAGTTGAAAAACACAATGAAGGTGCCAATCAAAACTTAGAATACTGACAAACGCTGAAGAAATTCAAACCTACATACAAAAGCTGAAGCTCAAGGCCCATGTGAAATAAAAAAATCATATAACATAAGAAGAGTTATCTTTGATTTAAAAATTACACTTTTTTTCTTATGAAATCCAAGTTGCTTCATTTTTCAAAAGTAAAGTTACAATAAGCAACAGAATCTCTTGCACAAGCCGTGCAGGGTAAGTTAATTCTGAATATAACTAAACAATATATCAGCGAAGTATTCCTTTCAGCTTCCTGGAGACTTGTATATTGCCAATTTATAATTAGTTGCAGATTTTCAATTACTTTCGAGCTAACAAAACAGTTTCATTTGCATTGTTTACTTGCCACTTAACTCAAATTGTACCCAAATTGGTTATTTTAAAATGTGACACAGATTTTCAGGGCCAAAGCAAATTCTATATATTTTAGTGTAACAAGCATCTGTATTTCAGTCTTCAGTGATAAAAGTGTACAGGATTTGGCCAAAACTCAATCAACTCCATCACAATCTCAAAATGCCTCCTGTGCAATTTGTCAAAAGCAGATTTCTTGGCAGCAACACATAAAACTACAGCAATGTATAATGAAGAACATAATCTCAGAAAATACGCAAAGTTTGTTTTGTGTACTAATTGAAACTGGGAAACCACTGTAGGCAAATTTAAATTCAACGGAAGATCAAAGAAATCAACCATCAAAATATCATTCTGCTACCGTGCTTAAATATAGTCCACCGCATTTGGTTTCAGTCCTGATAGCCTCATTCATCAGGAGCACACTAAATTCAAGGTGCAGAAATTTGGGGGTAGAGTGACTAATATGAGTGATTTTATTTGGTGTTATTCAGTACCAGGCAGACCTTAGCTAACTCTGTTACAGGATACTCTTTATGATAATGCACCCTGCTACAAGATTTAAGAACTGGCTGTCTGCAGCAAATACCCTGTGCCAAGACATTCCTATTACCAGGGGAGAGAAACGTTCTCCACCCCCTCTCCTTCCACACATCCATTAAATACAGGTGACTTTTGACTTTCAGGATAGCAAGTGCAAGCCTCTGATCAGCCTTTGTTGTAGTACTTGTTCCGTAATTGATCACCCTTCTCCTCCCCATATTAAATAATCACAGGTTTTAATTTTTTCTCATCTGGAATTCCCTACTCAATATCTCTAATTGTTCTGAAAATTATTCCATCTTTGCTAGATGATGGGGTAGGACACCTGTTATCTGGGCTAGACAGTCTCTTGAAGATAAGGACACACCCGGCATGGAGCAAAACTTCCCATCTCTTTCTCAGTTATTGCACTCAGCGGTGTCCTCATGGACCTGAGTGGGACGGCACCAGTGTCACTTGCCTGATGAGTCATGACAGATTCAGGGCTTAAAAATTCACACTAACTGTATGCATATTTCTGTTGCATATATTTCTTTTACCTTTTCTGTGACAAATCTTATTCAAAACCACGTTATCTGAACTAGTCTAGTTTTGTAGAGCTATTCTACAATTTCCACTCTCTTTCCCAGTCCTTCCTTAGGCTAGAGCTGTCTTGGCTGTGGAGTGCCTCGATGCCAGCACCAGCAGAGATCACAGACACACTGCAGCAAAGACTGACTGCAGTAAATGTGCAGATACGCCGAGTTCACCAAAGACTGGACAAAACTTCCCTGGACAATTTAGACTGAAATTTGATTTTGTTCTTGGATCTGGGCTGGTGTGTTTCATGAATGGTGCTAGTTTAGATTAGGTGGTGCAACAAGCAGATGATGTTTTTTCAGTGGAGAAGCATCTTTTGGGGGAAGTGTTATTGCTATTGTTCACTCTGTTTTCCTGTTTCTTTTCCTTTTCAATACAGCATGACAGCACTAGAGCAGTCTGTATAACACAGATCCTTAATTCTAACCTACAGTATTTCCTAGGGAATACTACCTAATTATATTCTATGCACAACAGCAATTTAATAAAATACATACGTTAAAAAATCGAAAGTCTACCATTCCTAGCCCCACTCCTGAACACCCATTATTGTCTCCTTCCAGCAGTAAGAAATGGGCATTTAATCTTACTTTTAACTTTCAGTCTTTAAATCAGTTTTAAATCCATGACAAGACTTTACATCCTACTCCATTGTTAGCAAGATTCCTTAATTGCCTCCTTTAAAAGACTTTATCCAACCCTTTTGAAAGTTTAAATAAATTATATCCACTGCTTCTCCTTTATCCATTATTTGTTAACTATTTCAAAGAAATCTGACAGGCTATAGAAATTGTGCTGATTTGTCACCATCATATTATCCTCATCTAGGCTCTTTACAACTTGATCTTTAATCATTCTCTCAAGCATATTTCTTTACACTGAGGTGCCTCCCAGGTTTATATTTTCAGGGATCACCCATAACACCTTTTTAAAAGGAGGGGAACAATGTTGATCGCCCTCCAGTAAAACTTTTTTTTTTTTTTTTTTTAAATAACGCAATGTCGCCATTTGTTAGTTGCTCTGTTACCAGCCACGGTTATTGACATTTATGACCTCTAGGCTTGATTACTGCACCTAGGTATATTTAGGGACAAATTTGCCAACTCTGAAAAATCTGCCACTGGTACAGACACCATCAGCCCACCTTAGCAGCCGGAGCCGTTGGGAGTACATCCGCACGGTACTCTGCTTTCGTCACTGGCTCTCTACAGAACTGAACTCAAATAACGTCTCAATGCTGACATTCAATACCTTCCCAGGATGGACCCATGCTTCCACTGAATGAGACAATCTCTTGTGACACTGAACTACGCCCTTCTCTGAGGACCTGCTGCAGGATCAGTCAGCAACAAAGCTGAAGCTTGCAAAACTCAAAAGACAGTTGTCTCAGAGGCTGGTGCAAGAGTAAAATTAACTTTTGCAAGAGAGGAAAGTAACAGCAATACCGTACCACTTTCCCAACAAACAGCAAAATTTATTTCTTGAGTTTTAATTAATAATAGAAATAAGCATATCCAGACCTTTGTCAGACAACGGATGGGGCAGCTAGATAAGGAAGAGAGATATGTACATTCTTATTTAAACTTTAAAATGCATAAGGCATGCAGATGCTATTTTGACAAGAGAGTGAAACCTAAAAACCTAGAGAGCTATTCTGCTCGAGTTTCCTCCAAACTCGTATCATTGCCATACAGATCCAATTATCTATTACAAATTAATTCTTCTAGTCCTTCCAGCACATTTTTTATCCCTTTGTCTCTGTCAGAACGCTGCTGTCACTACTTGCAAACAAAACCAATGGAGGAGGTATTTCCCCATTGCCTAGTGATGCAAACAAATAATCTAGCTTTTCTACACTCTCCTGCTCATCAAGCTGAACTGGGTTTGACAACTGGAATGTATTAATTAAACCCTTGCACATTTAAGGGGAAAACAGTCACTCTGCCAAATAAAATGGGACAATAATGAGGACAGCACTGGAGCATCTCTACTGAAAAGTTGCCACATTTTTAGACATGTATTCATTCACCCACTCATCTGTCCCCCCTCCCTCAGGATCACCAGTTTGGTACGAGGCTCAGAAACAAGCATAACAGCAAGCAGCAGAGGAGATAAGTGGGTGCAGCGTGTATTTTTTAATTTCCTTTATTAACAACATGAAGAATTGTCTGTTTTTAAAAGGACCATGTATTTTTTCCTCCCACTATTCTGATGAAGGGAAAGCATAAGACTAAGAGAGAGGTCCACACTGTGCCATGCAAACACTCAGAATCAAGGCCATTTTGATCTGCTCAGGAAAGGCAGAGATTTACCATCACGTATGGGATCTCAACAACCCTCTTTTAGGTTTTACAAATTAATTCCACTACGGAGTGCCTCTTCCTTTTGTAGAGTAGCATGCAACTGGGGAAAACACTGCTTGAAGGCTTAGCTTCTACAATAAATGGACCTCGGTGCATGGCAGGAGGAGAGAGACTACCCAAAACTCCCTTTCCTCCTTTCTAGACTATACGTCAGGACACCAGTTTGCAGTTGCAATCCAGGCAAACCCAGCTGCGGCAACAACAGCACTGGTGGCGGACAGTCACCTGGAGTGATCGGTGCCGTTGTCAGATGGCCATAAAGAAAAAGTCCTGTCACCACATCCTCTAACAGCAGGAGAGCAATGCACCAAACACTTGGAAACAACTAATTGCTTGAGAGAGAGTGTAAACTTAATAAGTAGGCCACACAGATCACATCTTTACCACCAACACGTTGAACCATTTATAAGAAAGTTTTGTAATTCTGCATAATTAAGTCTCTTAATAATGTAGATTTGAAGACTACAGAGCCACTGCACTTAAGGTTGATGCTATTTTAATTACATAGAAAAGACATAATTTGGGAAGAAGCCTTGCAGTTTATTACATTTACTTCTGTCAAATAACTTATAATTGTGTGCCAAGGTGCCTTAGAAAAGTATTGTGGGTTTTTTGCCTTTTTTAAACAGCTTATGCCACTCGAAAAGGATTACTTCCTTTGTAAGTTGCTGTTTCAACTGAAGGGTACCAATTAATTAAGCCATTTACATAAAACTGTCTTGGATCAGCTACCTACAAAGATAAAGGCTGAAATCTACCTTCTAATTGAACAAATAAAGTTTTAAGAATAAATATATGTTGGTAATTATCTGTAATAATACAAATTAGGAAATTTAGCTGATAAAATGAATATGTCAGAAATTAAGACTAAATTCTTATCATCCAAATTGAATAAGGAACAGTCTACCCAAAAAACATTCTTCTAATTTATCTTTCATTTATTGTCACATTACATACCCTTGTATCAATTGATGTCTTGCCGTATCACATGATGCAAACTGAGAGGAGGTGGAAAGTGTCTGTATTTCAAGGGATGTGCTTATTCTGATTAAAATTTTTTTTTTTCTTTTTTGGTTTGGGGGTGGACAGGAGAGAAAAGAAAAACCTCTATTTTTCACAAATCATCATTATACACAGCAGGGAATGATAAATGACACCATTTAGCAAAATAACCTGGGGTACTTTAACATACGCACTCAAAAGTAAGCTGTTTATTTATCTAACTAACTGTATGCAATTGATATGAGTTCACAGTACACTAATATATCAAGTAAAATAAAATGTGTGTCTGCTGCTGCAATAGCTTTAGCAGGAGAAACACAGCTTAGAGCAAAACCATGGTCTCTCTAGCATTTCACTACAATCTATATTTTTTCCTCTATGCTTAAAAGAGGAAATTGTACAAAAACTTCTTATGCCAGTGGAGAAACAGATCTACAGTGGAGATTTGCACTGCTGCAGCTACAGCAGCACAGACAGACGGACCCCATGAAAAATAATTTTTATGTTCAACCTCTCGCACAGAAGGTGGTTTCTCATCCTCCACCTGTGTGGTGGTTCAGCTGATTAATGGTCTGACTGTGACAGCTGTTACACATGCAAAACTTGCACTGAAGCGAGTGGTGGGGTTTTTTGTCTGCATAATGACTCGAGGACACAATTCCAAGTCATATCACACGTTCTGAGTCAGGTCTCTTCCCTTCCTAATTATTGCATTATTTACTAATGGATGGGATACATTTTATTCCAATATATCCCAACCAACTGTTCCTGCCACACATAAATCAAGCTTATAATACTAAAAATTTTATCTAGAGAGGTTTCGTATTGAAGCTTGCTATATCTGTCTCCAGGCAGAGATTCAGGATCTCAGAAGCAGCTGAGATTGTGCATTACACATGTTGTGCTCGCACTTACCAAACCAGATCTCTAAGGCTTATGAAAACATTTATGTATACAACTTGGAGTACTTAGTGGGAGTATGCATCTACATAACAATAAGCACAATGGTAAGTATTTGCAAGATCAGGGCCCAAATCAACAAGAGATTTCACACTGCAAACATCCCAATCTCAATTTTTACTACTGGACAATAATAGGACATTCAGTCAGGATTACTGGGGTTCTGCATCTGGAAACAGAGCTGAGAAGGTTAGCTCTTCAGGGCAGAGGATAGCCCTACTCTTAGGTTTATGCAGAGCCTCCAGGCTGTGGGCTGCCCCTAGAAAATCCAAATATCTGGCAAACAATCATTTAATACTATGTCTGCTGTCTGATCCTTGACTGCAGTACCTCAAAACTTTATAACATTTTGTAAAATCATCTGAACTGAGTTACTGAACTAAACAGAATTGTCTTTTTACTTTAACTATACGGCAAACTTATTTCCTGTGTACAATTCTACCCTCTCCAAGTTCACAGCTGAGTTGCTGTTGTTGGACTTCAACAGTTCAGCACTGGACTTGTACCTTCTTGTCGTGCTCTTGCCTGCTGGGGCTTCCCAGCTGGACCCGCAAGATGCAAAGCCGGTGCCCGAGTCCCTTCCCCACAGACCGATGGGATTTCCCACCAGGAGAAAACACTGGAGGCAGCTGCGAGGGATGGCACCGAGCCTGGGCGAGGCTAAGCGGAACGTGTGTGCGCGTGTTGTGTGTGGAGGGTGCAGGCTGTGATAATTAGGGAGGAGAGGCCAGCGCTGCAATAGATGAAGAGATGAGCCGCCAACATCAACGAGTCCCACGTCAGAGGAGCTCGGTGCATTAGTCAGTGACCTGTTACCAGTTACCAGGAACTGGTAAGAGAGCGCCGCTGGCTCTGCGCCAACTCTCATATTAAATAAGTTTCAGGAGCTTTCGGGTACCTGTTTTAGTGATTTCTTCAGCTCCAGTCTAAATATAACACTAGGTAAATGTGACTGGCATTTACCGAGGCATTTTACAGACACAGCAGGGTCTCTCTTGCCCTATTTTTATAGATATTTCAAGGAAACATCACAAAAAATGATATAACAATAGAGAGAACTGCACATCTAATGTCATAAGCAAAAACTAAACACCTTTAGAGACACACCTTTGCACAAGCATGCACACACATAAACCAAAGCATAAATACACAGATGTAAGTGCACGACAGAAGATATTATTCACAAATGTACATAATGGTGAAGAGAATGTGTCACTTCTTGATCCAGTCTTTACCACTAGTCTAAAATTATCAGTAAAATATGATGTACAAACCTAAAACAATAAAAGAGAAAACTTGTTTTCTTTTCTGTTTCTCCTCTTTCAAACAGTGTTTCAGAAAATCCCTTTGCATTTTATAACTTCTCACAAAATTAAAAGAAAGTGTCATGCAGGTAGGTTTATTGATCCATAGGCTCTCTGCCTACTGATGACATAGGCTCTCTGCCTCTATGAGGGTGCACTACCACCTACTAGAAAGCAGCACTTTCATTTTATGTTCAGCAAGTAAGGTATGATGAGTACAGTCATTGCAATGAGAACCCATAAATGCATTGTGCGTGGTTATTTCATGACAATGGAAATAGGTAGCATATAAATACCTTTCACCACATCACAAATACAACACACACACAATACCATACTCCCACACTTCTCCATCCACCCTGCATCACAGTCACTGCTGCTAACATGATTAATAAAACACAATTTGGTCCATAAGAATCTGGTTTTACTTTCACCAAGAAGCTCATCTTTCCTCCTTTGCCTACGGCTCTTTTATTGTTCTACAGCTCTGGTTCTAGAAAATGGCACCACTTTGCAAAATGCTTAGGGATGCATCATCTACGAAAGATGCCATGCTGAATAATCCTCTACCTTGCTTCAATGTACATGTGTCAAAAGTGAAATTTCTTCTGCCACTAACAGCAAGTGTCTTCTAGAAGAGACAATCCTAGTTTGAGGAGTTATTCAAAGGGTAAATGCTGTCTGTGTTTAAAAAGAAGGTCTACACTTAGCAGAAAACCTAAAATGTTCTCCTTTGCAGGAATGTACTCATTTCTAATTTCAATATTGATTTGAACAAGAGAAAAGAACTCTACCAAAGCTGCATTTTTTACAGTTGATGTTTTAACTTTACACCAAAAAGTTACGACCACTGCTGCACACATGTAAGGCTGCATGTCCAGAAAGGTGCATTTCTCTGAAGTCTATCTAGAAGGTGGCCGTAGGTAAACAATTCATTTTTAAGGATATTTCCATTTTTGTACGTCCTGGATCATTATCTAGATGTATCTATTGAGCTATAGGAAGGAGATGGTCTTATGAAAGAAAGATTGTTAGCTCTGAATTGCTCATCCCATTGCTACTGTTTTCTGTGATGCAACAACCTTTGGCATATATACTTGAAACTATGTCACACTTGTCTCCTTTAGTGGATGTAATGCTAATGAAAGTTTTCTGATTAATGTATCTGGAAGTTGATTTCATTTGTACTCATGGAACAGGTAGACAGTAGTTAAAAGTTGCCCCATTGCCTTTACATAAAAATGAGTTTGAGAAATCAATTCTAGAAATGAAATTATAATTCAGTTTCTACTTCTACTTTGCCCCAGCTGACTTAGACATTACCTCATTGACAAGGATCAGAAAGAAACCACTGTTTCAACTTGCCAGGCCTGTGGCTAGAAGTGACATTCTGAGTCTGATCTTAAGTAACGATCCCTAGGTAAAAGGCTATATAACTAATTACTAATCCCTTGAGCTGTCTAGGCTATAGATGGCACCATCATACACTATTTATTTATTTGGATGAAATTCTGTATCAAAATATTTCAGCAGGACTACAGTGACCTGGCAAGATACTACAGGGATGGATGACTTAGATATGCCACAGATCAGACAGATATTCTTAGCAAGCGTATGACTCTCAAAAAGTTAAAACATATGAAGCTACTTATCAAAAAGCAAAACATACTGCAGATTTCTCTTCTGATTTTTTAAGAACAGCATATAAAGAAACAATATTGCAAAGTCTTAATTTTTCATCAGCTACCTCTATTCTTAATTATTCCTATATTTTATCCTCTGCAGATGCCAAAGATAAAATAGAAACGTAATTAAATGAAAAGCAAAGAGAAGATGTCCTGAACCTAAATGTGTCTAAGATAACCTAGTTTTTGGAACCTAAACAAACCTCTCTTTAAATATTCCTTCTGCGGTGTGCCTCACTTGGAAGCATCTTCATTTCCATGTGAAAATCACAAAATTGAATCCCTGACACCAATGCAACTAAGACCTCAAGAGCTTTTCTTCCTTAAAATGTACAATCATTTCTCACTGGCTGACACTAGCTGTTGACCTGTGTGATTTGTTATCTTCGACATAAAGTACACAAAAAGCTTTAGAAATTCCACATACAGGACCATCTGGTTAGTGTCACTCCATTTATTCCACTCTTCTTCCATGAAATGTTTGAACCAGAAGTATACGAAACACTAATAATAAGTAGAATTTTCAACAAATGTTAATGACTGACTATAACTTATCACATTTTTCATTCTAAATTCCTCATGGAAGCAATCCATTTGTTTTTAGAAATTTTCACCATTAGAGAATTCTCTCACTGGCCTGAAGAACTGTTATTTTTCCTTTTCATAATACTTGACAATTATGTGTGTGTAGAATTCAAACATGGGGAGTTAAAATGGTATACATTTTATTTCTGCATCCCTTCCAGATGCTTAAGTCCTGTGATAGGACTATGTCTCCATTGCTTAATGCATTGAATGGGCAACGTATGTGCTGGCTTTCAAGAGCATGGCAAACAATATTCTGTGCAGAGGTGCACGGGGTCATTTTCTGAAGTTCAGACATGGCAATGAGTGGGAATCCATTTTCTCATCCTACAAAAATTTTCCAAGCCCACATCAGCTTGCCAACCAATTATTTCTATATGATAAACCAGAGAGGAAATGGGCACACGCTCATCCCACTCCAGAAAAGGCAGCAGCTCCATAATTATCATGCTCCCCTGTGATCTGAAAGAATCAAGATCCTGTTCCCTCATTCAGACTCACATTTCACACATCAGCTGAATCTTCTATCTACTGACTCTTCCAGGGAAGTTGTCTCTGTTTCTCCTGTTGTAATTATTCATTTCCAAATTCAAGTTATTCATAGCAGCGGACATTTGGATCCACCCCCCACAGCTCCCCTAGCCACAGCCACAGGACTATTTGGATGGATGAGAAAAGGGCAATGGCCACTAGGTCTGTATATATCTCTTTTTCTCTCCTTTTGACCAGAAACTCTATCTTTGTCAAATGTAGTAGGAAAGGGCGCAACAGCAGTGCTGTGTGCTTGATTTTGTGTGTGTGTGTGTGTGTGTGTGTGTGTGTGTCTAAAAAATCTCTGTCTATGCTGAAGTGCTACCATGCTCATCTGTGCACGTGGATACATCAGAGAGCATCCACAGGACTCAGGACTTTCCAAAAATGAGAACTGAAGATTGGACATATTGCCTCTCAAACCCACTGCTCCCACCAGACTGAAAACCAGATCATTTCCCGGCCACCTCACTCCACCACCATCATGGAACAGAGGTTTTTGGGCCCCAGGAGGGAGATTCTTTCTGTACAGGATCACCAAGGGTTTTGCTCTGTTTTTAATATTAACTTTTGCTCTTGCAATTGTTTTATAAGTTGTAGGAATCAGGTATCCACCACCCTGACAGAAGAACCAGAAAGGAAAACGGATGTGTCCCAACTCAGCTTTTCATTCTAGCAGCTAGCAATCGCCTCTCAAGCTTTGAGCTCCCCCCAAACTCTCCATTCCAGCCCGAAAAGAATAGTTGAGGCTCTTGTCAGAAAGTGATGCCACTTGGCATATCAGCCAACACCTGGAGTATGATGGCTACTGCAGGGCAAGTGAGTTTTGAGAGCCTAGTTACCCTCCAGTGGATTGACAGGCTTCCAGTGACTGAGTCAAGGATGGGCCTAGAGTTTTTGTGCCACTGCAGTAAGTTGAATAAAACATATTTTAGACTCCCTTGCACTTATGTGCATAATAGAAAGGTATATAATATACATTCAGGGGAGAAATATATTCTAGGATCGCACCCATGTTCATCATGTCAGTGAACATTTTATAATCTATTTTCGTATTTGCAACAAACCAAAGAAGTGCTAGATTCCCAAACCAACAGTAACCCCTTACTGAGTCTATACATGTAGCAAGAGCAAAGCAGGAACCAGATGATGCATGGCTTGAGACACTGAATCTCCTTTCATATCATCTCAGGTTCATCCTTTCAAACACTATTATAAATTAAAGAGCTATAATGAATTTTGTCATGGGTGGGGGTTTGGTTTGAAGCAACAATACTACATTTGATTCAAGAATAATCTATTGCGACCTATAATACCAGTGTGCCAGCTTTTTTAAATTAACTGACCACAGCTAGCAAACAGCTATTAACATGGTGACTGTGTGGGGATACAAAGATATGCAGTGTCTGTGCTGCTGAACCACAAAGTATTTTTAAAAGAAGAAAAAATTAAAGAGGACGGCCTCTCCCTCCCCAACTGGTCACTAAGACAACAAGCTTATTCAATCTTTACAATCTTTTGTGCTTCTTTATAGGAATATTCCACCAATTTCCAAAATTATAGGTGGTGGTTGGCTTAATATGATTTGTGCACTAAACAAATGACAGTGTTCACAACAGGGCTAAGCATTATATTAAATCAGTGATTAGTGCACCCTTGTATATATGTCACCTGGCAAAACCGTCATACAGCTTTGCAATTGATTATAAAATCCTCTGTAAGTAGGTACAGTAATAAGGCCACCCTGACATCGCAACATCCAGACACAGCTTACTATTCACTGTTAAATTAATCCATTCAGCAGTATTGACACCAACCTCTTCTATTTTCTCTTCCTAACAAACTGCAGATCTGTCTTTTGTGCAGGAGGCAAAACAAAAGACTTAGGGAATCACCTTCAACATAGCAACATGGATATGAGCTGGCAATGGCCACAAGAGCAGTAGTGCTGGCTGCGCTCTTCCCAAGAAGGATGGATACACTAGTGCACCCCACTGGTCTCCAGCGGCACAGAGGACAGAAGTGATGAGCTGAAGCTAAATCCTGTGTCTCCAACTCAGGACAGAATTATGCTGCTATTGCACTGACAGGCCAGTTCAGATCATCTGTTCTTTCCTTTCCATCAACAACAGGTGGTTCATATAAGAATAAAGTATATCCTCAGCATGGCAAGAAGTTATGGGTTTTTTTCAGATTTTGAGGAATATGGTTGCCTAAGGACAGCTATATGCTTTTCTATAAGACTGCCTGGTAGTAAACACCCTTTTAAAAAAGCCAGTAATTTTTTTAAGAAGCAAATAATGAAAACTGCACGTCTGAGGAAATGAAAACAGTGTTTTTAACAGACTGAGAAATCTGTAAAGCTGAATTTTAAATTATTATGACAAATCAACAAAGCAACGAGTCCATTCTTGTAATAATTTTAAAAAATGCAAATGAAGAGACCAGTGACTTTTTTTTTTTCCCCAGCAGGAAGGTATACTTTTGTCCTATTTCTTTATAACAAAGAACAAGAAGATTCTTCTGGCTCAGGCAATATAACTGTTCACCTCAAAGGTAGATGCCAGGCTTAGAGAATTTCTAGTGATAATTCCTGAGTTTCAGAAAGCAACAGTGAGGAGTTGGTTATGATGGGGATGCATACAAAGCCATTGTTACAATGCACCTCTTCCTTCTGCTTATTGAAAGAGCAGCTTTGGAAAAGCTTGAAGAATATTTTTGATACTGGCATTTTCTTTGCTCATCACTTTGACCATTGTTACTCCTCTTTGCTGTGGTTTCCCTTTTTCTGTTATATAAACATAATCTACTTGCTTTTTCTTTCAAAGCATTCTCAGCCTCATCCCCTCCCAACCTATTCTCATTCATTTATTCCAGAGGGGAGAGCTCCCACCTCCAGTCAGCCCCTGACAGTAGGCTCCATCACCCATTTGTTACCTTTTCAAGCAAGGATCTTTGTGCTTTCTCCCCTGCTGCCCCCATGCTTGGGTAGAGCTCCTTGTTCATGTCCACAAAGCTGCCTCGTTATCCTCCTTCAAATCCCCTCTCAAGCCTCCTCTTAACTCTGATGCCAGAAAAAAAGCTTGACAATGGCTGTGCTGCTGCAATATTGAGCCCACTACCTATGAAGCCGACCTTCTTATTCACTCCTCATGCTTCCCCATCTGCTTATATCCACCTGGTGTCTCCTGTCGTTGGGTTTAAAAGTTATCACAGTAGAAAGGGCTAAATCAGCTTGAATTACTCTGTATTTGCTGAGAATGCATATTCCTGTCAGCTGACAGGAGGCAACTTGTTACCCTGAGAAAATATCTTTGTATGCCTCAGCCATCTGGATGTCAATTCTCTGGAGGGGGCAACTCTTTGCTCTGTATCTGTATGCTGCCTAAGGGTCCTGGTCCTAGCTATTTCATAGCACAAAAACCACTGGACATATAATGAAGATTATGTTTGCTCTTCTAGATGCCTACCTGTGTGTGTTACCAGAGCTTGGGAGCCTGAATGCACAGACAGAAGACAGGAAGTTTAGTAAACGGTTGAATGAAATATGGATCAGCCTCTCAGAGTATTGAACATATGGCCCATACTAAATATGACTAACACACAAGCAAAATTCTGGTCTAATAAAGATTTAGTAAGTTGGGTGATAGCCATATACAGCTAGAAACTACCTGGTTACCCATCCATTAATACAGTTACCATGAGTGGGAGGTTAAAAATGTTCAACTTGAAGAGCAACATCATCTCTCTCTATCAGGTTGCTATTCCCACTGCCTCCTCTCCCACCCCATTGGACAAATAATAGAGCAGCATCACTCAGTCTAAACAGCTTCATAGGCTAGATTAAAACTCTTAGCTACTGGGAAATCATCTTATGTACAAAGCTATATTTTATTTTATAGATGAAGTGGGTTTTGATGCTAACAGAAGAGGTTGGTGCTGTACAGCACAGGGAAGAAGACTTCCTCTGAGTGGGGAAATCAAGTCTCTGAATTGTTCAAAGTATGGGAAAAACATCTTTGATTGAAAACAATCAACCTAATTTGCAATCTGCCATTTAGTTTAAAAAAATAAAAGAGAAAAAAAAAAAAGAGGTATTTTTACTCTGAAAGTAAATATGCAGAATTCAAAAGCAAAACTCTCAACCTTTACCTTTGTACTTCCTTATTGTCTGAGGGCGAGGCTTGAATTAGTCCTTGCCTAAAAATTCCATTTAGGAAAGTGTGGGATCAGTTTCTTCCTTGCTTTTTAAAAAAAAAACTTTTACAAGTGGAAAAAATCCCACAGAGGCTGCAGGGTAATGTTTTTCATTAACCGGAACACACATTTTCAGAAGTAAAACTGCATGCTTTTTTCTAGCAATAATTAACAAATTATTGTATATCATCTTTTTAAAATTACTCCCCAGATAATGACATTTCTGTTTCTTTACACCAATGAATATTGCCAACCTGTTTGTTTTTAAGAACAAAGAGAGAAGTCCAAAGCCCGCTGCTGCAAGCCATATTTCCAATCCCTATCTTCTGCACAGTTTTGAACTATAAAAAAGAAAATCTTTTTCTAAAACTTAATATAGAAAAATTAGCATGACCAAAACAGTTTCAAACCCCAATCTTCAAATGAAAGTGCAAAATGAATTTGAAACTGCAAATGAAGTAACATTTGTTTTAGTAAACAGCAATTTGTACAGATAAGGTTATTTACACAAGAGCTCAACACATTTTTTCCATCTGTATTATTTGACAAGACGGATCCAAAATTTAAGAAAAGTAAAATTGAATAAACAAGGGTATCTGTATATTTAAAAATCGGTTTCTTTTATTACTCCACCTAATACTAAATCGGCACAATGCAGCTGCCATTTTAAGGAAGTCTTACAAAGTTTGAATGAGCAAGTGTACTTCATTACAAAAGATAAAAGTTTCTTCTTCCCTACAGTGAATACAGGTAATTTCAGAAGCTGTGGCTTATAATTATTCACTGCTGAAAGGCTTTTAAAAGGTCCATATTGAAAACAGTGACCCCCAGCTTCCCCTCAGAATGAATGGAGCTAAAAATTCTCATTTTGTTGGATTGCTGGTTGATAACTGTTAGGCAAAACATGCATTTCTTCATTACAGTGCGGTCTGCAGGTTCATTTAAATAACAATATCATCCAGCATAAAAGTCACAAAAGAATTATCTGGCAATTTCAATATGTTGAAATGTATTATTACTGCTAACAATGGGCACCTCGAGTAAATAAATGAATGTCTTCTATTGGCAGCATTACTTCCGATTATTTAGCTTTATGGAATATCAAACTTTATAATTCAACACCTTGGTCAAGAGTGTTTGCTTGTGTAACTTTTGAACTAGGATTGACATTTTTAAATGTCTCTCCAATTTCCTCTTCCCTTCTGCACCGTCCCCAAGAAAGTAAAAAAATTAACATTGCCCAAGCACAGAGAGCAGTATTTTGTCCTTTTGTAAGATATTTAAACAGCCATCTTCATACTGTCATTCTTTCTCATGCAAAAATAAACTCCAAATCTGGAAATTAGATTTTTTTTTTTTTTGTGAAAGATATCAACCCAGTATTTATAAATGATATCAACAGTATACAAAATGCCTGAACAGTCTTTTCTGACCTGCAAATCCCACAGATCTCACAGAAAAATGTAACATTTTAGAATCTTGTTATTACAGGAATATCATTTCTATCTCAAGAGATTCCAACCCAATTCATTACCACTAAGATACAAATTACAGCACAAGATGCATATAGCCTCTGGGCTTGATACGGTGTCCAAAACCACACAATGACTGCAAGAGCTCTCTCAGAAAGCGTTCCCACCACGTCTTCAAATAGCTCCAGGAGGAGGAGCTGTGTTGGTTATCAGAGATCTCACTGCACTTGACTTTGCAGGGTCTTTTCCCTTAGCTGCCTTTCAGATACACTGTCCTCCTCTGTCATGCCAGCCCTTGGTTGCTTCCCCTTTGCAAGACATTTCTGCCCCTACGGCAGAGCTGATGCCACGGAACGGTTGGCTTGGTGCAAAGCTTGGCGGTTCAGCTTATACTGCCAACAAAGGTTAGGTTTGATTTGAGCCTCTGGTCTTTGCACGGAAATGACTGAAGCACACCCCCTCACATTCGATTTCATCAGATCTGCTGTAGGGTTGGTAACCTCGGGCAGATGGATGGGATGGACAGCAAAGAGATTGCAATGTCTTATACACCACGGCTAGATTCCTTGGAGTACATCTGTCAATATCCTATATCTACTGAGTTTGTTAGTCACTTCTTCACATCCAAGATATCCACTTAAAGAGCATACCCCAAAATAAATTGCCTCACATGAAAATGGCAGATTCAGTTGAGCCTAAAGAAAGAAAAAAACTTTTCCAAAAAGACAACGAATACAACTAAGTTGTACAGCACGAGTTGTGCAAACATATTTATACCACTAACACAAAGCTGATCCTAGAAATGGATGGAGAGTGCTGGGATATGCCAAACCAGACGGCAGCTTTAAAATGTGGATACACTAAAACGATCCTTTCTTTTGTACCAGTGTAGCAAGGATGCAGTTCGTAATTCAGGAAGACAAAATTTACTTATTTTCACACATCTGCAGGTAAAGAGAAATACAGTTCTCTTTAACGTTAGCTATATTGTTTTCAGGACCATACGGGGCCTGGCACAGTATCAACCTCAAATTATTGCAGAGTTTATAATGACTGACAAGATAGAAGTCAGTCTTGTAATTAAGGCAGCATATTCAGATACGGGAAATGAAGGTTCAGTTCTAAACGTTTTAATGCATTCTCTGCATCACCTTTGGTAAGTCACAATCTGTGCATCCGCAGCGTACGGCAGAGATAATGCTACTCCTTTCTCCCATTCTTTGTCTTGACAACCAAGATTATTAACTCATCAGTGCAGAGGATTTCTGTTAATTTGTGTTTATACAATAATTTGTACAACATGGCCCTAATTTCAGACGGAGACTCTATGCACCACTATACTTCTAAATAAAGCCTGGCTAGATTTCTTCAAGTCCACAGAGCCAAATTACAGCAATTCATTTAAACAAATTGAAGAAGGACTTGTATATGGGAGGATATAACGGGACTGAACATGTGGTTAGCAAGGGGGAGTTTCTTGTACTGTTAATCCAATTCCAGGGTGACTGCTGGGAATCTTCTTTACTCAGTAAAGCCCTTAATTATGAAGAGAGTCTACACAGAACTGCTGAGGACGAAAACAATGAACAAGTGTCATGGTTAAACTATCTTTGCTTTTATAATTGGCTGATTTCAAATGTCTAATAGAGAAGTCTACAAACTCAGAACCACTGGATCTGAAGCACTATATTGTTTTTATACATTAGGCCAATGCCATCAATATCCTGTAGCTAAAAAAGTATGTTCATCCGTGAAAGTGTTTATAAATATTACACAAGCGCTGCAAGGCGTAAATAGCAATGAATAGTAGTAGCCTGTGACGTCTCCAACACGTGATACTGAAAACCCAAAAAGCAATTTGGCACTTTCAAATGCTGGCACTAAATACGGCCAAGTAATGTGTTTCTACAGCTCTCATTCTATACATGTGTGATCTCACCCTCAGGTCTATAGCCAAATACAAGAAAAGGAATAAGGGGGAGCTGCAGAAACATGTGAGAAAGAAATACTAAATAGTAGACCATTCTCCTACCCCCGTTGCTATGTGGCACAGAGACAATGTTAGCAATGGAAATTCTGCTGCAGGCAGCCAAAAATTCAAAAAGAAGAAGAATCCAAGCAGCAACAGACCTGCAAAACTCAAGAAGATCCTACAGCCAGGCTTACAGCCTGTCTTAGGTTCCTTGCACAGACAGGTCTGATTGAGCATGCCATCTTTTTTTTTCTTTTTTCTGTAAGCGGTAAGCACCAAAATGGTTCACTGCTCCTGACTTCAGCATATTTTTGATCTAATGTGCAAGCTGCTAGACAGTACCACACTAGAGATTGGTATCACCCAAATATTGCAGAGGATTCTGATAAAGTATTAACTTAGTGCTCTGACCAGTTATTAATGGAAGCTTCCTCAGTTATTACAACCACCATGTCAAAACTCGAGCCAAAGGAATTTACCCACGCTCTGTCCAAGGAATACGACACAGGAATGTAATACACATATGGCAAAGATTTAATGTATGTGATGACTGCTAGGCAAACGATGTTTTTATTGTCCAAGAAACAATGGCATATTCAAATCTGGTATAAGTAAGGAGTGAATAATGATGTTAGATCATCACACCATGAAGGAAACACAGAAGAAAAATTTGTTGCAAATTTCGTCTCTCTGAACGAAGTAAAACGATACAGAGGACAGGCAGACCATCAGGAATCCAATTGCTTTCGGGAAGAGGGGGGCTGGCCTTTTTTTATTGCCAGCAATTTTCTAATGAACTGTTGACAATCACAGATGTTCTTACACCTCAAACAGCTGGGGTTCAGAAAAATTCACCACGTGGCCAAGCATCAAATTTTAACTGGCTTTTACCTGCCTTTGCAGTTCCGACTACTGAGAGTAAGCCGCTGGTTTACATTTTTGCTGTTGGTAGTTGTTGGCTAAATGAAATAGTTTTCACACAGGAGTAATGGTAGCTTGCCCTTGTCCTATTGTGTAGGTAAACGCTGCAGCTTAAAACCAGGAGCAAACCACGCATGGAACAACAAATTGAAAGGCATCTTGTAAATAGCAACAATAAAGGCAAGCAAAATTCCTGGCTGGAAAGAGTTATACCATTTTTTACTTAGCTCTTTAGGAGCATCATTACAATGTGCACAAAATCACCAGTTTTCAACAGCCCTCTCCCTTTTTTGGTCACCAAAAAAGCCAATTAAAAATGGATTTGTAACCAATCTCCAAGCAATGAAATTTTCACAGCAGCAATGATACAAGATTTAGGGTAAAAAATAAACATTGAGAATTAAAAACATGGGACCTGCTATCAGGCAATCACAATTATCCATTTCTCCAAGTTATAGGGATCCTCTGATCTTTGTGATTGCAAACAAGAGCATTTACTGCTTTAGTTTGATTTCCTGAAACAAATTAGAGTAAATTCAGAATTGCCCTGGATTACACAAGAATCCAATCTATATGAGTCTAAGAAATCCATTGGAGACTGCTACTTTTACGTAGCTGCATCCTCTAATCCAAGAGTGGAATAACTGCATACATCTTCTCTCCGTAACTTGGGGGTCTCAAAATGCCTTAGTTGTTTTCCCAAGACAGGCTGTGCCATCTGATTTTGATAGAAAACAAAAATTGAACTTTTACATGGGACTTTTTAGAGGCTGTTTTATATGGGAACTATTCCAATCTTAAACAGTTTTCTTTTACTCTAACAAATACTGTTCTTGTTACCTTATGCTAAAAGAATAGCAGTACGCATGAACTAGTACCTCTTGAATCTTCTCTCTCAAATAAGGTACTTCTGAACTTGATAACATCACCTGAAACATTCTGTCTTTTTATGACCTAGCAAAATGGCTGGTATTCTAAAAATGTGTTTATTTTTAACTTATATGTATTTGATAGTTTGACTTGTTTTTAACAATCACAGTTTTAATAAACACAGAAGTGTTGTGCTAATAATGACAACAGAACTACCTGAAGATACCTTTCATTTACAGATTTCAAATTTAGGATCTCCCAACAATTTGTGAGAATTGTCACCTTCACTTCAAAAAACAGGAAAAAAATAGCAGAAAATGCATTTCATATAGTGAAGAGAGAGAAAAAAGTCCAGCCAGATTACATATTCCGGTCCGGTGTTTTATTGCTAGATGGCACAATTCAGTTCTCTGTTGCCAATTAATGCATATAAAAAGTAAAACAAAGAAATTAACTACAACTGGTACTTTAGAATAGGGGTTTGTACGTGTCACAGTCCTGGTAACAATTCTTCTGATGACTTCTACTATGTATTACAAGTGCATATTACTTTTAGTCTTGCAGATTAAACTACAACATACTGTCACACTCCGGTTCCTCCCGTATGGAAACACTGCACCTAGTTTCCTCCTTACACAAGCAAGGCACAGGGGCTGTTGACCCAGGACCACTATTAAGATACCAAGATTGCCCATGAGCTCAGTGCATCCCAGTGCCCAGAGCTCCCATCTGATTAGCAGTTTATGATGCTTCACTCTTCAGGGCATGGGAAAACCTACAGCAAATGCACCCAAACTTTTGTGTTTAATTTGCTCTATCCCTATGCATTCACAAGAAACGCATGGGAACACGTGAAAAAATAGGTACAGCTTTTTGCATGTCACTGACGCACCATGTTGTGGTACTCTCTAGGCTTAGACTGGACTTCTCTAAGATGGGACTGCACCACATAACTTATTGAATCACGGTTTCTCCTCCTCTTGTGCAGAAAGCCTCTCTCTTCTGTGGTCTGTTTCACTAAAAAAGCAACCCCTCTTCGGAGAGATTGCCTTGCTTGTTCTCCCCTGCCCAAGGTCTCTGCATGTTCTCCAAAACTTTATATTTTAAAGGATTGTGTTAAAACAACTGGCCTTTTGTTCTATCTCAGGTGACGTTTTATTGTTGCAGACCCCAAGCCTGTGTCAAGAAGCCAGAATGAACGGGATTTCAAAAGCTGCTCCCATCCTATTGTGCTATGAAGCATCTTTTGAAAAGGAGCCAGCCTGTCACTCACCCTGTACAGTTAGCACCTTCTCCCTTCCCAGGGAATCTCAATCCAAAATGGAGATAAGACAACAATGGAGAAGGTAAATTAGCACAATATTCAAGATGGAGATTGCAGTCAGGTGTAGAAACACAGTGTACCTACGATTTCAAGGGGAATTTGTAGATTTTACAGAGCGCTCTGATATAATCCAGCATTACTGTATACATGTATGTACTGTTGTTCCTTCTGCATAGTTTGATAGATACAGCAGACATAATGAAATACACTTTTAATTAAAAAAAAAAAAATAGTTTTTTGAAAAAAACCTCCTGTAAGACTTTCCTCAGATACCTCCAATATAAAAATTTCTCTGTCTCTTTCTCTGTCACACAGTTCCTTACTTTTTCTCCTCACCTCATAAAAAGTAAATCATCCTCTAAAAAGCCAAGTAAAATTTTGAAGCCATATTTTTTTCTGGAGTCATGTAACGTTTGGCTCTGCTTCAACTCTTATGCAGGAAATCTAGATAACATCTAAATGGCAATGACATTTTTGTTGAAGAGAAGCTACTGTGTGGATCTAATGTCTTCTCTCCTAAACGAAGTAATTGGTTTGACTGTAAATGACCAAAAGTTCTATTCTACCAGGTTACCCAATACACTAGAATAAGGAAAAGCTACTGAAGACTACCTCCATGTGAGCCCCTAAATCATAAGCACTTATTTATCTTACGATCTAGCGTGAGCTCCATCCAAAGCTTTTTTTGGTCAACCTTCTGAGTGGCCAGCAAAACCAGAGGTCAGCATGGGGGTGTGGATGGACAGAGAGTGCTGACACATGTGACAGCAGATTACATTGGACTGGCTGAAGCTGTGTCCTGCTGAGGTCCTGGAGGTTATCACCTTCACTGGAGAGGTGGCTGGATGGGAAATGAATCTACTTGTGAACAGCTGCAGTTTACAGCCCAGTATTATACTGTAAATTAAACCAGTGTCAGGCTAAATTAATACAGCAGATTATAAAGAGTGGTGGAGGAACAAAAGCACATCCCATTCAGCTATCACCACAGTGACTGCACTAACTTCCCAAAGAAAGGCAGTATGTACAGCCATGAGTAGAAAGCGCTTCAGCCACGCTAGCTTTATTTGCTGTTGAATGTGTCTGTAAACACCAGACATAACGCATGAATAAATCTGGTTTCCTTTGTGAATTGAGCTGGGACACGGGAAAAAAATATTTCGAAGAAGAAAAAAAAATAATTAGAAGTCGAAACAGACACAGATTACAATCACATCAAGTTTTAAAATATGAAACAAATGAGCGAGTACTCATCCCGAAGCCTACAAATGTTGTATTGTCACTGTCCACTGCTTCAACAGAGGTGATCCAGAGACATGGAAATTACCAATGGGGCAAGGAGGACTGCAGCAGGGATCCAGCCCAGAGATCAGCTTGAAGCTTTGGGGATAACCTGCCTCCTGCCCGTCAAAGCCAGGCCTACTAATAAATTGAGAAGATGGACAGAACAGGTTAAAACAGATACAGTGATTTGTGTAACAGGCTTGGGGCAGGGGCGAGGTGAGGGACAGGAATGACGTTTGGCATCTCAAAGATAACTAAGTCTAGACCCCCGGAAAACATGTGGCATCTACACATGTGACATTCAGGTGGAATTTAAGCACCTCTATTTAAGATCAAGAATTGCAGCTTTGGCAGAAGAGGTGGAAAGTAGTCCCTGCCCAGCCTCTCCTTAACCTGGCTCCTATGCTTAGCTCAGATTTATGAATCCCATGCTTGGAAGCAGGCCCCTAAAAGATAGGAGTGGCAAATTTCCTTTGCACGACCAGGGCTTAAATGTCCACCGTTAATCAAGGGTGAACAGTATGACCAGATAAAACCTTTTGAAAGCAGAGTGTCAGTAAAGCATACTTAAACATACTGACATATAGGAAATATTTTCCTAGTGGCATATTTCATGGACTCTAACCTTATGAAACTTTTGAATTTATGGAAGCTTTGCCAATGGTGAAGTGTCTCTAGAAATGTTATACAATTAGTACTAAACATAAGAAAAAATAAAGACTTAAAGTTGAAACTATCCATGAAATCACAAGTGCTTGCTTTACTTAGATTGTAGAACTGTATATGCAACAATGCCAGAACAGTATAACTAGACATGTTCAAAGAGTAAAGAACAAATAATAATTAGTTAAACGTTATGTAACAGCCTAGAAATACTATCATTAAGTTAAGAAAATGGGTTCTCCTAGAACATTAAAACTAGCCATTAAATGAAAAAACTAATAATTGGTACTACTGAGTTGTGACACTTCATAACCTGTGCTGGAAAGCAGCAAATGAGAAAACAGGGAAAATCACTGGAAGCAGAATTTAATTTGTACTGTAATATTATCATAGTCAACTACAGTCTAGAAAACCACAGAAAGATAGATAATAACGGTAAGGTTCTTAAAACCATGAAGGGAAGGAACTCCTGAACCGTGATTGAAACTCACATTCTCAGACTACCTGACTGGGTTATGGTACTGCAGGACAACGTTCCCTAAGAACTGTATCATATCAACACACAACCTCATGAGCTTAAAGTCAGTGCTTCTTCTTTAACCTTAACGTTCTTGCATGGTTAAACATTCCCAGCCACGTGGAAAGAGAGAGGGAAAGGGTGGGGGAATCCAAACACCAGCTCTACTCTTTGGTACTGTTATTTTTCCCACAGTTAATTGCCTTGATTTCACTGCCACTGAGCTTGTATAAAATTGAGAACAAGCCCAGTTGATCACATCAATTATCAAATTCTGAACATGAATATACGCTTTAGTGAAGGACAGGTTGGAAAGAGCATGGGCCATATCCAGCTTGGGTGGAACTGCTAAGAGACCAGTGGTTTAAGAACCACCTTCAGCTTTTGATGGCCAGAGTCCCCTACTAGTATTTGCAGCACTTCAGAAGAGGAGAAACAGAACAAGGTGGTAGAGTTTACACTGGACCTCTCAAGTTTGCTCTGCTCAGAAGAGATGAGAGCAGGACAGGCACTCCAGGCTAGGGGGTCTGCGGTTTTTGCAGCCACAGAATAGCACTCTGGCCTCTCTCTCCCCCTGGGACTCTATACACAGCCTGAAGCTGGTTAGATTGAAGGACTCGCCGATCAGCTGCATCCACAAGTTGTAGAGTGCTAATACTTACTCTCCACGAGAATCTTTTTCTGGCATTGCTATGCTGGCTAGGAACAAGAAAGACAAAACCAAACCAAACCCTGCCAACATTATTTTTCCAGCAAAACTTCCAGAGTTAATGTAGCAGTAGTGACGGAAACGCACTGTTGTTGACTCAACTAATGTCCTTCAGAGAAGCAGTGTAGCTATGCCAGGGATAACAGACCACTGGCACCAGTACCAAGTTTGGCACTGACCTTGATTAGGGCTGGTGCCAACTACAATGAGTTATAACACCTTCTCAAATAAAACATGGCAACAGATTCACCAAAGGTTCCCTGTGAGTGAGATACACTAGTAGGAAAAACTCATGCGAGTATTCAGTATATCACCTATAGAGTGCTTCAATGAAATGACAATACCAAAATGGCTGCTGGAACGCAGAGCCAGCGTTGTTGAACCTAGACTGGAATGGGGGTGACACAGCTTAAGAAATAGGCTGTTGACTAAGCAAGGGGAAATGTCAGCCTGACAACAAGGTAATCGGAAACGATTGCAGACTCTCTCTTTGTATCTAGATCTGCATGTCAAAGCCACGGTGGTTTTGACAATGACTATCAGTTTACGGGTCTGCTACAATATTTGTGTCATCATCTTCCATTGAGATACTGAATTAATTCATATTTATTTTTTGAATGACTCAGGGCATCATGTTACACAGGCAGTAATAATGCTTGAATTAGCACAAGGTTGTGACATCAATGGCTCTTAAGCTAATATTACTAGGACAAAACTAAAATCCCATTAAAAGGAGAGCATGTTCAGCACTGAGCACTAGAGAAGAGTATTTACATACTAAATCTTATTAATAAACACTCCAGTATAGTGAGAAAACAAATAGATATCAGCCTGAAATATTTAAGTACTGAGTCTAATACTGCTGAGCTGGCATAAGCTGTCATAATCGATGGGAATTGTTTACACAGACACCATTCCTTCGGTTACGCAAACAGAGCCCATGTAAACACTAGACCGAACACATTAGTGCGTGGCCCCATTCCAGGCTACTTGGAAATGCAAGACAGTTCCAGTCTCAATGACAGTGTCACCCCATGGCCAGAGCTCACAAAGCGGGGATGAGGCAACCTACACTGAAATTCCCCACTCAGGACATACATGTGACATTGGGCAAGTCACTTTCACTCAGAAGGAATTTTTTCCACTCCTGTAAAGCCTGTTTTTCTCCCACAGCTCTTTAAGAATTATGGCAGAAAGTGAAAAGATGAGTGTTCTTAAATCACTCCTATGGAAAAATCCTATAGGATTTGGTAACCGGGGTAGGGATGGGTTGGATTTTTACCTAGGATGACAGAAAAGATTTCTGCAATGGAAACTTAGAGGATGATTCAAAACCTTACAGAAAGAATACTTACTTTCACTAAATTTGAGTAGGGTTGTGAGAAAAAGCTTCAGAGCCCTGCTGACACTAGATTTTCTTACTGAAATTCACTATTTCTTTTTAGAGGAGAAAAACGTTTCTCTCAGTTCTAGAAGCTATATTTTTCTCATGTCCCATTAAATACCTTTTTATAATCTCCCTGTTCTTTTTTAATATTAATGTAATGTATATATCCAGTTATTTTCTAAACTTTGCCAGCATATGACATGATGCTAGTGCTCATCAAATTAAAGCTGACTTCATTACATTTTACTTGAGGATAGTTATAAGGGGAACACTGTCTGATTCAGAAGAAAGAAAACATGCTTTCTTCATGCATTAGAATGTTATCAACTTATGATACCTAAATAAACTTTACTAGGATGAAGAAGTTTACTATACACTCATAAAATGGACTCATTGCTGAAGCTCCCTATGTTTGTTTGACATTTTACAGCTGATGGGAAAGGATACTAAAAGGCAATTATGTGGTTGAAATGGAGTTTCATAGTTTATAGACAAATTTAAGATAAACATTCAAAGCAGACTCTGAATTTTGTACATGAAAATGCACCAGCTACCCATTTGAGCCATATCCTTATCAAATCTATCCAGGGTAACATCGTCACATTGAAATCACATTAATACTACTAATTTGTTACTTTAGCTCATTTTTGAGTAAGAAGGGGTCAAACCAATGTGATCTGCTGTTTACCAAAGCTGTAGAGCTCATGAATAGTGCTAGCAAACAATTTTCATAGCATGGTGAAAGTCAGCCTACCAAGTGGAAATGTAAAAGCATGATAGGGAGACAGGAAGAGTCAGAAGGGCTGCGTATTTCTCAAGGATGAGTTCTCACAACACTGGTCTACAGTCCACATCAAAGTTAACACAACGAACTTCACTTGATAATTTAAAAAAACTTTAATCGAGAATCTGGAGAATTTTAAACCTCCTGAAAGCGAAGGCCAGTCAAGAGAAGCTTCCTCCCACAGCTCTGTCAATTCTTCTCATTCAGACCTTTAATATTCAGCTAGAGCTTCTAAGTCCATGACCTCTTTAAAGCAAAGCCACTGTGCTAGGCCTTCCTATAAAGAAACTCAGCTGAGAACAGACAACTCTCTTCACAAACTACAGCATGTCTGAAGTGAGGCTGCAAGCACTACAAGCGAATGTGTTAACCACCATCTCACTGGCCTCCATCATCCTTTCCCTATCATCCCCACTTTAAAGAACCTTTCATAATTTACTGTCTGGAAGGCAAAATATTTAATGCTAATGTATTCAGGAACAGTATGCAGGAGGTTCCTAGGTTCAACAATCCATTTCTTGCCTTATCTGATGAAAGCATTTTGACTCCACATTTTAAATCCCTGGGAGAAGATATTTGTTTTAATAAGGAAGCTGTTGATTAATTTAACCCTGTGTAAGCACCATATTTAGCTATTATTAAACTAAAAAATACATAAGAGTAATTAAACGGCATCTTTTAAGAACTTTCTTCTAAAACCTTTTAAGAACTTGTGTTCATTGTTTTCTGTCACGATAACAGAAACGCATACATTCTTCATCAAACAACTGGAATACCACAGCAGTTACCCTGCATGAGAAAGATGTTTCTACCTCCTTTCTGGGATGCATCAAAATGTGCTTGAATTACTCTTTAGAGAACCTGATGTGGATCAACAGTCCAGCGCAGCTCTGTCACAAACCTATTAGTCCTTGAGGACTTGAGAAATTCATTGTAACTTGGCTTGTCTGTTTATAAAATTGGCAGGGCATTTTTAATGGCGTTCTCACCTCATGCACTTGTCAGTTTATTTTGGGGAATAAAATTTGTTTCAAACCTTGAATTGCACAGATTACAATGAAAGATTTCTTAGAGTGTTAGCTGACTAGCTGTTAAACAAAATCCTCTGGTTTCTTACGGGTACTTCATGATGTGCAATGGCTAAGAAATATATGCATCAATAAAACTTTTTAATTGTCATTATATTAGTGACTATATCTCTTGAGGACAGAATTATGAAAAGCACTGTTGTTTTCATATGTACAAGAAGCTGTATTTCAGCTGGCTGCTAAATATAACCAGCTAAAACTGAGGTCCATCACTTTTACTCTGAATACTTCCTTACTTCCCAAGGAGTCAATTAAGCCAATGGAACCATTCACAAAACAAGGATATTGGAATTCAGCCTCTAAATCAGTCTGCTAACTGGTTAAATTGTGCTTACTTAGGAAATGGTTAGAAAGCAATTCCAAGTTATAGCATAAATAGAGCAGAAGTGCTCTACAGCCAGACAAAAATCTTGGACTACTCCAGCAATCAGGGGAAGTTAAGCCCTAGTTTTGCTCTAGTTTTTAAGGGGAGCTTTGGGCTATGTTACAGCTGCATTATATACAAAATGGAGTGCCTCCCCCTCTCTTTCCCCAAAACAAAGCTGTATTAGTCAGAGTACAAATTCTCCGTTTAACAAGATCTTTGACCTTGCAGAAATTAGAAGCACAGCACCTTCAGCTTCTAGGTCATTACTTACTTGTCTCTTAAAAGGAGGGCAAATTTCTTTTGAAGGACAAAAGTTGGATATGCTTTTAACTTGCAAATAATAAAGACATTTCTTGTACTTATTTAGAACAAAACCTAGCAGAAAAGGTCTTTGAGAGCAGAGCAGTTCTGGAAACAGCTTGGCACTAGCCAGGTAGTAAGAAAAGGTGAGAGGAATGTGAACCAAACTACAGGTGCTAGGAGAAAAAACACTTAATGCTATACATGTTAAATGGGTCTGCAAAGGCCTTTGAGAACGATGTACTACAGAATTAAGGGGCCTCAAAGCTTCCCGTTGAGATATCTCAAATTTCACTACCATAAGAACTTGCCATTACATAACATAACCAGACCCCAATATCACTTCACAGTGCATCCTGATGCTGATTACACATCATGCTCTAGACTTTACTAGAGAAACAATGGCATTTGAAACCAATACTCAAGGGCAGCCCTAAGCTTTTTAGCGATCATGAGTTACAAGACCTTAAGCGGTTCTACAGTTTCCTCTCCAGGGCAATAACATAACATCCCCCAAAGGCTTCTGACATTGCATGGGAAAGAGTGTGCGGGCCTTTCTGGCCAGCGTTCAGCACTCCAAGAAGGACAGCAGGGCAGGCACGGATCCTGGCACGGGGAGGTGCAGAACCCACCTGGGAACAGATTAGTTAATTAACTCCCTACAAAACTCAAAAGGTACAGAAGATTCTAAGCAGTTTCATGGGAGGCAAAAGCTTTCAGAGAAAGAAGAGAGCTGTGACAAAGAAGTACATGCACACACTGCTATATGTCACTAGAAATACATGCATCCGTTCAGGGGAAGTCTCAAAAATAAGAAACTGCTTAGAAAAGTTGCAACATTTAGGACCTAGAGATCACTGCTCAGTCGCAAAACATCTCATGGACAATAAGCATCTATCATCAAACTGTCAGTTCAAAACACTGTGGGTTATGTGGTTGTGCGTCACCAGTTGTCCACAAGAACAGCTGGGGAACTTGGATCAAGTTGCCTTCACTGTACTAAAATACTGTAGTAACAGGCTAGTTTTCTCTGCAGGTGTGATACAGAAGAATACAAAGCCACATTATTCAAAGTTACCTCCAGCCTTGTGTGAAGGATAGTTGTGCTGTATCAGAAGCACATCAGAAACTGTTCTGGAGTCACTATTCAACCTAATGATCCCTTGAGACACCAAGTTATGCCATCCATAGACTGGCAGACAGTAAAAGGGGAAGAAGGGTACCTAGCAGAGGGACTCAAGGATGATGGTCTGCACAAAGGCCAACAGTACAGAAGCCTTGCCAGGGAATAGAATACTTTCCCATCTTCCTTCCATCCCTCTTTGTCATTAGTCCTTTCCATGGGTATCTTATCATTGAGCCTTTTTACATAAATACAATTACCAAGTTAAATCAAAACAGGATGGTAATGGAAATTTGTGGAATCCTTGTAAATGCAGTATGAGAGCTTACATTTTATGACACAAACTAATTAAAACATGCTTATTTTGTTTCTAGAACTGCATTTGAACTCAATGAAATAAAATATTTCATGGACGTCAACAGGGAGGGAATGGGAAACAATCTATCACACCGCCAATCTAGAGAAACATCATGTGTATCCACCAACACAGACAAAACCAGGCATACACACAGCTGGTTGGGGTGCAAAGCTACAATTTTGTTCACTCATGACAAACCTCTACAGTCAGCAGCTGATGGTCTGAGAAAAGCATGAAAAGCCAGAGACTAAAGACACGCTGCATTTTCACAGGAAAGCAAAGACTCCCCCAGGCATTTGAGGTCCTTGAAGAAAAGCCCATCAAAACTGAACAAGCCATTCTAAAGCTTCCAATTTGTTTGTGACTCTAGGATGTGATTTCTCCTTGAGTCTTGGTTCTGTACGTTAGATCTCAGTAAAGAGGTTCCCAAAAGAACATCACTTCAAGTGTCCAAAACAAGCCCTTTTTATATGTGGCAAAATAAAAACAGGAAAGACCTGAAAAACACCACTAACATTTTTAATTAGTCCTGTTTTTCAAAAACCTGGTTTGTATCTCGTATTGTATTTAGGCAATAATTTGTTGGCCACAGATGTTGCTCCAAAATTGGAAGCAAAAGTTCTTTTTATTAGGGATTTTTAATAAGGAAGAGGAAGATTCATATCTAAAACAGAATAAGGTAACAAAATTTTATAAAAGTGTATATTTAATAAATTATATAGTCCTATTACCAGGCAAAGTAGTAATTTTTTGTTGTTTCATAATGTCATAACCATCTGATAAAGATCCCAATTTTGTACACAATCTATTTCAGTTTCTCCATATGGTTTAAATGTAAGGCAAAAGGTCAAAACACAACCTTAAATATTTAAACTGGTCAATGACAGTCATACTGCCAATGAATTATCTCAAGTTTACTGTTAAATATGGATAGCCTTTGAGGTAACCTCAAGTACATGTCATGGCTTTCTAATGAGTTATTAAGTTATTAAGCTATGAAATATTTCTGAATTTTAAGCAAGACTAAGGAGTAGAACCCAAGTAAAACAAATTAAAAGGATAATAATTATGCCACATCTTGAGATGTACCAGACAGTCACACTATGCATATATCAAAAAATACATTAATAAACTGAACATATTAATAAAAAGCTAAGATTGGCCCTTCAAGACCTCAACACTAATTGGAAAGGATTTAGACAGCACATCTTGAATAACTTCCATTAACAGTTTTGGTAAGTCACTTTTCAACTATCTAAAACTGGAATAACTTATTCTTAAACTATACAGTTCATCTACTGTATTATCATTTGTGAAAGATCAGTGAAACATCATTAGACAGTTTGAGTAATGAAGCAATTGTCTAACTGCCCCAACTTGAATCTTATTTCTGATGAACTTAAATGATTAACCATGAATTGGTTTCTAGATTTTAAGCACCACAGTTCAATTAAAGGCCAATGATTATCATCATCCCTGAGATAATTTACTTTGAACTCTGAAGAATTCTTTCAAAAAGGGTGATGCTTAAGCCGACTTTATTTTTAACGAAGAGGCAAGCTTCAGAGCCAAGAGGTAGCTCTTATGCCACCATACCTAGAAAGGTAGGAAGCCCATGCAACCCTTCAGTAACTTTGTGATCTGCTGTGGTACCATCCTGTAGAACAAAGAAAGACTATTGCAGCAGGAACAACTACCGGGCCTCCCACTTGGCAGCTGACAAGTTGCTTCTGGGTCCTTCAAGTAACAGTCACTTATCCAAAGTCTTTTTATAAAAGTGTGAGTACATACGTGCACATCTAGAGCCCATGCATCAGGAAGCCGGACAGCCATTAACAAAAGGACTTTGCACTGGCAAAATTCCTGCTGAGCCGGGAGACAGACTCCTGACCCACACCCCGACACTAATGCCCAGGGACATCTCATGTGAGGGTTTACCCAAACAACTATGTGAGGCTCAGGCTCAAGCCACGGTAACAGTTACCTTGAAGCCTATGACATCTACTCTTTTAATTGGTCCCAGGCTGTACTTCATGGTCTAGATGAATTTCTGTGATTCCCTGATATTTGTACTCTCTGGGATTTTCACCTACTGCCAGCTTGGAAGATAGAGAATCTCTTTCTGAGGCTTCTGCTGAGTTTTATTTTGTGCTCCTCTCCTCAGAGCAGAGCACACAACATTTTGGGCATGTACATGCCAACTACACAGACCAGGGCTGCAGCTCAGAAAGCAGCTTCCAGGGAGAGGGAAGAAGGAAAGTCCAGAGTAAACTCATCAGGTTATATCACTCACCGCAGGAGGGAGACCAGGAGACCCTAAATCTGATGGGCTACCTGAGCATTTAACCATTGGACTACTCTGCAATGGGTCTCTCATAGCTCTCCTGTTGAAAGTGTTCAGATTCGAACAAAAAAGCCTATCATCTTGCATGTGCCGTGAGAGTAGCCATGAGGCTACAGTTAGTTGCTCTTACTTTCTGTGATGGCATAAACTGAGCACACTGAATTTGGGAACCCTTGGAGCGCAGCATTTTCTGGGACTTAGGAAACTCGGAGTCCAGACCCTGATCTGAATATGAAAAAAGGGAGTACTGGAGCTGGATTTTCCATAACTCATGGAAGTGTCCTAATCAGCGCATTATATGCCATTTGAGGGCACACAGAAGGGGGCGAGGGAAAGGAAGAAAGCACGCACATCCTTCTGAAAATGCAAATGTTTTTTAGGAGGGAAAACCGTTTACCTCCAATGATTGTTTGGCAGATTGTATCATCAATAAACCGTAGTCAAAGGGTAAGTAACCAGGGCTCTTTTAAATCAATGATTTATGATAATCAAAACTATTCATTATATCTTTTTGTATTGCTTATAAGTGGAGTAGGCTTAACTGTATTCTGCAAAATATGACATCCTCAAATATGTTTTTGGAAATGAGTATCTACCAAGTTCAGCTGCTTGCTTGCATCTGTAGCTAACGGAACTTAACCCACTCATACAAAATATCCAGACCACAAGAACAGAATAATACCCTTAGGAATGACACAGTTGGTAATATCTGACTAATGCAATTCTTCTGATAAACTTCTGAGTGCTTTTTTTTAAAGCTGCAATGCCCTCTTCTTTATAAATCTTCTTTATAAATCTGGTAAGAAGCAACAACAGTTTCAGAATGACTGTGAGTATCTGAGAAAACCTCATGTAATTTCAGAAGGTGCAGGCAAGGAGAACACTGTCACAGGGATGGAGAGAGATAGGACACTGCATTTCCCAGGGAGCACTTAGTAGAGCAAAATTGCCTGCATATGGGAGAGTTAGGGTGGAAGATGTACCACCACCTTGTTGTGATGGTATTGCACTGGGTCAGGAGTTTTGCCACGGGGCACATTCAGACCTTTGTACTTGTTCATAAGCAACAGCCCTGTCACGCCAATAGCAGAAGTCCCCCTTGATTCGATGAAATCTACATTAAGGCCCCGTATCACAGATTCAGCTCTTCCCTTTAACCCCCCTGCAACACAAAGTATATTACAAATCTGCTACAGGAATCACTTCATCCAACATAGATATGGAGAAGTCTCAAGGGTGGAAAGTGGCAGCTGTTCAACACATTCACTCATAGAAACATTGCTCACCATCAGTATTTGTTTTGCTATTGTTACACAGTTATGTTAGGTGAAAATGTCTGAAATATTGGTTTGCTTTTCAGAAACAACCCTATAATGCATTTTTTGCTGCAAATAATGCTTTGTGAACTGCAGATTAATGAGTAAAACAAGTGGTTAAAGATCTCTTTTAAATATCATTCCTTTCTCTACTCATTTTATAGCTCGAGCCATGTGTCTCTCTTTAACATGTGATTTGCAATGTAATACTCCATGAGCTTCCATATCTGTCTTGTATAATAGTTTCAAATAAAATTTGGCTCTCTGTATATCTTAACCTTGGGAACAGGACTCTTAAAAACCTAGAGGCCAAATACCAATATCCCTATAGGATTATCATGCACATCTGCATTTCTGGAAAGATGATATTTTTAAGGGAAAAGCTTTTTTTTTCCTCCAGAAACCACTGTTTTGCCCAGCTTTCTTGTTGCTCTCCTGGTAAAGGGCACACCATAGGGCAAACCTTTGCCATACTACAGTGTCATCTGGTAGGTGTCCTAAGAACAAATATTTGTAATAAATTTTATTTTTGTTCAAATTTCCTTTAGATCTCTAGAGTTTCGGTATAGCTGCCCTGACAGAGTTNTATAGTTCATTACCCAAAGTTTCTTGAAAGTTGGACTTTTGAGAAGGAAATTTCTCATTTTTGGTTTTGGCTAGGTGATCTTCTGCTTGCTTGGGGTGTTTGTTTGTTTGTTTGGGGTGTTTTTATATTTGAACGAACAGAGTTCAGTTATTTGAATCAGCAAAACGTTAAACATGCATATTTCCCATAAATATACTATGATTTTTTTTAGTTGATTTTTGAAGCTGAAATGGCAAAGGGGTTAACAGCTAAAATCCAGAATGAAAACTGGCAATTCTTACCAAGAATAAGGGGCTGGGCTTGTCTTGGAGAGAAAATATTCTGGTTTCAACAAGACACATGAGCACAAGCAAACTGAGTACTGACCACATGCAGGAGATTTTTTGTTGTGTTTTTGCTGAACTAAGAAAGGATGCACCCAAGGGAGAGATTAACAAATTGAGGCTACTCAGTTCACAATGTTTGTTGTCCAAGTCACAAAGCAACAAAGAAAAAATGCCAGAAAGTCCAAATATTCTAAAAACCTATTGATTTTAACTTATTTCATGCTTCACGAGCCTAGAAAAAGATAAGCTGTGAGACTGAAAGACCAGGAATACTGAAAATACAGCTTCAGATGTGTGTACCATTTATTAAACACCAACCTTCCCCAGCATTTCCTTTTTTTTTTTTTCCTTTTTTTTAAAAAAAACTATGAAGAGCATAAACTTAAAAAAGGAAACACTCTAAAACTCAGCATGCTTAGCTTCTTTATCCTACCAGACTCGCATAAACTATCTTTTTTAATAGGTCTTAACCTAGTGTTTAGGGGTTTTTTTTCCCCCCAAGATCAAGATTACTGTCTGTGGTTTTGCGATGTCAGTAATTAGCACGATAAATCATTGTTCTGCTCCAGCGAGATCTTATGCCAGTACATATTACTGAGTCCTACATCGAACATAAAAAACAACAAAAAAACCAAAACCAACTGAAGGGTGGGATTTTCAAAAGCATTCAGCGTTGGCCGAATTTTACACCCAATGAAGTCAGAGGTAATTTAAAGCAAAAATAAACAAACCCAAACAACCATAACATTCTCTTGTACCATATCATAATGAGGCAGTAGTAGGCTGAACAAAAAGTCTAGCAATCAAGATTCAAATGTGGTATTCTCTTATAAAAGTCAGTTGGCATGAAATACCAGTGGAAGATAAGCAGAGTACTGATTGCTGAGGGCAGACTGCACAACATCTCCAAGCGTCACCTCCCTAAAAGTATTGAGAACAGTACTGTTTTTGCTCTCCTAGTGTGAGGGCACTCTGGAGAGATTACACAATAGCTGAAATGTTCTTGTGACATGAAACTGGGACCTGGAATGAGTATTTGCCCCTTCTGATTTCATGTCTTGAAGACGGCTGATACAGCGTGCTTCAGTATTAGAAAAAAGGACTTCTTTCTCATCCTAACGTGCGAGTAAAATAGAAGGAAAGTTCACATGGAAGGCCTGCGGCGTCACACATACGACTACGTAGTCCCACGAGGTAATGACAACATCTCCAGAATACCAATACATTCAAGGTATTCAAGAAAAAAACTGCTACAGAAATCTGCAAAACCTAGGTATGAAGACTGTGTTACACTTAGAAGAACCATGTTTCACTATAAACAGTTGTGTAATGAATCAGAAAATAAATCCAAAGATAATCTCATTCTTCAGCTTTTAGACAGTTGCAAAGCACATGGGCCTTCTTACTTGAGCTGTAGCTAGGAAAAAGAATTGTAAAGAAATGTCTTGCATGCAAAAGATGGAGTCCAGCGTAATTTTGTTTGCAATTCTCCTAAGTATGGGGAGTAAATGAAATGCAGATCTGTAAATTCAAGATCATTACAATGCTACAAAGTCTAAGGCACTCAAATCACCTTCAGATGTTGCTGCTGTTAAAATTAACAATAGCAGGAGCACAGTTGCTAATGTTAGGATACCAGACTCAGAAGTCTAGTCTATGAAAAAGGTTTGCCACTACAACAGTATAACTATTTTGGCATAGGCTTCTACTGGAATTGCAACTTACCAGCAGAAAAAAAGTGCTTTTGTTGTTAGAGCTTATACCCTCCCCAAGCCAAATAGAATATACTGCCCAAAGCTTTTTTTTTTTTTTTCCTGGTACAACCATGTCTATACTAGGGCTTTTGCCAATATACACATGCAGCCAAAAATCACACCTCCAACTGACATTACTATATTGGCAAGCATTTCTAGCACTGGCCTTAAAGCAGTTATTTGTTCAATCATTGCTTTCCACATTCACCCCTCACCCTAAAAAAATGTATTTCTTCA
>WAAD01041619.1:0-13346 GCA_013389945.1 Fregata magnificens | reverse complement strand
AGAGTTAATTCTCTTTATAGTAGCTAGTATGGGGCTGTGTTTTGGATTTGTGCTGAAAACAGGGTTGATAATATACTTTAAGTATCTACTGAACTACTAAAGTATGTAAGTTGGGTCAGCAACTGCCATTAACAAGTAACAAGCCGTTTCTCTAGATTTTTGCTATACTCCGTCGTACGCCATTAGATGTCCATAGAATCCTGTAACTTCACTCTTACAAAAGTTTTCCATCTGGGAACCTTACGGAAAAGTCCACACATCACATTTCAGCGATAAGAGGAATTTGATGGCTGAGTTGCAGCACCCTGAATGATAGCACTTAAGAGTGGAAACGCTGACAGAACCATAACTACAGCAATAGCTAGCACAGCACACTTTGCAAGGAGCCTATTATAAATACACATTACAGGACGCATATGAGCTCCCCTAACAGCTCCACTGCGGCTTTTAGATTTACCCTTGAAATTTATATCTAATTTTTATATCCATCTTTTCAACAGTTTATCATTTTCTTCTTCAAACAACCTGTCTTACTGTGACTCTTTAAAAAAAAAAGAAAAAAGCTCAAGTATAATCAGGTCAAACATTAATATTTGATTCTATATTAAAGATTGAGGGCACAGACAGATACACACAATACTAACTAAGATCACTTTTTCTGTTTCCATGTTTTAGAAGAGTATTGGTGTTCTGGTGATTAAACGATATGACTAGAACCTGAGAGGTCTATTTCTCTGTCTATCTTCAGCTTTCCTGTATAACCACAGGCAAGTGGTTAATCTTTCTTCATCCTTCTGTGGCATTGTCTCACGTGTAAAATGGAAGCACGTGTCTTTCTGTAACTGGCTGCCCACATCTGATGCAGTGAGGCCCATCTGGTTTTATATGAATAATTATTCTTGTTATACCTGTGAAGTACCTATAGCCAGCCACTCAGTACTTTTCATATGCCTTGACCCTTCGTGCTTTTCATCTGAGGTTATATCTCAGCACTTAGTAATTATGAAGGACTTAATACAACATGACCCTGATAGTACTGGGGCTGCTACTTGTTGCTGCTGTTACTAGACAGAACTACATCTTCCCATGCTTTTAGTTTGCAGGATTTCGCACTTTTCAGTCTCCTGAGCTTGATGTTAATGTCTCTGCATTTCTTAGGTTTTTGCCAAGTGCAAGTTGAATGTAGCTGAAGGGAAGGTATTTAGAGGAGAAGTTCTCATTTATAGAGGCAACTACAATTCAAGAGGGAAGTGGTCTTATTTGTGTCTCCAAGCTTACTGCATTCTCTGACATGTTATCTACACACTTTGTGACAGCTCGGAGGAATATATTGCAATAAAAAGTACTAAAAGTATCAAGAAAATAATGAACTTCAATTATCACAAAACCCCCCAGATTTTCATTATGATGCGCAGGACTACCTTACCAATACGTATAAAATCTATTGAACTTTCCTCTTCGGTATTTTATACGGTGTTTGTCTGCTACCCTCTACCCAACAATAGCTGTGCTTCTGTGCTGCTACTGAGTATATTTTACAGAGTGCTATGGATACTCACATGCATTCTGTGGGCAGTGGCATTTAGATAAACTGGTTTCCAAAGGCTCTCTTCTGCTAGTTTCTCTGCTGTCTAATAACGTGGTTGAGCTCTTCACCCTTTCTTTCAGTGGAGGATTAATTCAGATCTCTTACCATTTTCCATTTTCACAAAAATGCGCTGGAACTGTGCATCTTTGATGCTCCTACCTTTCTGATAAAATCTGATAGAAATTGGTCAAGAGGTTCAAAAGTTGTGGAAGATCTGAAGAAGACTTACAGGCAGAAGGACCTTGACTGCCTGAATATGGCTTGCCTAGGTTAAAAATCAATGCATTTTTTCACAGCAGGATCACAGCAGTTTTCTGATAGCACAGCCGCAGAAAGGAAAAAAAAAAGCCACCATGTTATTTTCGTAACTTAGAAGTTGTTTTTACTGCTATTAGCAGCAACAACCTGGGGGAATTGATTACACAGGTGAGCCTCTACCTAATAGCTGTGTTTATCATTTTGCCTGCCATGGTGGGAGAACTGCAGGTTCTTGAATAGACAGATTGAAAAGTTGTCTGTTCTACCCTCGCCCTAACAGCTCGGCATCTTCTGCGAAATGCTGTTTTGTAACATATGGCAGTAAGCACCCACTCACTCCTCAGAGAATGCTAACACATATCCCTATGCCAATAACAGCAGTAAAACAGGGATAGTATATTTAACTTTCTTCCCTTCTGCTGGCTCCTACATACATCTTCATGTCCTTTTTTGTGGAACCACTCTAATTAACATGTCAAAGAACTGCACTGCAGTCTGAATCAAGTCCCCCCTATATGGTACAAGTAAGTCTTGCACTTAAAACAGCTTTACAATAATAAGATGACTTTTCTTCATAGAGGAATGCACATTTCTATTACACATCTCTGTATCACTCCATTCCTAAACCTCTTTCAGCACAGGTACCGACAGCACAGAGATGGGGGCCCTCAGTAACGATTGTGTCGAAGACACTGTGAGAGCAAGGCCTCAAGAAGCAGATGGCATAGAAGAATTTTACATTGAAATCTGTAATAATAACTAAAGAATTAACAGTCTCTCTTTCTCTGAAGGTAAACGCATCAGACCTACTGCAGCCCCTACAAGCCCTGTGCTGCCATGAATCAATGACACTGTTCCTCTGCTTAAGGAGTGCCAGACTCCGGTCTGCATGCAGATTTGAATCTTTAACCTGTTTGATGGCTTTGCCATCTCAGGAAAAGGAGATAGGTTTAACCTGCTCAGACATCATATTCATCTTTTCCCAGAGACCAGTGAATCAATGCACTGCCTTAGAAGACAATGTATTTCAAAAGCTTTTGGCCAGATCCTGATCTCACAAGCCCAGGAATAATTCCAGAATGACTTTGCACTGCACTGGGGTTATTTTGGTGCAAAATCAGAAGAAAGTCCTAATCTCTTTGAGCTTGATTCAAAGTCAGTTTCAGTCAATGGATACCATTTCAGTATCTTAACTTAACGGCAGATCAGACCTCTATCATAACAAAAATAATCCTTTGTCAGTTAAGCTTATATTTCATTAGAGTACCTAGTATAATTGAAGACTTAATTCTTGCTGCAGGCTTCTAGGTGTGGCAGTTGTATGAATAAATACCTTTCCACATACATAACTAAACACTAATTTAGCATGTGTACTAATAAAGGGTATATAAAATGGCATAAGACAGTAACAGGATCTTCAGAAATCATTGGTGCTTTCTAAAGTCCTGAAGTCAGATTTTTGTTCGAATTTTTCCACTTTTGGAAAAATTCTAATTCACTCAACAGGTGGTTAAGTTTTTACCTTAACATTTTTAATAAAAAATTTCTTGAACCATCATTATTATTTATAATTATGATTTTAAATTTTACAATTATAATACACAAAGATTATTTAATGAGGACTGTTGGTAATAAGAGGCCTTAAAAAAGTTAAATAAAACCTTCCATTTTGAGAAATCTGAATATGATTTGGTGGGAGCAAGTCATTCAACTTAAATATATATATAAATCCACCCTTTAGAACTCAGCGCGCTATTATTCTCCAGCCATGCTTAATTAGGCTTCAGAAACTTTAGCGTATACATTGTATGCTATCATTGTTACTACTGGTACTGACAGTTCAATGAGATGATCATCTGGTCCCATCTGATTTTTTTCTTTCAGATCTACCGATAATGTCCTCCTGCTAGCAGAAGTGAATATAGGGCACTAAATAAGTTGGTAATCCATTTAAGAATAAAGAAACCCCAAGAGATTTATTTTCCGCTCAGTTCATTGGCTTCTCTCGATACAAGATGCTCTCCTTGTCCTCTGGGATTATCTTGAAAATGAAAGGTTACCCTCAGTGAGAGGGAAATGTAAAATAAATACTGTTATAAATAAAACATCTTCCAGTATGTAGAACAATGGTATCATGTTCCCGTACACTCAATATATCTATAGGCAGACCTATATAATAACAGCATGAGCTCTAATCTGGAAAAAATATTAACATGTGTAGTAACAGTGCCTTAACACCTCTGCACAACAGTGAAGCTATCTCCTTACATGTCCAAACGTCACAACTAGCAGAGTGGCCTTCAAACAGCAAGAGGCTAAATAAATAAAGCAAGCAAGCAAGCAGAGAGTTGTCAATACTGATTACCAAAACAAAGAAGCTCTGAGCTTGAGCTCCTCTAGCATAAATTGCAATCACCTACCTGTGTAAATAAACCTGCCTGGCGCGCCTTTGCAAAACTGTTTGGATTTGTATGATAATGTCACTTCAACCACTCCGGGAATGTGACGTGGAGGGGTCTGAACTCGAATGGCATGAGGTGTGATAAGCTAGGAAATAACAAAAGGAGAGGCACGATTATGACATGTCTGTGTTATTCCCCCCGCTATCAGTTTTCACCCTCCAAACATGCTTTATGAGTAAATGCATTGCTTATTCCTATATGGGAGACGCTATAGATCAGGCAAGTGATACATCTGGTCTAGTTTCTTGCCTCCAGGAGAGGAAGACACATTTTAGGATAAATTGTCATCAGGAACATTGTACTGCTTATGCCCATTGGTTAATTGCTGACTTCTTTCTGGACCCAGAGGGAATTCTTTCTCCTTCTCATACTCTAACCCTTTCTTTATTTCTTTACCTTTACCTGTCTCCAGATGCCTAGAATTGTTCAATTCCATTCTGGATATTACTGAGCAGTTGGCCTCAATGATATCACATAGCAATGAGTTCCACAGAGAAAACGTGTTCCATGAATTTCCTTCACACAGGTTTACAGGGCCCGCCTTACATGCCACCATTTTTGTACCATTAACGGAATAGGAATTGACACTGTTCCCCCTCCACTTTCCTCAGAAAAGGAATGTTTCTTCAGTTTAGCAATAGGGAGGCACCTCTACCTACCTCACTCCATACAAGCATGGTTCCAAATACAACTTGCAGCCCATCAAAGAAGTTGTCTCCAATAATGATCACCATTGCTCCCCCTGTAGTCCAGCCTTCACTTGGGCTGATTGCTTTGATGCACGGTGTGGCTAAACAAAACAAAAAGGACATCAGAGCATCGGGTTATGGGGTTTTTTTTCCCACACAGCTTTGAGACTGTTTGCAATATTGGGTGTAAACCCTGGCAGCAGATGGGTGCAGGCAACTTCTGTGCACATTAAGCAGTCCTAAGTCATATTGATGCAAACTGTAGCTTAGAGCAGCTTCACCTGTCCGCTCCTGGGAGTTTCTGCACTGCTGCAGCTTCACGGCTGGCGTGAATTCCCTAGTGCTGACAAAGGCCTAGGACAAGTCCCCTCCAGCCGTTCACCCATGAAGGCTGCTTTACCATTCCACGAAGCCCAGTAAATAAATAAATAAATAAATAAAAGCATGTTTTCTGCCTTGCTAGTGTTAATTACTTGCCTATTCATTACTGGCACTTAACATTGTGTCATTAAAGCCTAACAGGCCAACTGTAGTGGGTGTAAAAATGAAACGCTTAAATGATTGTGCAGAAGCTGTTTAAAAAACCCCCCACTCATTAGCATATGATCACACAAAAGCTAAACCCTGTGGAAAGAGAGGTAGATTAAGATTTATTAAGTTTATCAATGGGTAAAAAAAGATAGGGGAATATCAAATGTTTCCTCCAATTCCTATCGGGAGACAATCTCTAATAATTTTCTTGATTTTATAGAGTAGATTTTTTTTCTCCTCTCTTCCATATGTTCAAGGCCTCTGGACTATACATCCCATCAGGAACCCAATATGGTTTCCAGGCCATAACCAAAGTCAATCCATCACTCCATTCCCAATGTTGACAGGGTCAGAGGTGGAGGGGAACTTTGGCAGTGCTCCAAAAACATGAGACTCCTTTGAACAGCCAGTCAATCACATCCAATCAGTCAAGGAAAAACTGGATGGCTTCCTAGGCTAGGAATCCTGGGATTTTCCTTCTACCATTTCACTGCCCGCTGGGGGAGAATTAACACCACTCTGAATTCTTTACTGATTCAATCATTTTCTTCCAGTTCATTAATTCTTCTTTTAGGCTGATATAGGGCACAGTTAAGAAGTGGGGCAGCAAAACATTATAATGAAATAATATCCTTGCTTGTCTTTTCTACTAACATCACTAGCTCTTCTCACTTTCACTAGCTGCAGGGGAGGGAAAAGTAGACACAGATAGCATTTTCTAGTAATTTTGAGTACTGTCTGTGTGAGAGAGGTGGAATGCGTTGGTAATGAATGTATGGGAAGAGGGAGAGGAGGGGCCAACATTTTGAAGCTTAACAGATACAAGTATTTGTAATTGCTTTAATATAGTCCAAACCCCATCCTGTAGATGGCCATGAGTCTTGCTTAGCCAAACAAACTAAAATCAATTAGTGTCAGTTTCCTTCTGTGCATTGTTATGCTTTGCGCATAGTTTGTTTAAGGGAACTAGTGACACTTTTTCATACACATCTTGTGCTGTAACAGTTCTGTTTAACTAAGATGTCATGTTGCCTAATTTGCCTGAAATAAAATCTATCCCGGCTGAACGAGAAGTCTGAAATTTAGATAATACTTAGTGTTTCTACATTTTTCATCTTTGCAGTACAAACTAATTAATAAATTGNGGGGGGGAGCCAGTCTCTTAGATGTAAAGACGATCGTATTTTGCATGCAGTAGACACTGTTTTCCTGCCTCTTCCTTCTCTAAACCCCCTGAGGTTCTGTAGTTCCCCCTTAATTCTCCTTCCCTCCTGAAAACAAACAGAAATTGAAGAATGGGTAATACGCTTTTGCATTCATTTGCATACTGTTCTTCATACAAATATCCTACCTTCTGAGGGGTCAAGTCTCCTTGCTCTCCGTCCATGCTTGGAGTTGTTGTGAACAAACATGTTGTCAGACACTGCCAGTACGTGCCCATCAACATTCACTGTTGTTGATAGCACAACCTAATATTTAGAAAGGGAAGAAAAAGGAGGCAGGTAAACAATTTACTTTGAAATTCAACTTGTTAAGTATTAATTATTCAGTCTAGTTAAAACCCTGTTCTGTTTGTAAAATGGCATCATGACCTGCAGGTTTACTCCCTAACAAGAAGGGGAGAAAATATTTTCAGCCTTCATTCTATGCATTAATTCCATTCAACATAGCATCCTAAGGGCCGTATAAAGTCCTTACTGTATAATGAACCAGCTACTGCAGATGGCCCTAAATTTAGTTTCCTATGATGCACTGTAGCACAGCTGATGGCAGAGAGGTCTGTATATACCAACCAGGAGGGCAGGCTGCAGAGCACCACAGCAATTTGCCCTCTGATACATACATGCAGATTCAGAGCCATCTGCTGTTACGCGCACACATGCAAATGTATCTGCATCTGCTCCGAAAATACAGGTCTCCATTGACTGAGCAAAATGGAAACTCCTACTACGTGAAAACAGTACCTAATATTGTGTCTGTTTTTTGACCTATGCATGCGCTTAGTGCCTCTTGAAAATCATCTGAGCCTGAGGACCCTGAATCAAGCAGCAGTTTTTAAACCTTAGCCTCCATGACCTATGTTGCTGGGCTCCAACAGCATATGAATTCTTAGAGGAAGTAACAGTATATGTTAATTAATCCCACTTAGTTTTCCCTTTACAATGCAATATCCAAAGCTGTAAGTCCTATAAATCCAGAAATATATGTGCCTTTAAACCACAACTTTTAGGAAAAAATGAACAAACTGCATTTTAATTACTGAACGAAGATGCATCTTATTGAACTTTCAGGTTTTGACCATCAGTTGGTGTAAATCAGCTTAATTCCATTCAGCTGCCACACAGCTACAGTAATTCACAGCTATTGAGAATCTGACCCTGGACGTGTTCATGAATTTTCACAGATACAGCTGTCATAGCCTAGGTAAGAGAACGTCAAGCTCTAATTGTTGATAAAACTATATTCAGCATACAGCAGGAGAAACCTTGCCCTCCTACAGGATTACGCTAGCTTAAAGAATACTTTCTTTCTTGAGAGAAGTTTAATTCATTCCAAAAGGCTCTTGTCATACTGTACTCTTATACTTCTCAAGCATTCTTGTCACAAAATGTGTTGCTTTTGTGTGCCAACTGATTTCATCATTGCACATTTGGGTGGAGTGAGACTCCTATCCAAAGTGAACATTTCCCGCATGACATAGCTGAACCCACTCAGATGCACTTCATTATTTTCCGTTAAACAATGGAAATAAATTTTAATCTCTCACTGGCCAGCACAGAGCACACTATGGCAACAGGGGAATAGACCTGAATTATTCCAGTGTCTGAAGTATTTACGACAAGTGTTTAAATTGTAACCAAATGTAAATAAAAAGTATATCATATATATACAGTTACACTATATAATATATACATATCTGACCTCACATACACAAGGTACGTATGTGATAAACACACACCCACATGCTCTCAGTGTGAGATCTTTAAAATATATGCAGACTTCAAGTATACACACGTTCCCTGTTTGAATAGCCATTTGGGCATAAACGTTGCGCACAATACAAGAGCCACATTTCAGTAAGAGTTGTAGAGATCCCTGTAGCATGAGTAATAGCAAGAAACAGTCCTCTGTTTAGAAGGTAAGTGCTGAGCATCCTCTATTCCCTGGGCCAGCAGGAATGGAAGATGCACTTTTAGACCTCTCTCCGTGAGCGGTTCCATTTTTATTCACCTCTCCCATTCATCACAGGAGGGTCAAAGCCACTTGGCATTTCACAGGCTGGAACCTAGGGTAAATAAATACAGCATTCTCAGGGACAGGACAAAATGCAAAGTTCAGACCCGGACCAGAACCTTCTCAAAGTTTTGGACCTTATTTGCAGTAATCTCTACGGTACTGTTGAAATTCAGCAGAGACCTTTGTCATCTTTGCTACGACACTGCTAGCCAACTCATTATCAATGATGTGGAGTAAGAACGTGTGAGATTATGGACATAAAAATCACTGACTTCTTCACTTTGCTCCAGTCACTCCCTCTTGCCTGATGAAGATGACAATCCAATTGTTTTATACTGAAGATTAAAAAACAATATTTTATGGATAAAAGGAAGAGGAATGTGCATTCCACTATGGTCTCTAACTCCCAGGCCCTTCCCTTTCACAAGCCAACTGCTTTCCCCCAGTGAGTATTTCCTGGGTCATGAAGGGTGACCCTTTCCATCTGGAATCAATCAGTCAACTCCTGACAACTTCCTGAAACACCTCACTCCATTTCCTGTTCTCTCCCCCTTCTCTCTTTCCCCCTGGTTTGCTTCACTCTTCAAAACTGCAGGCCACAGCAGCTTAATGTTAGAGGGTCAGACACAGTTAGACTCCAAAACACTACACAAGAACACCTTTGACCTTCAAAAATCTTTACATCTTAGCTAAACAAATCAAGGTCAACGTTTCTTACCATTACCTTGTTAACCATTTATATGCATTTTTGCCAATACCCTTCTGAACACATATTTATCAATAACACTTGTTCTCCTAATATCAAAAAAGGTTCCAGGCCTTTTTTTTTTTTTTTAAACCTGTATTTAGTGCCGATGAAAGGTGATGTGCAAACTTCCCTGGAGATTTAAATTCTCAGATTTGTCCACAGCACTGGCAAATTACTGGCAAATGGTTTTGGTGCGTTTTTCTTTTCCTGACCCGATGGGCACTACTTCTTGTGTATGACAATTTGGCTTCTGTGCCTATTCCGTTGATGGTCTTTTACCTAAAATCAGTAGCTAATGCAAAATGTAATCCTAAGGGAATGATCTGAGAACATCAAAATATGTCAGGTAGGGCATGGATTCTGGTAATTGTAGCTGAGGGCCAAATTTGACACAGACAGCATAAAGACTAAAGACTTTGTGCCGCCCAACAGCTGGATCAACCTGTCACCCCTGTTGGAGCTTCAGAGGACAACTGATCAAGCAAGAAATAGACACAGCAATGTGTTACTCCTTCATCCATCCAAATGTAGGTTCCACCTCTAGGAACAGCAAGGAAGTTATGGGCTTCTGAGCGGTGTTTTCAGCAGTTCTTAAGATTCTCTCTGCAAATCTGCAAGGGTCTTGTTATTAGCTATGAAGCCACAGACATAAAACAATGATTCCCCAGTAGTACTGAAGAAATGCCTGTGCTGTATCTCCACATTATTTTTGTTTCCCGGGTGGATTTCTGTAATGTAATCCCTGCTCAAAAGCCACAATGAGGGTCCACCTACTATGACATTCAGTCAAACTGTCTTTAGCACGCTAAACTCAGGTTCTCTGAGCTGCACTGCCCCTCTTTCACTTCCATGCACAGTTCAAAGTGTTGTATTTCTTTACAAACCTTTACCTGGGTACTACAATCTTTCCTCTCCCATCTATACATTATATCAGTATTTTTATATTCTAAAGTATGCTCCTCTTCAGATCACATATATAGAAGTAAATACACATCATCATATATACAAAAGCTGTATCACTCACAGACACCTCTTTAGACATATGGTACAAACATTCCAGGCATACAGGCATTTACTTACATGTAACATATCTCATCACTGTGTAAATGATCTCGCTCAAAAAATTCCTGTTACCATTCCAAGTGTGGAAAAAATTCTTTATGACATTGTACATCTGGAAACAATATTACATTCCTGATGCACTTTCCCTTATAACTCTCTAGTCACAGCACCATGTTATTTTAACTTTTCAAAAGAATAACTACTATGCGGATTTAAAAAATTATCATCATTATTATTATTTTCCAGCTGGGTGGAAGAAAAGATGTCAGGCCTCATCCTGCTGTCTTCACTTGGACAGGGCTCCCATTGATGTCAACAGGCGTTTTGGTTGAGCGAGTAATACAGGAGTAGATGCTAGAATATAATGTGTTTGCTTCATAGTTGGATTAGGAATAAGACAAACAACATGAAAAATGCCAGCAGCCTCTCTCTGCTCGAAACTTCCACTGAATTCTTTGGGAAATCCTCCCTGAGACCCTGAGCCTGCTGCAAGCTCTAGGCTAAGAAGAAAAAACTATGCACATGGCCTTCATTTCAGGAATGGGGCCTCCTAAGATCATAGAGGCGCAAGGGTAGGAGATAGCGCCTGGGTCACTGACATCTCATCTCCTGCTATTACAGACAACCAAACCATGTAGCTACTTTTATAAAATTGTCTTCAACCTTGTCAAGCTTTTGCCTTTGGTACTCCTCTTGTTTTAAAGCCTACTTGTCCTGGTGGTTAGGGCATTTACGGGTTTACAGCCTAAATTTATTCCTAGTCAGTTTATACTTAACACTAGCTTTAAAATTATTATTTCCCATTCTGATCTACCTTAGGATATTTTTAGACAGCAGTTACATCCCTTCTCAGTGCATGTCATTAAAGTATTTGAGCCAAGCTCTCGTCCACTCCCCAGTCACCTTAATGACCCGTTCCTGCACCTGTTCCAATTTCATTTTCAATCTCTTTTGAAGATGGTTAAACCAGTATATTGTATTTCAAACAAGAAATCAGTACGGTACAATTGTACAAATGCATCTTTTCTACTGGCAAAGCTTACCTGAGACACAGTAGAATCTCATCTGTGGTTTGTTTTTAATAGACGATACACAACTCTGGCAACTCACTGTCACAATGGCTATTTGGTCTTCAGATCTGAGCACATCAAACTTCTTGAGTGTTTTTTTCTTTTGCAGTTCCAGTCAGTCCCTCCCTTACTCATATAGAATCTAAAATAACATCACCTTTTGTTGGGTCAGTCACTGTCTGATGAAGAAATCTGCCACCAATAGCTCTGGACTCTGCTGATGCTAGTTGCATTTGTTTTGCAATTTATAGCTGGGAGATTAGTCTCTCATGATGATGTTACCCCGTGTAGCATTCATCCCTCTAACAACAGTTCAGCAATCTCTATCCATACCCACATCTGACCATGGGGGTCTCTGGTACACTCTTTCACCATCAGTCTGAAAAGGATTTTGATTTAGACCAGTTATGTTTTATTCTTGCTATCCTTTTTTGTTTCTTTACAGTCTACAACAACTCACAATACTATCCCACCACTCCTACCCATTTTTCTTTTTCCTGAATGACACAGGTCCTTCAGTGCTTCGTATTAGAAGCTAGCTGGGTGAATTCTCAAACACAGCCAGCTTTGCTCACGTGCCTGATGATTAACTGATCCAACCACTCTGAGGTCAGGAAGGAAATCTCCCCAGGGATACACCTTGTTATTTTTCCTTTCTCTTTCTCCCTAGAGCACCTAGAGGGGGATACCTGCCAGGAAACATTCCATGTCATGATTTCTGCTGAAAACAGAGGGCAATTGCTGACCTTTCTCTTTTTGTTTCTAAAAAAGCATGTTGGTTCAAAGATGACCATTGTTAGTGCTNGAGAATACAGCAATGACAGCAATGACAATACCTATGTAAACTCAGATTTGCAGATTAGCTGAACCCAAAGAGTCAGCACTATGGTTTGAATAGGTGATTTTAGCATGCTTTCTGTTTCAGTTTTCCACTGACCATCTTTATTCAGAAATATATTAATTGATAAATAATCAATATTTGCTTCAGTTGAATTCACAAGGACATATTACTCAATCTGCATATGTATTTGGGCAGCCACCAAGTAACCATGAAAATATCCGTTAGTTCTAGAAAGATTCCCTTTCCCTGCTTTAGCCACTGACAGATATTGAAGTAGTGAGTGATTCACAATAAAACTATGTTACTACTGGGGGAAAAAATCCCACTAAAATAATGATCACACAACCTTTAACTTCTGAGGTCTAACATCTTTTTCAACAGTAGAAAACCTTTGTATTTGATTAGAAAAATGAAAGTTAAGAGATTTTCATTGTATCTTTGAGGGTCTACTTTATATCAAAGCAAATTTCAAATAGTTAATGTGATCACAAAGCAGCTGGTGTTGCTCTCCAAACTAAAGAATTATACTAAAAAAAACCCTCCCCAGGCATCTGGAGCTGTATTAAATTTACAATGCAGTGTTAATGTAACCTTTCCACCCCTTTTTCTCCCCACCCCCCTTTTCCTAAATGAGAGTGATATAAGTGAAATCTAACATTCAACTTAGTTTAATGTATCGTAACTATACTATAAAACACCTAAATCTTATAACATATCTAGAAGTGAGGCTGAGGCCAGGCTCAGAGACTGGATCCCGACACCCTGGAACTTTGGTTATCAGCCAAACCAAGCCCAAACTGTGTAGCTTCACACCCATCTCTAATCAGAAGCATTAACTTGACACTTTTCCAGACATGAGT
>WAAD01041617.1:3148-15371 GCA_013389945.1 Fregata magnificens | reverse complement strand
AGGTGTCTTAATGAGCACACTCACATATGAAGCCTTTCAGAAGACCTCAGGACTGAGAGTGGGATCTTCAGAGGGACAACACGCTGCTGAGGGCAAGAGTGACTGCAACGGAACAAACTTTCTTCTTGGGTCACAGTGCGTTTTTTAGAAATATTAGCAAATCATCACAGCACACCTCTTCATCTTTGCACGTTTTAAAAATCAAGAAACTGACACTTAATGTGGTCAAATGAGTTTACTTACAGGAGGTCAGAGTGATAGTTTCCCTCCCTTCCCATGCTGTGGCTCCACAGCTAGGTGTAGTATCCTCACTAGTCACTTATGTCACTTTTCAGAAGAACATCTCTAACTTACTAATACTGCCATCACATTTTCTGGTTTACCCAAACTCAGTTTAATCTGGTTACTTCCCCCTTTGACTACTGACCACTGAACTACTAACAAAGCCTAATCCTCCCCTGTGTTCCCCAGGTAAAATGCCACTGAATTAAAAAATAAGAAAAGGAACTGTAGACCATAAAATTACTTTTATGAGGAAAAAAAAAAAAAAGCTAAAAGCAGTCTCTATTTCAAAGAGCTTCTTCATGTTTTCTCCATCATATCAATGCTTTGAAAACAGACAGTGCTACATAGCTGCTATTACAATTACTGTATCTAACAACAAGATTTCAGGTTATCATAGAAAAACTCATTCAGAAAAAAACCATAAATCACAATACTCTAGTCCTATTAAAAACACACTCTTGAATGTTTTTATGAACTGGTTTCACAAAATACATACACATAACTGTGATACACAGAGGCCAACTAAGGAAGCACTTTAATATTCCCCTTCATAATATTTGATAAATAATTCAATAATAATATTCACATCCAACCTCCTATTTCCTAGATGTGCTACCATTGCTACATTTTCCTAAGCTAGATATATATTACTGTGACGTATTTTGCATTTCTTATTTCAGTTAAGTAGGACTCTCTACGGATCTAACAATGGCAAAAATAAACAGATGAATGGAAAAGTGTGACCTCTTTAATATACCCACAACAGGTGGATGATTATCATGTTGCTTGGTGAACTCTTCCTATGTAAGAAACAGCAGACCAGTATAAACTAACATGAGCAGATTTATAACCATTGGACATACGCATTAGGTGAAACATTGTCCCTATGGAGTGAAAAATTAATTTTTCAAATTGCTGACCTTCAGCATTGCTGATAACTACATCTATTTATACCTCTAGGTTTACAACATATGAAAGAGAACTTCAATTTATTGCCTGGCACATGCACCTTTAGACTCTATATTCTCTTTTTTGTTATGGAACAAATGAAAGAAAATAATAACAGTGAAAAGTTCAAAAGAAGCAAACATTGCATTGTAGATAGCTCTTTAAATCTTCAAAGCTAAGAAATTATTAGCAATTAAGAATTAGAAGCATTTAAATAATAAATTTCAAGTTAAAATCATATATTTTTGCTAGCCTTTAAAGGCATTAGTTAACTTCATTTGCTAATATTTAAATGTTTTTCATATAATTAGAAAGGATCTGTGATACCTTCCTTTTTATTTTTACATCCTCAGTCTACACATACAAAGACTGCATCTTCCTATGGAGTTATCAATGCAAGACAAAGCAAAGCAAAACAAAAGTACCATAAATACTGCTTGCCTTAAAAGAGGAAAATCAAAGCAAAATTCAGCACCTGATGAACTCCTTTCCCTATTGCTTCAAAAGTAAGAATATACCATGGAAGAAAGCACTCTGTTTTCTCATTTAATTCAGTCAGTAAGCGTCCCAAGGGGGAAGGATGTCTGACTCATGAACTAACGCCTCAGGAATTCTCAGAATTCTTAAAGTATTTAGTGCTTTACTCTCCTTGTCCTTCATCTCTGAACATCACGTAATAAGGTTAAAAAACAGCCTGAGTCTTGACAGGCAGGTTTACGTGTGCATTAAAACTGCTATGGCTTTCATTTCTTGCTTTTCATATGGCAAATGGGGATTAATTATCTATATCTTCAATGGTGCTAAAATGTGCTTAGAAATAATATCTGAAAAAATCAGGCAGAAGATAACAGCAAGAATGCTTCTGTTCAGTGTTTTTTTCTTTTACAATGTAAAAATGCTTGCTGTAGACACCTAGAAGCAACTTCATTTTGGGGGCGTATTTTTGTAGTGCAGTAGTGCAACATTGTTTGGTTTGACTTTTAAATTTGCTTTCAGATATTGAAAAGTTCTCAAGTTCAGTGGCATTAATTTTGATTTTAACTGTACAGTAAAATTCCCATACCTTTATCATAATTCCATGAAATTTCTTTCTCTTTCTACGGAAGCTTTTCTTTACCTCCCTTGTATAGATTGTCTCCACCTGCTTACAAATATTTAGCAGCAATCAATAGACATTAGAAGGCTAGGTGCCTTCCTTTCTGCAGAACAGAAAAATATGCAAAATATGTTCTTGCCCTTTGAGACACTACACACCAAGAAGATTTTTTGAGCATGCTAAAAGAACTAAGAAGATCACAAAAGTTCAGCTCAAATTTCCGATGAAGAGCTACTATAGTTGCAACATCCTTTATTATCCTATTCTCACCTTTCTCAGGGTTTGTGGGGTTGAAGGTGGCATTTCTCACTGACCGCCGACACCAGCAGGGAGCCAACAGAAAGTAAGGAATCCATTAAACCTCTTGTACTCATCATATAATGCTAAAACAGCATTCCTTCCATTGTTTCATCTGCCACCACTCAATAAGAGAGCTGAGGAGTCTCTGTACTTCACTGTTCAAAGCTAAGAAGACGATCAAGAGAAAGTCCTCCCTGAACCTTAGTCCTTTTCACCTCTGCAAGTCAAAAGGGCAAATTTATTTGTTGTCAGACAGGCTACTTCTCCTCACCTTCAAGCACCTCCTCCTTAAAATATGGGGCAGGGGAGGGGAGGGGGGGAGCAGGGAAGAGGGAAAAAGTAACTGTTTTCCTGACATTCAGCAAATCCCTGGTTTTTTACACAGTCCCCTCCAGAACCATGTTCTCCTTGCAGGTCTTCTCAATGAAACAGGGGTGGTCGGTAAGTTGGGGAGGTGCGAAGAGTAAAAAAAGGTCAGAGAAGCCAGGAACAAGAAAAATTGCAGCAAAAGGGGCACTGTCATGGAGCAGGAGGGTCTAACTAACAGTACAAGCCATCCATGACCAACTGTCATTTAGAAAGTTCATGTGATGAGCAGTCTGCAGGCATTGGGTGTGAAAAGCACGTCCCATGAAACAAGTACACAGGATATGGGGCACACTTAAAATGCCTACATAAAAATTGCCCATAAAATAAAAAAGCCTATAAAACGGCTACACAAATGCCCATGACATGCTAGCATCTGGCCCTCAGAGCACATTACTACAGTTGAATAAGATAATTCAGCAGTAAGGTTCATACGCCACAGTGGGTGCTTCACAGCATAGACGTGACATGGACATGATACTGTGACACCAACCGGAATCCCTTACACAAGAGACCACGGAGGTAGGGAGGTCGCCATTCTGGGAACATACACTTCAGTAAGGAGCTGAAACTGAAGATGTTAGATGGACAACATAAACGAAAGAAAAATCTAAAAGGAGGCAGGGAAATGTTTCTGCCATTGACTATGAAGGTTACATACAAGACACTGTTTAGAGAGAGCTTCAAATGACAGCAGATGGTGTTTACATGATTTCAATCCTATTTGACTCTTTTATGGATATATCACCTATCTATTGCTCCATTTGTCATGTAAACAAAGAATAAAGGAAGAAGTTTAAATACTTGCTTTGATTGTGCATTTTCTTTTTGGTACTGAAATGGTTGCTTTTCATAATTTCATACTTCAGTTGACCCACTATGATACTCATTATGAAATAATAAAACTATGAAATAATGAGTTATACAAAACATACATTTCTGCAATGGTCCCTTAAGACACATGCTTGGGGCCAGACATAAAATAAAATCACCTTTCTGCTTAGAAGGCTTTGGCAGAATTATATTTAAAGTTGAACAATTTATTCTAAATTGTTTGTTAATGCATCGATACACACAAAACCACAAGGGTTAAAATGGTGTGTCTGTATTCTTTCTCCATACGCGCTCTGCAGAAAATTCTATAACATGTATTTGAAGTGACAGTATGTATACCATCATATACTAAATAATTTCAAATTACCATCTGTAGATAGACATGTATACATGCATATTTCACACTTCCAAGAAAACTTGTTATATATATTCTGGTATAATAATATTTGTAATCCTAAACCAGTTTCCTTTTCTATATGAAACACTTTTCTCTCTCTGCCTCTACTGTACTAGAACTGATCCCACAGTTAAAAGAAGAGAAAGCAGGCAGAAGAAGAAATGCTGCTGGCTGATTTGAAGTTACCGAAGAACATTGACTAGGATGGACCCATAATTTCACCTACTAGGGAGATGCTATGTACCCTCTGCAACACATACAGTCAAAAGCAGTCTTCCTAGCAACTGATATCATAACGTGTCAAAAAAATCTGATAACTGATTATAGGGAAGAAAAGAGACAGGAAACCGCACAGTTTTCTTCACCTCCTTCTGACAACGTGGGAAGAGCTGAATACATGGGCTCTCCGCTGTGCTTCCGGCAGGGAAGGGCGTATCCACCATCCCCTCACCTTGGACAGCGGCTCAAAGCCATGGTTTATTTTTAAACACTTTAATAATAGAAGGCTGAAATAACCTTCTGAGGTCTGAATGGGTTGGATTGAGCGTGCACATCTGACAGCATGATAACTAATGCTGCCTGTGCAGCTAGTAACAGTCAGAGATACTTTGAAGTAAACTTGATTGAAGTACACCAGCCAAGTGCTAGGTACGTTTTGAAGGCAACCCCTCAAGGCTGCGGCTTCTCACTCCTCCTCTGTCCAAAGCACCGGCTCAGAGAGCGGGCTCTGAAGCAGCTGCAGCCAAAGCGCAGTGACTATTAATTGTGGATAGAAAAAGCCACTACAAGTGCCAGAGGAAGAGGAAAATCTCTGAAGTCTCAGGCATGGGGAGCTGTTGAAGGAGAAACACAAAATAGCTTTAAGTCACGTTATTTCCTCTTGTAAAGCACAAAAGAGCAGGCACCACTGAATGTAAAATGAGTAACTGCAATAAAAAAATCCAGTTCGCACTCTTGCCATTGACAACTACTTGGTTTGCACAAAATACATGACCCTACCTATTCTGTGAGCATAGAAAGGCTTGTTAAAACAAAATCCATATTTAAATCCACAAAGAAGGACAATTCAGACTTAGGGCTCCTCTGAAAATGTCATTTTATAGGGCATTTTCACACCAGTCAACTTCCAGCCAGTTCCCTCTGTAGAAAAAGGAGCACTGTCAAGGAATCACTCTTTCCCTCCACTTACTACGTAAGGTTCCTCAGAAGACTATCCTCTGAATCTGGCTGCGGTTTCATGAGAAGCACTGTCATTCTGACTTAAAAAGCATAAGAGCTGGGAAAATTTAAGTCATCCATTTCCAAATCCAATTCACAGCACAGCTGCACAAAGCTTTGTGGCAAAACAGCAGAGGGAGCAACCCGGGAGGGGAAATGACGGGTTGGTGACAAAGCGGGACTACCACAGGCTAATATCATGCATATGGCTTTATCCGGTAAAACCTTGGCTGTGCCTGGTTAATGACATGCCTGAATTTGGGTGATGAAATCTCCTCTCTTCTCCCACCCCTCACCTTAGTGGTTAGGGGTAGCAAATAACACAGCAACCTCAGGGCAAACAGAAGTTGCTGCATTAGGAACCTGCCCCTCTCCCACCGCACCCAGCCTGTACAATCCCTATGGCTTTCCATAGCAACACGCATCCTGAAACACCCAGTGAACAACAAAAAACTGAACAGTCATATTTCAGTAATATTTACTAGAATAATCAATCTGCCACAGAATGATTAGTACTCCTTGTGCAAAGTATTGAGCATGTTACGTTCCCTATACCGAGAGGGATGATAAACACTGTGTTTGCCCCTACAACAAGCACCTACAACCAGTGAGAAATAATAATTGTCAAAATAGATAGAAGAATGTTCAGAACAAACGTAACCAGAGTCTTCTTCCCTCCAGGACAAACCAGATATGATTGTGATCAGGAGTCACAGAGGTCTTCGTCCTGATTTAATCCAGTGAAAGCATCATCATCTTCCCAGGGTCTAAGCAGAAGAGATGGAAGGATAGAAAGCCACAAACAAAATCTCTCTGAAAACCGCACAGGGCATCACACGGCGATTTACAAAAGACAATTATCTTTCCCACTCTTCATGCAAAGCATCTTTCCTTAGGTCTAGATGTGGGGAGATAACAAACGCTTACACAGCTCCTTTGGGTTTCAGTGCTAGCTGCCAACACCCAACGCATTCAAATTGGAGGCCTTCGAATTGGAAATGGACAGCTAAAGCTGCACCTTTTTCATTTCACTTCACACCACTTCCAGCATCTAAAGTATCACCTTAGAGGTTGTTGACTCCCCTTAGCTGTACAATGGGAGATGGGACAGAGGAAAGAAAGATTACATTTTTCCTTGCTAATCAAATTCAGTAAGGCCTTAATTTGCATCAAAACAACTTTTCATTGATGAATGAAGAGGGAATATTTAAACACAGAAACAACACAGCTCAAACAGCTTATTCCAGCAATGGAAACTGACAGCATATGCACACATATAATCACATGGGAAACAATAATAGTACGTCCCAGTGCACTGCATAGCATAAGAAAGCCAACTGCCCAAGAGATATGTCAAGAATGATTTATTTGTATACAGGGCGCTCTTCCCATGTGTCACTACCTGATTTCTTCAATGCAATCACCAAAAATTTGGTGGAAAAATAACTACAGCTTGCTTCCCTTACCTTATCTCTTGTCATTTGAAAATAACATTAATAGTCCTTTAAAAGAAATATAGGATCTTTCTCAGTAGTTGAAAAATTGGAGAAAGCTGTATAAAAATACTTTGCTTGTAATTCACATTCACACACACACAAGCAGATAAAATGTTTAGATTCTACTGAAAATAGCAGTATTTTGATTTGAAAAACACATTGCTAATTCAGAAACTCATTGATGGCTTTTCTTGTCTCTTCCTGTAGATGCTATCTCATATAACCTTCTGTCTCAATATTGTCCAACTTTTACAATGTGATTGTTTTGCTTCTGCGTATCCATTATATTATTTCAAACCGGTCAGGTGTACAGGTAATGTATCCATAGAATAGTAGTCACAAAGCTATTATCTTCTTCTCCACACAAGACTACTCTCTTCTTACAGTCTTCTTGTACTTCCTTTTTTCCCCACATCCTCCACTGCAACTTCCCTGGAAAGTTTAAAGGAATCAGTATCTACTGGATAAGGAACTGAAAAACAGACAACATAAATGACTAGTGGTATCATCTGGTTTTCCCTGTAAGACTTGCTTCTGGAAGAGGGTGGTTAGTCAGAACTTTGCCAAGGGTTTAGCAACACTATCTGCAGCATGAGCTTTATCCAATGCACAAGAGCAAGCTGAGTATGAAACAATGCTGCCTCATCCAGTGGTCTGACAGATGAGTGGATATTGTGCTTTCTCCAGTAGTATTAACACTTAAGAAATCAGAATTCCTCCAAAGGCAAAGGCAGTGCTCCTGAAAAGGATCCTAACTGTTCCCATTACTGCTAGACTTGAACAGTTAGTCCATCCTCCCCTTCTTCTTCCTATGTTCTACCTGCCACTAAAGCTCTTAATGACACAATCCTGTTTCTCATGCTATTTCTAGACTTACTGAAATTCTGAAAAAGTATGAGTTCTTACAAGATTTCCAGTTGAGTTTTGAAGATCAGCGAGCTTTAACTTTGGCCTGGCAAGGTTTTGGAAAAATTAACACAAACATTATGGAGCAAGACCACCTATTATACAAAAATGATGAGATGATACACCATTATGGTGAAACAGAACAGTTTGCAAGAAGACGAAGGCAATCTTAACACACTCGATTAAAGTGGGTCTGTATGAAACACATCTATCAGTAGCATTGAATTGCACAGATGACAAATGCATTAAACAGCTTTATTTTCTCTGATTTTCTTGTTACTGTCAAGGGAAATGAGGACAGAAATTATACACATAAAATGACATAACATTGACCACGTTTTGACCTAGTCAAATAATCTAGATGAATAGAAATGTTCAATACTTGATACAACACAGCATTTTTAAACAAGATGCATTTGGTATTCCTGTTGATGATCTGCCTACATTGTGCCAGAGATACAAGCAAACTATTGCTATTGTTTCCTTGACAGCATCAAACTTGTCATCAAAGGAGTCCTTGGTCAACAGGCAACAGCAAATCTGGTGAGAGAAGCTGCACATGTTAAGCATGTGTCCAAGACAAAGGGAAAGAGCAATAGAGCTCCTCCATGAAGTGAGACAGGTAGACACACGAGAAGCTACAGTCCAAATGCCACACAGGGAGTGCACAAGGTATATGCCACAGCACATAGCATAGCTTAGCCACGTGGGAGCTGGAGAGTTTCCTGATTCCCAGCACAGAATTTAAAGGCTTGTTCAGCAAGGGAGGAGGTGGGATGAACCAAAAAAATCTAAAGACAGAAGAAACCCAGCAAACAGAGGAAGACACTGTCTTGGCATTATTCAGAGAGGCAGTGCAGAGACAGAGCTCCTTGGATGTGAAACATGCTGAAAGGTAGAGGTGGGAATTTCTACATAAGCACCCACATCCAAAGTACTTCTAACATTACTTTAACAGTATATTTGACACAGTATGATTAGGTAGTGACAGATTTATTTCAGCAGTAACAATTACTGTCATTCTCCATGCTAAACCGCAGAAAAGAAACCAAAGATATAAACATTCAGTCAGGTTTACTGATGAGCTAGAGTTATGCAGGGTAGAGGATTTCATGTCTTATATGTTTTCAGTTTGCCTAGAGAAAAAATACTGCATTCATTTATCATCAGCCAATTTGCATAAAGCAGAACAAAAGCATAAACAATCATCGAGCATTTTTATTTTCAAAATGTTGCGGCCACAAGCCTCTCTTGCAAATTTCATAACCTGAATTATTTTCCACCCATATTAGATAAGCGAGACAGGGATGATTATGCATTATACAAATTGCATTAGGCAAACCTCTAGAACAAACTATATGTTCTGAGCTAATGCCTTTTAATCACAGGCCTGCATCAGCAACTAGGAAAAGTCACCCAGCTGGAGAGAATGACTGGGGTATGTGTCAGGAGACTCAGTCCCCAAAAGTCACCTTGCCTCCTGGACCACAGAGGCTGAGCTGAAGAGGGTGGGAAAACCTTCCCTGAGCCTCTGAAAAATGTGTGAGCTGCTGAGGCCAGCAGCGATTCATTTCTACAAGGTTCCTGATGCTCTGCAGCCCCACAACCATCAGTCTGGAGTCAGTTTTGCCTCCTGTCTCCATGTCCCCAAATAACCTGAAAAGGTTACCTGGAAGCCTGAAAATAAAACAGATGCATGCAGCTCTCCGAAACATACATATGCCACAGAGATTATGCCAAGGGCTAGCACTATAAATGTACCACAGTCAGGTCAGGATGCAATCAGGAACAGGTTTGCTTTATTCATAACAAGAACCACAGACCTCACCATGCAAATGTGAATCTATGCTGAAGAGAGCGGTAGTTTGTGCAGCCTTAGTTATGCTTAATAAGTCATTTTCCCCTCTTCTTGAGCTCTTTTTAAGAAGCTTGGAAGAGACATCTGTTCATTTTTTTATTTGACTGCTGCTAAGCAGACAATAAGGACTTGTAAATACTCATAAATACTGCAGTTATCAGTTCCTCTAAATACAGTTATGAATTGCCACCAATTCAGTACAGAAGACTTCAGAACCTACAATTCAACTACCTAAACATCAAGTTCTTTCTCTCCATAACCACCAGGACTTGTTCAAATACAAAGACATGTAAACTTAGATCATTACCTAAATGATTTCTAGGCTTTAATTCATTTTGTTTGTTTTTTAATATATACTGTCCTTGCATTTAAAAGGGCTTTTTTCCCCCCCCCTGATAAATATGAAATATTTCACATAAGGAAGAAAAATAAGCCTGTATGAAAGTGACATTTCTTCAGAAACAAGCAAATGTATGAATCTTACAGTTTTACAACCCCTTCTATTACACAGGAAGATGCAAATTAACATGTCATGTTAGTGAAGTACATGTGGAAGTAAAAAGAGGAAATGGCCAATTTTTAAGAAAGCACTAACATTTATCATATTCAGAAGAAACAAAGTAGAACCCTCCATGAATTATTTAATGCACACCCTAAATACATGAAATTAAAAGATTCCTATCTTCTGCTATTAACTCAGCTGTGGTAGTACCAAAAACTTCAATTGCACTGAGAGCAGAATTTCACAAACACTGAAGTGACAAGTCTCTGCCCCAGAGAGTTTCTAACATAATTTGAATCCATGAAATCAGTAATGGCTTAATTGCTTCAAAATTTTTGATGAAGAATATAACTATCTATTTGATGAAAGCATGGAAGAAATTTCTGAATAAGCTTAGTGAAAATGCTATTTAATTAATTCATTATAAGAATATAGCTTTGTGTATAGTTATTTCTACTCGCATCAACTTGGATAGCCAACGAGCCTTAATTAGTTGCAATTTTGACAGAGCATGATCTTCAGGGACAGTGGAGTCATTTTACATTACAGCAATTAATCTGTTAAGCCCTGCAGCTGTATGCTTAAAAGGTACTTAATATTTATTACTCATGCAGAATGGAAGTGGATTGCATGGATTATGTGAAAATAAAACAGTTACACAGCATGTGATTCTTTCTCTCTCTCTAAAATAGATACATACATTAAAATTACATATGTATGTATATATACATTATAATTTATGTGTTCTAAATATAAATATATGCATTATATAGAATTTATATATACATACGCACACACCACCATTCACTCGCTGATAAGGACAACGTTCCTTGCAGTTTCAATCAGCTAAACACACAGAAAAATGATAATTTGGGTTCTCCATGCTCATTCTGAAGACAGATTCCTAGAACTTGTTTACACAAACACTGGCACTATGGACACTCGCCTTCCTCCCAGCTACATAAAAGTCAGCTTTCTCTGCAGTCAGGTAAAGCAAGGCTTTGCACAGTGCTCTAACACAGCATTTAACCAACAGGTCCTGCCAACCAGTTGCTTCCTTTTCACCCTTAGACTTCACCAATCAAACCATACTAGAATAGTAAATCTGGAAAAATTACTCTCTCCTTTATTCTTACAGCTGATTCCCCAATTTCTCTGGATCACTGGGACTATTTTATACGGAATCCGAAAAGAAGACAACTAGCATACGCAGCATTATGCAGGCATTCATGATCAAATGTAGATGCCTGTACCGTAGACATCTAAATCTAGGTTCCCTTCATAGACAGTGGAGAGAAATAAGCATTCTTAAGAGGCACAGCATCTCAGCTCAAAATAAAGATTTTCTTCTGCCATTGCAGCCCAGATGGGCATGAGATAATGGTCCTGGAACATGTAAAGTGTTTGACATACTCAGTTCTACAGAGAAAAGCTGGGAGAAGTGGGAAGCTTTGCTGGAGATGTCTTCTGTGCATGAAAGGTACATAAAGCCAAGTGCAAAAAGAAGCAGACATGAGGGAACAAACTGAAGTGGCTCCAGGGGAAAACCTCACAGATAAACTTACACTCACGGAAAGACTGGAACGGGCAAAGCATGATCTAGGTCTAGGGTGGTTTAACTTCATCAGCTGCAGAGGTTCTTCTCTGTCTCCTCAAAGGAAAAAGCAATACAAATACCAGCAGCCACCAGGCAACATACCTACTAGAAGGAACTGAGGATTATACGGATGATTAGAAACCAGACGCATTAGCATTTCCTTTCATTTTCTAGTAGATGGACCTTCTGGGGCTTGCTGTGTTCCAGACAGAACCAAACAAGTGCAACAAGGAGGGTAATTCCATAACTCTCCTGCCACCAAGCGATAAAGTCAGGAACTATTTTGCCTTTTAATTCGCCGTTGGGACTACTCTATACAGCCATGACATCCAAGTGGTAGGCACTTTGGGTGCTGATATTAACATTAGCTTCCTTACTTTTATGGACTGTGTTGCTAAGAGATGTTCGTGTGCTTTACTC
>WAAD01041615.1:0-22194 GCA_013389945.1 Fregata magnificens | reverse complement strand
GGGTGGCGGCGGGTGGCGGGGCTCCCCGGGGGAGTCTCCGGGGGGGCGGCTGCACAGCAGCCCGTAGCAGTGGCGCCACCGGTGATCCCGGGGGTTTGGCTTCCCGCAGACCACAGAGATGGGGGGTGTGCGGCAGTAACCCCTCCCGCACCCCCCCCGTTGTGCCCAGCCCCCGTCTGTCACAGCCCGTCCCTGCCACCTGCACCACCGTGGTGCACCTCGCCGTGGGCCGTTGTGTGGGTGGGTGTACGTTAGTTTTTTTCTATATGTGTGTCCTGAGTGCATGCACATATGTATGTGAGCAGCCATCCCGTGGATCAACAAGGGCCTGTCACAGTCCCCCAGCATTGTGGGTTCTGCCAAAGAGGTACATGTTACACCCATAGATTCCCTCAGAAAGCAGAGAACACTTGCTCTGAGGAACGAGCAAACAGCCAGAAGTAGTGATGGTCTGTCTTCTGCACACTGGCTTTTATATTGCTTGAAGTATTAACACATGAAATCATGAGAGAAAGGCTGCTTCTTTCCCTTGTCGAGTTCGCATCGCTGTAACTGGTGACATAAGCACAGGTACATCTGTCCTTCGCGTCCCATTGATTTCTGTAAATGGTCCTTGCCTTCAGCCTCGGGCTTGGCATGCTCGGTAATTCTTTGGAAATAACATCTAATTAAAATGAGACAGCGCTGTCGAGGGACTACCTAATTGTCTTTGCAAAATGACCTTGTGGAGATCTTGGCTCGGTTCCCAGCAGAAAGGTGTTGTCAGTGCAAAATTCTGTGCAGTTGGGGGGAACCGGTTAAAGACTTTTGGGAAATAATTTCCCAGGCTGGGAAATAATGAGCTGGTGGAGGCATTGCGATGCTGTTGTCCCTGCTCTGCTCCAGCTCGAGAGCTGTCCTCCCCACCCAGGCCACGTCAGGGCTTGGGGGCACCCTCAAAGTGGCTTTAAAAGAGACAAATCACATGCAATGGGTTCAGCCAAGGTAAATACCAACAGGTATCCCCAGCTTTCCCTCTGCTCCCTCAAGTGCTAAATACGTGCACTTTCTCCCCATGTCAGTGTGAAGGGAAGGTGGTTTGGACATTAAAGTGTCAGAAGTGTCTGAGATCCCTGAGTGATGGGTATGGCCGTGCAGCCAGACCCCAGCTCACCCCATCCCGCACCCGCTCTCCCCTGCTCATGCTGGAGGTCCCCACCAGGCACCTGCCGGTGCTCAGTGCTGCAAGGGGGGCACGGCACCAGCTCCCACGGATCCCTCATTCCTGCAGAGTCCCTTGGCCTTGGGACAATTTTGGGGGCAAGGCCTCTCCTGGTGTCCCAGACAGCAGGAGAGCCAGCCTCCACGAGAGGGAGCATTTGCAGGGGTTTTTATCCCAGCTGGACTGGGTTATTTCCCAGTTGTTGTTTTCAAGCGGAGACGCATCCCTCCAGGTCGGGACCAGCCTCAGGCCGACAAACCAGGCAGCCGGTGCCCTTCACCTGCGTGAAGCCCTGCATGAAATGCCCATTTTCCTGGGGTGGGGAGAGAACTGGGCAGAAATTTCAGCTTTCCTGAGAAAATTGTCATGCTGTCATACTGCCACATGCTGCGCTTTGGTGACACGAGGGGAAATCCTACTCTTTCCCGGGGCGGGTGGTGGGGTTCTGTCCCTGTGCCCCACCGTGGGAATGGGAGGATGTTTTCCTCCTTTTGGCCCATTCATCAAAGAGGGGAAGGAGTCTCTCTTACTGGGATGACTGGTGGGTGTTGTGACTGGTGTTGGCCAAGCGTGGACCGGGGCATGAGGCTGCCCTGGCTGCGAGGGAGGGGCCGAGCAAGCCCCCCACCGTGGGCGGCAACTGGAAGGTGCTTCATTGCTGGGCCAGGTCCCTTGGACGGGGATGGTCGGAGGGACCCTGACCCTGGGATACCCTAGTGTGGCTCCTTGTGGCAAAAAAAAAGGCTTTTGCAGCTCTGTCGCTCACCCTGCGACCTGGGGTGGTTTGCTGGGACCCTATTTCAGGATGGGGGGGGGGTCCCACTGCCCCCCACCTCACTGCTCCCCTCTGCGAGGTCCGGCTGCTTTGAGACCCTGCTTTGAGGCCTGTGATGCCTCCAGAAAGGGAAAGGGCTGTTTATGATTTCCCAAGTGACTGCCACAAATTCAAGGTCAAAACTGCCACTTCTGGGGGCACAGGCTCAGGCCCTGGCACGCTGGTGGCTGCGTGTGCTGTGGGTGGTTTGAAGAAAGATGCACAACTGGCCCGAGCCCTTGGAGGGGACCTGGGTCCTGCCTCCCCCTGCACGTCCCTGGAGCCTGTGGATGCTCAGACTACCCTATCTGCAAGTGGCAGAGCAGATGATCAGCGAGCGTGTCTGAGATTAGAGACGCATATTTATGTCTGCTTCCCCCAGAGCTGGGAAGGCCGGAGCTGAATTTGGTGCAGACTCTTTGGCACCACGGGGCTGATTACTGAGGTCACCTTCTCCTTTGCTGGGAGCGTTGCAAGGAGGGCTCAGATGATTTTCAATTAAGGAAAGAAAAAAAAAAAGAGAAAAGGGAACACACAACAACAGCAACAGCAGTAGTTTCCATCATCAGGGTGGTGGGAGGAAAGTCAGGCGCATGTCTGAGATGCCACGGGTTTGTGCAAGCTGTGACCCATGGGATGGGGACTGAGTTACTGGGAGGGTTTGACCCCATGTGCTTCTTAAAGTTGCCCCTTGGGGATGTAAATTCTTGATCGAGAACCCAGTGAGAAGCCCAGAGATGGTGGGTTTGCAGCTGCGGGATGCAGAAAAGCCCTGGGGCTGCTCCTGCTTTGCTGTCCTGGCTGCATGTGCCCTGCAGAGCATGCACGGGTGCAACACTTGCTTTCGCTGGGTCGCAGAGCCTGGCACTGTGCAGGGAGGGCACCCTCAACAAACTGGAGTGAGATTTTTTCTGAGGGTGCTCCGAGGGGTCTGGTTAGGAGAAATAGCAAAGGTTTCTCTCTGCACACTGTGTTGTCCTAGGCAAAATGTGAGCCCAGGTTCTTTGAGCAAACCTCAGACTTTGGAGGGTGCGCAGCCAAGCAGCGGCTTTGCCAGGCCAGCCCAGTGCTGCGGCCAGTGGGAGCGGATAGCCCTGGCCAGCCAGAATGGCTTAACAGGCTTAGTGCGGTGTTGTTCTTATAAACAATCACGTGAATTAGTACAAATCTCATTATATCCGTGCTTCTCCCAGCCTTCTGTGTTCCTAATGCCAGGAGCAGCCCCTCACAGGGGTCCCGTGTGGCCTCTGGGCGAAGAAACTCTTTCCAACGAGCTCTGAGCTGCTGCTGTCGGTGCTCAGCCCTCGCAGCTGCATCCCTGCAGAGCCATGGCGTTTTGGGTTTGCTTTTCTCAGAACCATTTCCATTAAGCTTAATGGGTGGGAGAGCAGAAATCTAATAGGTAAAAAGCCATTCAAGGTCCTTGGCTATTTTAAACCTGATTTAAAGCTTTGGTTGCTCTGTTAGCTCGGTGGTTCAGCTGATGTTGCCCAGGGGTGCTCCTCATGTCTGCCCTTGTTAAGCAGTGGGTGCATGGTGGTGTGCTCTGCTCCGGCTCAGCACCAGCCCCGTGGGGCTGTGGTGCTCATCCCTGGCAGCTCTGCTCTCTGTTGGCTCTTGCTCTTGGCTGGCCAGTGGCCTGCTGCTGTGAAGAATGGGGCTGTCTCAGCAGGGTTTTATAGCGTGTTCCATTAAGAGTTTAGCAGCAGAGGTGGTCAGTGCCCAGAAAACACGGGAACCGCAGGTTTAGCCTGGAGCGCTTTGGGGAAGGGAATGGTTTTTCTCTCGGTGCTGTGCTGTGCACGCCTGCTGAATGCTGCCAGCTCCCGGGCAGCAACAGGCCTCTGTGTCTCCCGTTTCTCCTCCCAAATCACTCTGAGAAGCGATGCAGGAGTCTCCCTTGTTCCAGAACCGCAGCTGCTCCTGGGGCGAAGCACCTCGGCTGGCATTTCAGGGCCTGGGTTGGACTCCTGGGAGTCGCAGCAGGAAACGCCACGGGAGCTTTAATGACAAAAAATGTTTTTTACATCTCTGCTGAAAGTCTGTTGCTGCTTCACCTCTCGGCAGAGGAGGGGTGCGAGCGGCAAAGGGCTGGGGCAGGCAGCAGAGCTTGAGAAAGTTGCTCCCTGGGGACCTGGGCTCTGGCAGAGCAGCCCGGGATAAGCGAGCATGAGAAAAGCAAGCTTAGCCCTCCAGTCACCCGTTAGATGCATTTCCGGCTGCTTTTCATCTCACTCCGAGTTTAAAAGCCATCTTATTCCAGCACTGATGCTGCCCCCAGCCCCGGCACGGCTTCAAAGCGGGACTGTCTCAGGGCGGCCCGGAGGGAGAGGCACAGGCAGGAGAAGGAGGGCTGTGTCCCAGCAGCACCTGCCGGCCCCGTGGGAGCAGCATCCCCAGGCGCTGGGAGGGTCTGGCCTCCAGCAACCCCCCCGTGCACCGGGGGTCTGCCCCCACAATGGGTCTGTGGCTTCCCAGGAAAGCATGGTGGTGGCAGGGCTGCCCACGGGGACACGCTTAAGGTACATCGCTTGTCCCACTGTCCTTAGCCCTGGAGACTGGCTGCAGACACTGTCGGGGATGGTCTTTCTCCAGATCCTTTTTGTCCCACTAGCACAAAGCTCAGCCTTGCAGTGGGGAGCAGGGTCAGCTCTAAGCCAGGGACCAGTCACCTCTCAGAGTTTTGCATTCCCTTTTTACGTTCCCACTTACCTAAATTTCTTCTTCTTCTCCCCGTAGTGCTCCGTGGTGTGGCTGAGGACAAGGACCAGGAGTGGTCAGTGACACCCGCTGTCACATACCCAATTCTGGGGTGACACCGGGGATCCCACAGCGCTACAGAGCGTGCTTGTGGGGTTAGGCATTTAGACCATCTGGAAACGAGAGGACAGCGAGTAACGCAGTGCCTGGCAGAGCCGTGACGGTGTTGGCCATCAGAGTGGTTATTATGCCCATCACAGCTCAGGTGGTGCTGGTGGATCCCCATGATTACAGAGGGACCATTGCCTGAAGTGCTGGGCTCTCCCACAGTCCAAGTAAGGGCTGGGGATGAGGTCTGCTCCCTCCCGGGTCATGCACAAGTGATTTCGCCCCAACAGTGTTGCTTTGGGCAGGAGCTTGAGGATCTGAACGCCATGTTTTAGGCTGGAGGCAAGACCTGAATTCAGCTGGTGGTGATTTCCATGGATTTACTGGAAAGACTGTTGGAGTCAGCAGTTGTATTTGCTCTTCCTTTTTGGCTTTTCCTCAAGTGAGAAATACCAGATACGCAACACACTATGGTACAAGCAGTGTCTGCTTTCTGATGATAAGCTCCCGAACATCTTTCTGGGCATCATGGGGTGTCTTCACTGCCCCAAAACGAGCAGCATGGGCAGCGCCTAGGCTGCCTAAGGAGCGATGCACTTTTTTTTTCTTCCCCCAAGGCTTAGAGGATGAGCAGCAAACCTCCCCGGATGGAAACATGCTGCCCAGACTCTTCTCTTCTTGGCCTTTATTTGTTTGCCAGGCACCCAGATGCGATTCTCCAGTTTTTTCCGAGAGCTCTTGCTACAGCAGATCTGTTGGGAGAAGTGCACTTACCGCTCGGTGACAAAACGCATTCTTGAGATGGAAAAAGCTCTTTTCAAGGAAAACATGACATTTCAATGGAAATGTAACTTTGCGTGCTGTTTCTAATTTTAAAGTTCTGCCTTGGAATGCTCCCATGGACTTTGAAATCAGAGCTGGCTCTTATGCTTTCCAGGCTTTATCCACCTTTCCCATATAATTGCAAATTGCTCCCTCTGTTAACGAGACAATATTAATTCTGCCTTGGTGGATTTGCATAGATCGCTTCCAAAGTGCAGTTTCCCTTATCCCATCCCTTTTTTCTGGTGGTTTGGGTTTTTTTTCCCCCTCCCAGCTCTAGGCTATAAATACCTTTAGGCCAGACTCTGGGAACTACACAAAGCCCCGTACCTGGCTGATGCCTCCTGAATGGATGAATGAATGAATGTGCTTCCCGGTATCACTCCATACTAAGATTAACTCTTACAGCCACATGCTTCAAATTAACGTATCTGCTAATTTGTAAAGCATTTCATCTCCATTAAACGCGCTAACATTAATTTCGCCCTGTTAATCGGACCTGTGTCATGAGGGAGAAATCCTGATGGGTTTTTCCCCCTGTATTTTGCATAGTCCCCGTTTGCCCTCGCTCTGCTTAACTCTTTTAAAGCAGAGGAGCAAAACCGGGCATGAGTCAAGTGCTGCAGCTGGCCGGAGCCAGCAGAGGGGAGGCAAGAGCAGAGATTCTGCTTTTCCCCACTTTGCAATAAATTTCAGGAGAGGGGAAAAATGGCTACTGGCTCATTTTTATTATTATTTCCCAAAATAAGAGCAATCTGGTCAAGCTGGTAATAACAGTGGTGTCAACAGCAATCAATCCGATAGCAACCCAGCAGTGTCAGATGAAGCAGTGGGGCAGGCAGAGGCTGGAGGGTTTCCCCATCCCTCGTCCCCCTGATTCAGAGGTCAGCCACAGGGCTGCCGAGAGCTGCGTTCCTCCCGCAACACCCGGTGTCATCCCAGCCACGGCCCCTGGACCCCTGCTGCCACTGCCTGCTCCTCATCTCTCTCGGTGGGAGAGCGGGACAGATGTGGCAGTAAACCATTGCACCGGTGGCTGAAGCTTCCCGGCTTGCGTGGGGCCCATGGCTGCATCCTTCCCATCCCCTGTGGGGACCACTGACGCAGGCACCCCTCGCCTTTGCAGAGCTTCTGCTGGCGAGGTCCCACGCTCCGGGAGAGTAGGGGAATATTTACACTGGAAGATGGTATCGCGGTGCTGCTTGAGCTGTCTTTTGAGGTGAAGCACAAACAGGTTCGTTTAAACAAGGTCACCCCTTTAACAGGTTTAAGTGGCTTTCACTGTAAAACGAATTTATTTCAACAAAACCTTTTTTGATAAATTAAACCAGCACCACTCTGTATATAATTTCTATAAACAATCTTCTCTAGTGTTTACCTAACCTGGGCATGCAGAAACTCTCGCACATTAAATATTAGATGAAAAGGGGCTATGAAAGCTTTAATTTTTTTTTTTTTTTTTAAAGCAAGAAAGCCAGCGTGCCATGGGAAAAGACTTTGCTGCTTTTGAGCCGGGGCTCTTCCAGCTCCTGTTGAAGGTGAAGGGTGGGAGGCAGACCCTCACGTTGCCGTGGCTTTGTGTCGGGGTTTTTTATTTCCAGGGCTGTGGCCTTCGGCAGGGCTGTAGCGCAAGGCTTGGGAGGGCTTGCAGGGTGCATGGTGCTGGGTGCACAGTGCTAGGTGCTGGCACCCATCCATGCACACCCCTGTGTAATCAGAAGTTGGCGATGCGATGGCTTATCTCCTCCTGTGTCACGTTTGTGGAGTCCTGTGAAGCCTGGGACTCTCATTAATTTGTGAATTAATGGTAGAGAATTAATTCATTAATTAACGGGCTGCAGCCCAGCCCCACTCCAGGCGCTGGTCCAGGAGAGCTGAGAACTGTTTGTGATTTGAAGCGCTGCGGTGTTTTGGGCTGTGCTGGGTCGTTTGCCGAGTGATTTGGATGCTTTCCCTTGATCACCCTGATTGCAGAGCACCACTGGAAGATGGACACGACTTCAGTGAGGACAAACTGTCCGACTCATAAAAGATAGCTGTGGTGAGTCAGATATCTTCTGCCTGTGATGAGACTAAAGTTTGCCTGATAGGGAATATGTAGGGTTTGAGTGAGTTTGGGTGAATTTGTGCTGTTTGCCTAGAGAAAGCAGGAGGGGGTGAGTGGGTCAGATCCGTTCCTGTGGAAAACCCTAGCCTGGAGAAACCGGCTGCCTTCTAGCTTTGTTCCTTGAGGGCAGATCACTCCAGTGCCTCAACTCCTTCTTGGGCTGGATTCTTGGACTTGTAGGAAAAAATCTTAATCTTAAGCAAAGTCCCTGCTGCAGCTGACTTCTCCCTAACTAAGACATCACCGAACCAAGTCCCAGGTCCCACTCTTACATGAAAATAAGGGGATTGTGCTTTGCAATTTAGCATATAGCTTAATTGGATCAGAGGGAGGATGGCAGAAACATTTCTGTTGAATAATTCAGTATTTAGAGATGCCCTCAGCACATGTCCCACTCAGCTGTTCAGATCCTTATCAAGACCCTGCTAAGCTGATGATTTCATCATGAGTTAAATTATTCAGTAACATATAGACCAAATTTGGCTCCTTTAGGGATGCCAGGGTGTTAATCCAGCAACTGCATCGGGCTGTTTGTGGATCAATCAGTCACTGTGGCCGCAGTGGCTCCTTTGGAGACCTGATGCCATCAGGGGAGCACCCACCCCAAAATGAGCTGCTCTACTCCCCTGGCACGCGAGAGCCAGCGACCCCCTCAGCTGGGATGTCCACGGCTCCATAGCGTTTTCTACTGCCAGTTGGTAAAAGTTTCCAAAAAAGTTTTTTGGGGCTATTTAGGTGGTTTCCCATAGTCTGCTCTGGCAGGTGACAAATAACCTGAAACACTCAGTGAGATGGGTGCTGCTGTTCAGAGTATTAACAGTAGTGGCAAAGCAATGCACTGCGAGGCACAACTGCCTGCAGGAGAGAGAAGTGATGTAAAACGACACAGGAGAGATAAGTGATATAAAACGATACAGGAGATAGAAGCAATATAAAGCAGGTCCTGGCTGCAGGACTTGTGAGCCATGAGTCGGGCGAGACCCTGTCTGCCGGGGATGGGGCGGGACCCCACAGCCCCCAGCCAGCACTGGGACTTGGACGGGCTCACAGTGACTTTTGTCACTGTCTTCAGTGCAAGTGCATAGAAACCCTTTCTCCTGCAGGCAGGGAGAGCCTGCAATGAGTTCATGTGTTTCTTCAGGGCTTTGTGGATACTGGGATTGCGGGATCTGTCTAAAATGTGTGTTAAAAATCAGCTTATCTTCCAAATAAACTCTCAGAAGTTCCAGTATCTCCAAGATGTGCTTGGAAGTGATTTATTCTTTTTGCTTTGGTGTTTCCCTGACACTTTTCAGCATTATTTTTAATGACACTGTGTTACCAGAGATCATTTTTGGTGGATAACACAGTATTTACGGAGAAACCAACAGCTAAACGTGGTTATCATTCACGTTGCTTATAAAATATACATAGCAGTCAAGATACTGACCATGGCAGTAAATTGAAAATATATTGAAAACATAAAGCATTTTTTCAATTTATTAGTAATATAAAAGATATTTGGGCATTTTTCCCCCTCTTGTTAAAAAGAAAGATATAGAAGCTGTTGTAAGGAAATCTGTAGTAGTGTTGGTCCAAATGCTGGTATGGTGCAGGGGGCGAGCAGTGTGCTGGGTTTTGTGGGCTTTCAGATAGCAAACAGCCTGCTCCGGGCACGCTACAGCAGCACCTGGGGCACGTTCCCATCTGCTGAAGGGCTCATGGAGGGAGCCCAGCCCGACACAGATGCTGACTCAGCGTTAATGCTGACTGCCCTGGCCCTAAGGGGTCCTGGGAGCAGGTTTAAGAGCTACTGGAGGGCTGGTGGCTTTGTAGTGGTGGCATTAAAAAAAGTGACTTTCCCCTGCTGGCTGCAGCCCCGGGTGCTGGGACAGGTCTCCCCTCCTGCCCCCGTGGCACAGCACAATTTGGGCACGTTGTTGAAGGGTTAACCCTGGCAACTGCTGGGTAAGTGTAAAAATATTAATAAGGCTGCCGCGGGTCACCCTAAAATGGGAATTTACGGTGGTAGTCGAAGCTAATGTTTTGGATGAATGCAACATCCCTTCTCAGAATGAAAAAATAAATTAAACAGAACGTCATACGGAGGGTTTGTAACCAAATCAATCATATTTATTGCATTTAATCAAAACTTGATTCAGTTAAATTTATTCCATATGATAGCCATGCGCTTCGCGTGATGCACACCTAGCTGAGGTTGCTGGTGTGGCTCAGTGAGCTCTGCACCGCTCACCAGAGGGAGGGCTCAACCCCTGTCTCATTACACATTAATAAGATTAGGGGTATTAATTTGCATACGATGGTCTGAGCAACAGATGGGGGGGGTGTGTACATGTATGCAGGGAAATGATCACAGGAGCTTTACTGTGGATAAATAGTACATATTTAGTAACCAATATAATTCCTGCTCCCTCTGCACTGCCCTGTTTGCTTGCTGCTGGCTGCATCTAGAAAGCGAGATGCGCTGCTGCCGTACAGCATGCTGGCCTCGCGCCGAACAGCCGCCTGGCACATGCTGGCACCATCCGGCATGGCCTTGCTGGTAGGTGTGGTGGGGCAACACCTGCCAAAAACCCCAGGCGGGGCCAGAGCGGGGCTGAGGGATGAGGCACAGGCACACCGGTTTATGCTGTGCCAATATCCCGGCAATAGAAACTGCAGCACACGCTGCTGCCCTTCCCATGCCAGCGCATGGCTGGCCGGCCTCGGCAGAGCCCCCAGCCTGCGCCGTCCCTACCCCTGCCCTGGCGTGGCCTGGGCTGCTTTCAGCTCCACCGCTAATTGAATCCACCTATACTGGGCAGACATGGCTGTGCCTTCAGGAGGGCTCTTGCCACCATCCCAGAGGAGCAGGCCCTTGGGAACGAGGGGTGCTCCCACCTCCCCTGCCCGCCCGCACCCACTGGGTGCTACATTCCCATCTGGGAAGGAGGATTTGATCACACAAACCTTCCTTCTCCTCCTGGAAGTTAAATATTAGAATTCTTCCTAGCTGCATATATAATTCACTACATTAATCTTCCCTTAAAACATGCTTCTTCCACAAAGCCCCTCTGTATTGATCCAGAAAAGACAATTATATATTATGGGGGGAGGGAGAAACAGCTGAAATATTTGAGATTGGCCCTTCAGCAGGATTTATTACATGTCTGAACTATAGTGTCTGCCTATTTTTTATTCTAAGCCTCTATGACAGGGGTCATGTCTTCCTCCACATACTGTACAGCGCTGTGCACTCTGATGGGGCTATATTAAATACTCCGGATGATTAATCACACTGTATAAATAACATGCTTCTGTTGTGTTTGGAGGCGTGCACGCGTGTGTACATCGGCAGTACCTCTATACCGCACAGCCAGAGCACCGCCTCCAGCGACAGGTACTGCTGCCCCATGCACAAGGCAGTTGTAGGGTCCCGAGCATCGTGGTCTGACTCTGAAGTGCTCCTTGGTGTGTGCAGAGGGTTGGTCTGGAGACCCCCAAGGTCCTTTCCAACCTAGATTTCTTCTGGTTCTGTTTTTTTCCATCCCAGTCCGTTGCAGTGACCTTTCCGAGCGGGATGCAGTCCCGGAGCATCTCCCAAAGGTGATGCAGTGCATGAGCCCAGGGGCTTTGCTGGTACCCTGCCTCTGCGTGGGAGCCCATCGCCCTCTGCCTCGGGGTGTGGAGCCCCGGGCTGCGAGGGCACAGGGTGGATGCCCTTTAGGAGAGGGATCATGTACTATCTCCATCCGTACCCCAAAATAAGGAGGCAAAGCAGATAAGCTCAGAGCGTCTGCGAGCCTGACTGTGTAGGGAATGAGAAAATTATGAATTACCAGGATCGACTGTAAATGTGTGTGAGATTAATGAGCAAAGGCTTCTCCATAACGCAGAAGGTATGAAATCAATCCTGTGCTCCGAGAATAATGAGGGAATCAATAGGATTACGAGGTTAAGGCCAGAGTAAACCTGAATGACAGCTGCAAAATAAATTTTATTTGGAGGACGTGGCTGGGGTTAAATGAAACGTAATAAATAATGTAAAGCATTTAAGGGGTGGGGAAATGGTCCAGAGATGTAAGGAAGAACAGAAGGCTCCACAGTCGCTAAATCTGTCCAGCTTATATCCATGACGTGTTTTCGCAGGCATGTGATGAGTGTGACATACACCATGCCTGTGGCTGGGCTAATGTCACTGTGAAGCTGTGCCCTCTCCCCTCACTGTCAGGGACAGGGACAGGAGTGGGGCGGTGGCAGCGGTGCCGCCGGGACCTCAGGCTGCAGCCGTGGCACCAAGGCAGGACAGCAACGTGCATGTGTGTGCGGAATAACACAGCCTGGGATGTGTTCACGGTGCGTTGCACATGAGCCGCAGGTTTGTGCATCCCTTTCGCCATACCCCTGGTGCCCTCACTCTGGGAAACTGTGCTTCTCCCCTGGTGTCCAGAAAAGGGCTATTTCACATTAAAAAAAGCCAACGTTGCCACCATCCCATTTCCCACTGGTCACAGACTGGCATGGAGACCTCCATCTGCCGACCCCACAGCTGCTCTCAGGGCTCACATGTACCCACCCTCCATGCACCCATCCTCCACACTTGCGGGGACATGGACCCTCCCGGCCGTGAGCACCTGAAGCTGCTCTGCCTTCACACCCACGGTGGGCATGTCCCATTCTGCTCTCTGCTCCTCCGCACACGGGGGAACAGGGAGCCATGGGGCTGCTTCTGGAGGGGTTTGGTGTCCTGCTGACCTTGGCTTTGGGGATAAAAGTTGTGCAGGTGGGTATAGGGCTGGGATTTCAGGTGCTCAGCACATTCTCCTGTCCGCCTTTGGTGGAACGGTTGTGGAAGAGCTCAGCATCAAGTCTGCTGCTCTCCAAGAGCTCAGTGCCTCAGTAAAAATAGAGCTGCTCTGAAAAACTGGCCACAGGGGTGGGTGCCAAACCAGTCTGAACCCTGACACTGTACTGGTTGCACTGATTTTGCTAACATGATTAACTCCTGGTCCCGCTTCTCCCTGCTAGGAGTTCTCGGGGAAGGATATCTGGAGTTCCCGGGACGTGCTCGATGCTTTAGAGGCAGAGCCCAGCCCAGAGAGATGTCAGATGCTTCTGCCCCCGAGGAAACACATTTCCCACTCCGGGAGGAGCGGCTCCGAGTGGGGATGGCACAGCAGAGATTTTGCTCTTGAATCTCCATGTAAAAAACCCTCCTGCTTCCTTCTGGAGCCAGTCCCAAGGGAGCCCACAGGGCACCGCTTCCCCTGGTTGCCTTTCCATCAGGTTACCCTGCGCCACGAGGGCTTGTCCTCCTGGAACGGACCGTGCGTGTGCGGCGCAGCCCTGCTAATAACGGCTGCATGTGTTTTTCCAGTCATTAAGCGTATGACTAATAGAGCTGTCCTGGCTGCCTAATGCACACTGACAACAAGGAGCCTCGGGGGAAGGGAACAGAAGTAGAGGTATATGAAGAAAATGGCTTAAATTTATCCCTGGGCCAGTAGATGTGTTTTCCCCATAGGTATTACAACCCCGCCGTGTTGGGGTGGGAGGCTGGGGAGCTGAGTTGCCTTCTGCCGCCCTTCCTGTTGGAGCTGCCTGGGGCCCTGTGTGTCCCTCTGTCCGTCCCAGGCCATTCAATGCAGCACAGTGGCACTCTGTGCTGTGATCTGCCCCTGTGCGGGGGATGCTGTGGGCTCATCCCTGTGGGTGATGGCCCTGTGCATCCCGATCCCACCATGTGTTCACTTTGGCTCTGGTGTCACCAGCACAGGCTGTTAATGGCAATGCTGGCTGTTGGTAGTTTATCCCACGGCTGCAAGCTGCATGTGTGCTGAGGAAGAGTTTGCAAACCTCTGCATGCACAGGTAGGTCCGTGCTGCCCATCCGTTGCCTGCCTGCTGCATGTGCATCACTGCGTGCCCCTGCACACACATGCCTGGTCCAGGGCGGCACCTCCCCACCAGCGTCCTGCAGACCCACCTGCCTCCCACATGAGACCTCTCTGCAACAGGATGCAGAAAAATGCCTTTAAGTTTCCTTTTAATAGCTCCTGTAAATCTTGTTTTATGCTAAAGCTAAAGACACATTTATTATTGTCATAAAGGAAGAAGAACTGGTGAGTCCCCGGCTGGCCCCAGACTGGGTGACTCGGGAAGAGCAGAGGCAGCAGATCGAGGGCCATGGTTATCCCTCGCCATTTGGCACATTTGGGGACAGATCAATGACACCAGGTGAAAACCTCCGGCTGCTCGTGGGGCGCAGCCCCCCGTGCCCAGGATGGGCTCGAGGAGCTGAGGGGCCCTGGGTGCAGCACATGGAGCTGTGGGTCAGGGCTCGAGGACCAGGCTGGGGATGCACATGTCTAAGCGCCTGGGCGCTGGTTTTGCTCAGCATCTTCTGTGCCATAGGAATCCATGCAGGATTTTTTTTTTTATGTTTTTGTTTAATATTTTTAAACCATTGCACAGGCAATCTCTATCCCAGCCCAGAGGTCAGTGGAGAATTGGCCCTGCACCTGCAACCTGAAACCAGCTCTGCCTGGCTGGTGAGCCTCACGCTGCGCTGCTAATTGAAGGGTTCAGGGGGTTGTTTTTCTTTTCTATTTTATTTTGAGATGCTGTTTTGAAGAGCATGACCAAGAATGGGAATTTCATGCGGTAAACAGAAAAGCTGTTCTGAAGTTATTTATTGGTTCTCTTTTGCAGCACGTGGACTAGTATTGATTTATTTTGCAGTGTCTCTAGAGGCTTCTTCAAGGTTAAAATGTAGACATCGCATGCTAGCCTGGACTAAATACTGGCAGGAAAACGCATTTGGGCCTTTTAATTGGAAAAACATACTCCTTTTATCACCCTGAGGCCAAGACTCTACCACAGCAGCACAGCGCAGCACACAGAGAGCAGGGGAACGTATACAAGCGCGAGATGCTCTGGTTCACGTCTGCTCGGGGGATTTGGTGGGACCATAGAAGCCCCCACAACCGCAGCCGGCTCTGGGGTCCTGCTGGGCCCCGAGAGCAATTCCCCGGGGGATGGTGGGGGCCAGCAGCTGTCCCGGGCAGGGAGGTTGGATGTGAGCATCCTGCTGAACAAACCTGTGCTGGGTTTAGGAGCTGTCATGGCCAAGCTTGGTGCCGGCTCCATTTTTGCTGCTGTGAGCTCATCCCGATTGCCTTTGGGGGGGACCAGGCTCCCACAGCCTGGTGGCGATGACTTGGTGCTGATCCCCAGCATTTGGTGGCAGGGGCTCGTCCCAAGAAGAGATGCTGTGCACTGAGAGCAGGAGACACCCACACAGGCCCCGCTCCCTGCCGTTTTCAGTCCATACAATTGCAACCATCATTCAGCTGGAGAAGGTGATGGGAAGAGAATTATTCACCCTAAGAAGCACTTGATAGCCCCTTACATCCTCAAAGTGCCTTCCAGCTCCCCAGCTGCTCCTGTACTGCTTGTGCCCCCTTCTTTGGCAGGTTAAGTGACTCTCCCTGGGCCATTGAAGGAGGCGGTGTCAGAGACAGGAAGGTTGCTGCTGCCGTGGGTCTCCCTTCTCTGTTGCTCCCGAGCTGGCGGTGAGCACATGCGGTCGGGACAGAGGTGGGGAGCTCTGCTGGGAAGGTACGAGCTGAGGTTTAGAAATCATGATGTGTGAATTGAAATGGGAAGCAACCGATCTCAGGAATCACCGCAACTGCTACAAGGTGTTCCTGAAGCTGTCAACAAGCCATCTGCCCGCTCGCCCTGGATAAACACTGTGCCGTGGCTGCCGTGGCCAGCCCTCCTTGGAAAGCCCTGAAGCAGAGGGGTCCCATGGGGTGAACCCCGCCAGGGCAGCAGCGTGGTCCCGGGTGGGAACAGGAGGAAAAAGGCTCTGGCACGTGCATGCATGGAGGGAGCCGTGCCGCCTCGCTCGTGTTGGGGCTCTGGAGTGAAGCCCTGGCTGCGGCGCTCGCTCCTCGTAACTCATCCCAGGGACACCCGCGGTGGGGAGGCAGCGGGCAACCGCGCGAGGGCTGCCGGCCCCGGCGTGCAATTTATGGCTCCGGGGGAAAAATAACAGCCAGTTTGGGAGCAGAGCAGCATGCAGGAGGAGCACACCCGGGGTCAGGCTGCTGCCCGGTTTCTCTCACTCAGAGCTCATTATTCAAGCATTGACTCTGCTCGTTACTCCCCTGCGCACGCTGCAGCCACCCTGGCTGCATGGAGGATGCAGCGGGGAAGGCAAGGAGCACATGTGCAGCAGGGCACGGCTCAGGGCACTGGGGTGGAAAGCCTACCATGCTCTAGTCCCACTGCACATCACAGCTCCCAGCACAGCTTGGGCAGGGGGAACGTCACCGCCCCCGCAATGAGGACATCTGGGTTCCTGATGCCCTTCGACGTCAGGCACCTGCATGCACCAGTGCCGACGGTGAGCCAGCTTGGAGGCCACGTGGAGCGGCAAAATGGCCACAGGCTGGTCCCGTCTGCAGCCCCAACACAGCGAGGCAGGCAGGCAGCTCTGAAATGGCTGATTAAAAAAAGCTGGGTGACCTGGGATGACACGGGTGGCTGGTGAGTCAGTATGGCCCCAGAAACACGCCTGATGGGTCAGGACTGCAGCGTTGCTGCCAGCCCCAAGGGCGGGAGTGGGAGGAAGGGCCCGTGGCTGAGACAGACCCGGCACAAGAGGGCCTGGGGGGCTGCTTGCACTTCCCCGCGGGGTTGGGGTGCAGCCCCGGCTGGTGCCCCCAGCCCCGCACCTGCTGCTTGCTCAGAACTGTTAGTCACATCGTGCCCCAGTTTCCCCACTGCGCAGGGGACAGTGGTGCCCCTGTCCCTGGGTGCCCAGGACGGTGTGCTGAGCTTTGGTAAGTTCTGGGGCTGAGTGAGCTGGAGAAAAGCAAAATTGTGAAAGAATGAGTATTTTTGCAAAACTGGGCAAACGGGTGCCAAGGTCCATCTGCGCCTGGCACAGCCATGCAGGGAGGAGTGCAGAGGGTCGCGATTTCGCGGATGAGCCCCCTCACCAAGAACGCTGGGGTCTGCGTTAACCCAAAGCTCCCCGCAGTGCCAGCCAGCGCTCTCAGTCCTCCTGTTCACTCACAATTCAAAATAAATACAGGGAGTGTACATGACCTTGAGTGTGTAGTCTAAAGCTTTTAAAACTCTCCTCTAATTCTTTTAACTTCCCGCACATCTATCCTCTGCACCAGCCTCCTCATTTCTCTTTCTCTACAGTAAACTTATACCCTTTCTAAAGTGCCCAGAGAAGACGCCGTAGATGAAATGTTGCTTTAGCTTAATTTCCTATTCCTAACATATGCTTTAATTAATGTCATTTGCTTTGATTTGCTGCCAGCATGCCAGTGCGGCACTTCCTTCGTTTCCCAACCTTTACTGTAACCTTGTGGGAATGAGTATCGGGTGTTCCCGGCTGATTTCATCTGTTTCAGGGCATTTATCTGGAGCTCGTGGCTTTTCTGCACTGTCGGTGGCACCATCACAGAGGCAAAACTGCAGCATCCTCCTTTACTGGAAGTGCTGAGTACGTGTGGTACGCAGAGGAGGATGCTTGTACGTAGAGCACTGACCAACATTTCTTACCCATGTTTTTTACACTTTCTAGGGCTGAAGGTTCAATCCAGAGCAGCGAGGAACATGGCAAAGCAGGGGAGAGGAGGGGGAGGGATGGGACCCCTGACTCCTGGTTTCTCTGCGTCAGGATCAGAGAGGTGTCCCTGCCACCAGCCTGGGCACATGCTCGTGGTGGCAGAGCGGTGGTTGCGGTCTGGGACAGAGCCCCTTTTGCCCCCTCCCAGAGCTGGCTCCCAGCTAAGTGCGGGGAATGGCAGGGGCAGAAGCCCCTGGTCTCCCTCTGTAGCAGTTGTGCTGAAGCTCAGTGGTGCAAACCTTCTCTGTCCTGCTGCACTGAGCAACAGGGCTCCGTGGGCAAGAGCAGCATCTCCTGCTGTCCCCACTGCTCCTGCTTCTCCTCAGATTTCATCCTACTGGTTTATGACAGGTGCAGATTGACCAAGAGGACCAAGAAGCCCCTTTTCCGTCCTTCTCACTATTCCCACTGCATGATGAGACACGTGCCCACATCATTCAACACACGGCGGTGGATACGCGATGCTCTCCCTCCAGCTGGAGCTGCCCTGGCCTCACTGCACTGCCAGGTCAGTGGCCTGAGCTGCTGTGTGAAAAGGAAAACTGTTAATTTTGGGGACCTTTTTCCTTCTGTTCTCCTGATGGAGCCAGCTTGGTCTCCCGCACCAGGCGGAAAAGCACCATGAAGGTCCTCACAACTTTCTATAACTGGTATGCTTGAGAGCAGCTCCCTGCACAGTGGAGCCTGGAGGAATATTTAGCCATTGTCTATGCTGGCCCCAAATCACTGGCACTTGCATACAGCAGGCCTGAAATGGCCTCTTTCCCAGACAGCTCTTTAAGCAAGGTTTTCCTGTCTCTTTATTTAATGAATCTCAGCCATCCTTTCTCTCCTCGCTGGAGCCAGGGGCAGAGGCAGGAGAGGGAGCGCACTCCGCTCCAGCACTTCATCTCTTCCCTCTCTCCAGTTTCCCTCCTTCTACCTGCAGCATTTGGGGTTCCACAGCAAGTCATGTCCCACGAGGCGGAAATTCCCAGCTTCTGGGCCCCATCCCAGTTGGCTATCATTTCCCTTCCCATTTGCTCGTATTGAGAACCCCCCCCCCAAGGAATGGGAGTGGGATGCCTTTTTGCAGCTCTTCCCCCCCTTACTATGGGGGCAAAGCCACCCCAAAGGCTGAGCCCTGCTTTCAGAGCAACCCCACTCTCTGGGTGAGGAGGAAAATGCCCAAAATGGAGAACGGCATTTGTCCCAGGCCTGGCCCTGCCCCGCTGCAGCCTGAGGAATGTGTTTCATCGCAGCGTCCCAGGAGTGGGACGGAGGCGTGGGAGGGATGTGGCTGAGCAGGGAGCGAGCCGACGCATCCCGGAGGTTGGCTGGCGGTGCGGGGTGGCTTCCTGGTAAGCAGAGTTACTGGGAAGCAAACCTGGCCCAAGGGTTTGCCTCTTTATGGGAGATGCTTGGGGGAAATCCCATCCCAACGTGTCCTGACAGCAGAAGGATGCAGTGGTGAATTTTGACAGGCTTTGCCGACCTGCTTCCTAGGAANCACCACCTCCCCAGTGCCTCTGCAGCCCCCCAGAGCTGGGGCTGGCCCTGCAGCTGCTCCCCTCTCATCTGTGGGACAGAAACCCGAGGCCAATGCGCTGCCCTGGGAAGAAAAACCCCTCCCTGAGGCAGCCCCTTCCCGCCGCAGCCTCCTGCTCCCCAGACCCCCGAGCAGCTCCCTTCCTCCCCGCTCTCATCTGCCTCTCACCTCGCCTTCCTCCATCCCGTGTGGCTGCCTCCTTGCCGGCAACTCCACATCCGGATGTGTGTTTGTGTCTCTCCACTCCGGCCCGTGAGCCTCTATGCTTGGAGCCTGGCCACCTGCACTGCTTGCTGCTCCCCTCCGCCCTTTTAAATCACACCGGCTTTCCTGCACCCTGAAAGCCTCACGCCCCTTAAATCTGCCCTGGGTGATTTAGCACGGACCCAGGACAGGACTGACCCCCAGGAGCATGATACACAGCTATCGTAAGCATCTGGCAAGTGTTTAAATCCCCAGGGTCCCCGTTTGCTCCTGGCTTAGCGTTCCCCATGAGCCCGAAAGAGGGGGTGTCCCCCTGCCCGTAGGTACAGTGCTGAGCCCTGCTTTGGCCCGCTGCCGAGCTGCGAGGTCCGGCCCCAGCCCAGGGAGAAGGAGGAGGTTTCCCTCTGGGCAGCACCATGGTGGAAAGGGACTGGCCAAGAAGAGCCGCGGGCTCTAGTGGGGAGTGGGGGCTTGCGTGCGCCGGCCTGAGAGGTGCATTGATGGCTGAGAGGAAGCTTTTGCCTAAATAGCAACTGGGACACTAAGGTAAGCAGCGGGACCATGGGCTGTAGCCTCCGTCCCAAAGCACAGCAGTGCTCACCAGGCACTACTGGCACGCGCTCGTGCGTTGCTGTGCTGCCTTGCTCGGGCTGTTGTTCAATGGGGTCTGTCCCAAAGGCGAGGGTCCACCTTAGGGTGTAACGTTTAAATGTGGCTGTTTGACCCGACCGGCCCCGGTTGCCGTGGCAGAGCAGCATGCTGTGCCACACTGGGGACTTGGACAGGGTATGCACCCAGCTCCAGGGCAGAGACAGTGCTGGCAGCTGGCTGCCTTCATTCCTCCCGCTGGGAATTTCTCACCCAGACCGTCATTTTCCTCTTCACCCTGGAGAACAGTGATTTCCCATAGCAGTAACCTCTCCTCATCCCCAGCACAAATCAAATAATCACTTTGGGCAGGACTTGCCCCCAGCCCCTCATCCCCTGCACAGTGATGGGTGAATGATGCCAAGTATGCTGTGCAGAGCCACGACACATTGCTCTGAGAGTGTGATGGTCTGGTTTTGCAATACCTTAAGGCATTTTCTTGCTCTGATGCAAGACTTCTGAGACAAGCCTCTCTTCTTTTCTTCCTGCCTGGTGAGAAGTGACTTGCAGTGTTGTCACTTAGTGGATTTATGTGCATCTCGTTTTTGCTTGTAGCCCATGTGCTCCAGAGCAGCTTACCCAGGAGGTTCCATGCCTCCTCCTCCTGCTCCACCAAGGTCCCCGCAGGACGCTGAGCTGCCCTGGGGCTGCTCTCCCCTCTCCGCACACACGTCAGGCTGCCACCCCGACCCACGCCGCTGGCCAAGTCTCTTCTCTCCTGGGCTGTCCTCCGAGCCTTGGCCAAGGTTACCCGGCAGTGCCGGTGACCACGGCACATCTAACCAGGGGCTTGTGCCACCAGAGGTGCTGACCCACTGACCTGCCGTAAAGGGCGGCGGCTGCCGCGTGCGGAGCGGTGATGGCAGGGCCTGCTCGGACCCCGTCCCCGCAGCACCATTTTGGTTTGGTGCAGGAAGCAGAGCGGAGCTGCGGCTGCCATGGCGCTTGCAGCCAGGCTGCATAAAAATCACAACGCGCTGAGCGCTGGGCATTGTTCTGCTTTTATTTTTTAAACCATTATTTCCATTTTGGTGTGGCCCTGTTTGCCTGCTCCCATGCTCCAGCACGCTGTAGCTTTAGGGCTCTTTTCATTAAAAAGCAAAAAAGTAATTGCAAAGCAGATGGAGCAATTTTTAAAAAAATATATATATTGAAGTTAAATCAGACCTTTGGCTAGGAAAGACTATTGGGGACTATCTCAGTCTGACGTTCACCAGGGCAGTGATCTCTGGACTACTCATTCTTACACAGAGTGTTGCCGAGCTCACAGTAAAGTCTCTTCCGTGCAAAACGTGCAGTGGCCTTGAAATGTTATTTTCCTAGATGCTACTTTAAAAAATAGCAAGGTAGCATATTCAAAAATAAAAATCCAGAACATTTAGACAAAGTTAGTGTTAGTTTTAAAAATTAAAACAATTCCACAATTGTTTGCTTTTATTTGTAAAATACTTAAGCTTTTAAAAAATGTCTAGATACATGAATATTCGTTCATAGTTTAATTATTACGGATTACATAGTGAACGTTGCCTGTTTGCATCCTACATAGCTTTGCTTGAAATTACGAGGGGTAAGCACACTTGGTACTCTGGGGAAAAGAATTATCAAATACTCCCAAATATTTAAAAACGAATCGGAATATGGTTGTTCGTTTGATTTACCGATTTACCCAGTTTCGGCGGAGGTTGGTGCAAGACTGAGTAACACATTAGTTTACAACGTTTTAAAACATTCGTTGAAATATTTACTTCATGGTCTAAAACAAAGCCTTAGAGCCTACAGACGTGCCCTGGTGAGGCAGATACATGCGGATAACTCGACTGAACGATTTAGCAGCAGAGAATCACTTGCATTTAAAACCGTGCATATTTTCAATACCCCTTTAGTGCGTCTATTTTAGGCAGATGCTTAAGATTAAAGGGCCGCATGTCAGCCCGTATCTTACCCGTGCTTCCTGTCATCGTTTCTTTGCAATTTAATTTTGTCTTTTCCTTTCAGCCTGGAAGTGTTTGGTACCAGTCTCTTGGCAAAAGAGCCTGAGGAATGGAAGGGTAGAGAAATATGACCCAGCTGCTACGCACAATGAGGTTTGTAAGTCCTTGTATGGTATAAATAAGCATATTACACAGTTATTAGAAAATTGGCGCTCCCTGTTTAGAAGCCCGAGTCCGATGCTGTGTAATTCCTCCCGAGCACATGCATAATTCAATATTAGCACTCCATTCTTCCAGCCTTATTACTGGCCAAATTCGGCAACTTTTTCTCAGTCCTCATCCATTCAAACCCTCCTCGGCAGCGTAAACCGGTGAGTTTCCGCTGGAGCCAACAAATCTGTGCCAACCCATGCGGCCGAGGCTCGGTCCTCTCTTCACGGGAGCCGGGGCCGGACCCCGCAGGGTTTCCCCCCCGCCGCCCTCCGCCTCGCACGGGGG
>WAAD01041611.1:2233-21645 GCA_013389945.1 Fregata magnificens | reverse complement strand
CTGCTCTGGCCGGGCCGCGCCGCGGCGGCTGAGGTGAGTGAGCGCCGAGTGGAGGGGCTGGGGCGGCGAGACGGTGGCGCAGGGTCCCGCGACGGCTGCAGCGTCACCTGGGGCAGAGCGGGGCTTAGCCCCTCGGCCCCCTCTGCCAGCGCACTGCATTTCGGTGTTGGCAAGTTGTGAGAAAGAAAAGGTGAATTGATTGTATTTAAAATGATACGCCTCACCCGCGTCAGGTACATCGCACCCGGGCACGGTGAGGTGAAGTACATCTCTCCTAGCTGTGAGGTACCGTTACCCCTGCGCCGCTGCCAGGTAGGGATGAGTAAAGGCGGGGAGGCCCCCGCACAGGGCACTTGGTCACCGCTTGTCTCAGGTGCGAAGGAGAAGCACAGCGTGTCGGCGGCCCAGCCGGGCGGGTCGCAGGGCGGCTTCCCGCCCTTCCAGCTGAGGGGCTCCCGTGAGGGGATGGGGCGGGCCGCAGCCCCCCCAGGAGCCTGGAAAGCGGCCGTGGAGGCCTGTCCCGCCGGCAGCGCGTCGCTCGGCAGGAGACCGGGGATGTAGACGGCAAGGACAGAGCGGTGTTGGGTGTGGGATGCTCTCAGAGCAGCAGTTGTCTGGACCGCCTGTGCTGCCGTCATTACAAACTCACTTTACAGTTTGTCTTTCAGGTTTAATGATGAGTGTGGATGACAGTTTGGTCGATAAATTGTCCTAGATCATACTGTAGTCTTTGCTGTTCCTTCCTTCTCGGTCTAGTTATAGCATTTAGATTGTACATTCCCAACTGGGAGAAGAGCAGTCAGCTGTGAGGTTAAATGGGTCGGTGTAGCTCTCAACATTTCTGGCAGTTACCAAACAGAAAACTGCTAGTTTCAGTAATTTTCTGATAGATGTCAAACACAGGAAACTGCCAGTTTCAGTAAATTTCAAGTTCTGTTTCTCCTGTAATAGTCAACAGTGTTAATGTGCCCTTGCATGTGTGGGTAAAGCTCTAATGCAGTACATCAAAATCCTTTACTGCCTATCAAAACATTTTGGAGTTCACCTTTATAAGGAAAAAATCTGATCTTCTACTTTGTTGTTGCTAAAACAGAGCAACATTCTGCTGTAATTACCTGAAGCAGACTAGTTAGTAATAATGTTTCTTCTAAAATATTGCAGCTCTTTCACTCACCCATCCTGGGTAAAGTGTCTGGAAACAGCATAAGCACCTCACACAACATACTTTCTTTCATGGCACTCTAACTAAGTTGCAGTCAAGTTTAGTCGTTTAACAAAGATCTAGTTGTTTTATTTGTAACAGAATTAAAATACCTCTTAGTTCTTATGTAGAACAGAGGTACCAGATCTGTTTGCAAAGTACACATTTTCTGCAGAGTTGTTTCAGGCTCTGCCTAGATCTGATCCTTACTCTAAAGCGAGATGTGGAAGATGAATAAACTCAAGACCTGCCTCTCTCTTCTGCCCAGTTTGCTGTTCTGTATTCTATTCTTCTCTTCATCTGCTGGTACATCCCATCCATTGCCCTTGTTGCTCCGAAGAGGTGGACATCAGTGTACAAGCTTTTGGATGGCTGTTGACAAGCACAGGCTGTGTACCAGGAACTCCTCCCCCCCAACGCCTGACACACACACTAACACTTTTTCTAAGCCTCTTGTCATCCTGTTTCATGTTTTTACCTACAAAGGAAAGGACAAGGAGTTGTATCGGCAAGTAAGACCCCACATATGGCCCAGTAAAGCATTTCAACACATTTTAGCAACCTCAGTAGGATCCTAGAGTGTTTGCCAGTCTTGCAGACTCATGTTCATTAGCAGCCTTTCTGCTTAAGGTAGATCATGAAGCTCTGAGATACCAGTTTTCTAGAACATTGTCATTACTAGGTCCTCGTTTACGCTAAGGTCTTAAAGACAGGATTTGGGATGGTAAGAAGAGTCTTCTACAGAAATCTTGCTTTTAAGCAAAGTTTGAACACAATGTACTGATTCAGTGGTGCTCTGAAAATTCAGTGGATCTCAAATGTTGTCTGAGATTAGTTTAAACTAGATTTGCAACAGATAACTGAGATCAGTTTAAGATTCAAATGTTATTTCTATTCTTGTATGAAAATGCTGGTATTTTCAAAAGAGAAAGTAACAAAATTTTCTAGATGATGGAGGAAGTAAAAACTTTTAAAAAAGCAATTTTATCTAAACTCCTAATTAAATATTAGTGGCTAGTGTCAATTGACATGAAATGATTGATGAATAAATCGTTGCATCTTGGCTGGACTGTCCACTGCAAAGAAATAGGTATTGTTTGTGTTTTAAAATCATGCTACACTTTCATATGAAAATAAATTGATATTTGACCAGCAAGCAATATTTTTGCTGTATGCATAAATTAAAAAACATTTAAACATAGGAAAGTTTTAAGTGTATGTCTCTTAATAACTCAATAAGTAGTATATTCCCAAAGACAAGAAAGAAAATTACTAATTTGTGCCTGCTGCTGTTTATACAGCAAATTTTGGTCCTCACAGCCCTTCACAGAGCCCAGACTTCCCTGCCCTTAGGAGGCTGAACTTTCTGGCACCTGCTAGGGAGTATTATTATCTGCATTCTTGGCCACTGGCATGCTCTAATCACATCTTCTGAAAACTCAGCAGAAGTAGCATCTTCCCATGTCAAAGGCTTTTCAGCTTGCTTGATGTATTCCTTCACTCCAAATACTGATGTTATAATTCTTTGGATTTTCCCACTGTTCATTTAAATACTTTAGAAGAATAATAAAAATTATCAATAAGTTTCCTTAGGGAACAAGTTCTTTCTCATTCCTCATTTCTATTTTTTTCCTCTCAGAAAAAAATAGATTTGCTTTCTCATTGTTTCATTTTGTTTAACAGCGCCCAGAACTGATACTGTCTTGATGCACATGTACAATCCAATTAATTCTCCTGAGTGTGTCCTGGCTTTTGATACCATCCATAAACTTTTCATATGTCTTGAAATTAAACACTAATATAAAAATGTTTTCTGAAATTTGCTGTTTCAGATGACACTAATAAGGAAAATACCTGGGTCGAGTTCATTAGTACTGAACAAATACTGCTTCTTAGTGGCATGATCACTTTTATGATGGCATCATGTTAGTGTGTGTTCAGAACAGGATAAAAGGGTTTCTACTTGAGCAAGATTACTTGATTGCAAGTTAGCTGCACCTTATATTACTACCATTTTTTGATTTGCATTGTAATACAATTGCAATATTGTATTTGCTCACAGGATAAAGTTAAGTGCTCTATATTTTGTATTTGCCTCAGTCCTTACTCTTTGTATTTTTTCATCATGTTCTGCTGGCAAAGGAGGGGAGATAACAAACGCAGTGACTATAAGGCTAGAGAAGATCTTTTTTGCATCCCCTTTCTCACTTATGCTTATTGTCTGTGACTAGATGCAAGTGTTCATATTTCACAATTAACTTCATTTTTTACAAATGTTAGAATTTGCATGCAAATACTTATAAAGTAGTCTTTTCTTCTTCATGCAATGTTTTTTCCTAATTATATGCAAACTATATTGCTGTCACAAATAGATCTTAATACATGGCTTTGGAAGGAAAAAATGCAGTGTCCTAGCTCAGCCATGAGCATCTCCAAGGCTGCTAAGAATGAGATGCAGGCTGAATTGCTTTGTTTAACTAGGAATCAAAATGTTGGAGGGACAAAGTGTCACAGTGAGAATTCTCCTTCTCTGCCAGCCTTTGGAAGTGCCCGGGTTCTTTGTCGCACAAGGCAGCTGAGAAGGGGAGATGTGCACCTGAATATACAAAAGAGAGTTCACTGTGTTAGAAAAACAAGTCCTTTGTGAAGTGCTGTCTTTGATTTGGTTAATATGATCCCAGCTCTGAAGTCAATGGGGGTGTTACTTTGATAATTGGGCCCAATTTGTACTAGACTCTTCTGATTCTGATTGCCTCTATGATTAGTTGTAATTCAGCTATCATCTCCATAGAGAAACAGGCCAATGTCAGAGCACTGCAGAGCAATGCTTTTCCTACTGGGCCGAGAGAGTTAGCATAAAGCAGAGTTGCCCTAATGTTTGTGTATCAAAATTTACGGAGTTCTGCTGTCTCATACCACATGGAGGCTTGCTCTGATGGCCATGAAATGTTCAGTGTGCTTATGTGTTTGCTGCATCATGCAACTGAAAGAAGAACCTCCTTAGGTGATCTTAGTAAACACCTGTGAAAACTAAACTGTTAACACTTGATCTATAGTCTTTTTCTAACAAATCTACAGGGTAAATACATATTTAAGCAAAATTCTATAGTTTAAGTTATTTTGCTGACTGAATAATATCATTAAAATGATCAAAGTAGGCAGGCAAACACTGGTTCTTTCTTCATTGCTTTGCATTTCATATAGATATAACAGCATTTTATTCCGAGATCTCTGCTGGCAATCTCTCCTGCAATACCTAGAGCTGATTCATCATAACATGTCCTTGAAACAAAATACTTTGCTATTAAGTGCAACTACTATGGGATGTCCGGTCATCTGTTTTACTGTCACATTCTCACCCTACTGCCTAACAAAGTAATACTAGAAGGTTCAGTATGTTGGCATGGATTACAGGAGCCTAGGAGGAAGGTGAAATACAAAAAGGCTTTTTTCTTCTTAACTGTTTACAGCCCTAGTCTCTCGTGCATGCACTGAAAAAGTTCCATTCTGCCATACCTAATATATTTTTGGTTCTATTTTCATTGTTTGTCTTTTTTTTTAGCTTGGCAGTTTTGTGATAGGGTACAAGTCTCACAAGTTTACAGGTTTTCCATTTGGCCTGGCTCAATGAAGGCTTTTTAACTAGGGCTTTATGCTGCATTTTTCCACAGGTCATTTTGGAGGAAGCTGCAAGAAAAAGTAACCTTTCTTTTTTTTTTTTTCTGTGAAATCACAGAGCCTTTCAAAAAAGGAGAAACCAAAGCATGTGCAATAAGCTTTCTCTGAACAAGCTACTGTTGCTTTCATTGCTATTTGCACCACTTAACAGAAGATGCACACCAGGAATTTTATGAATATACAAATATACAGGCCTGAGGAGACAACAATTATAGCGAATACCATTCCCACACTCAACAGTTGGGAAGGAATACAAATTGTGTGATGTAATGCTAACCATATTATGGTAGGTAAGCAAAAATTCACTAGTTAAATGGTGTGTATTCTTTGCTATTAGATTGTTCTTTTAAGATGACTCTCTGTTAGGAAGGAAGAGCACGGATGAATAAGCTGATTAAACACCCTTAAGAGTTTGCTACACAAAACAAAATTCTGTGGCCTCAATTGCCTAATCTTTTTTTCCTTGTGGAAAGGAAGAATATTTATTTCTTTTGTCCCTGTGTCCTGTTCAAGGTCAGGAGAAGAAACTCACAGAGATGGAGTTTATGGGTCTGTCTTTGGAGATTTTACCCATTGGAATATATCATGAACAGTTTGGTCCAGTTCCTGATAGTCCTCATCACAGTGACTTCCACCCTAGTGAGATTATTTGTAGAGTAAGATATTGGTCATTAAAAATATAAGTATCTAAATTTTCTGTGTTTTAGCAGAAGAAAGCAAACCATCATTCTCTCTGTTTAAAGAGGGAGTAATTCTGTATCTTCTCTTCATAGACCAAAAGCAATTAAAACCCCCCAAAAAACGGAGATTCAATTGAGAGCCTCAACTTAGAATTTTCCAAAACTGCACACAACATGCCAGCTCTACGTACATAGATACTGAGTAATTTTAGGCAGCTTCTACAATATAGGCCTTAGTGGTCATCACTGCAGCGCTCACAAACAATTTGAGTTTGTGAAAACTCAAGGTGGAGGGTTTTTTTCTAAATTACAACATTTTACCTGTTTTATCCTAACACAATGATGATAACATGCAGGCACAGTGAAGATTTCTAAGCCCTACCATTCTCGCACTCCCTAATTCTTTACTGTCAGTGAGTTGGAGAGAAGGGAGAAGCTCCATGTGATTAATTGTACTGTATCTGCTTGGACAAGAATATGGTTGGCACCATGGAAGTTGTATGTGGAACTATGAGCAAGATGGCAGAATGATGCGCTTTCATAAGAATAGTATGAACAGCTATGTTATGGTAGTTTCTTGGAACTTCCATACAGACAGGCTCATTCACAGTAAAACAGATATGCTATACAGTAAGTATATTACAAAAAAAGAATTGCGGGGTGTTTTACAGTTTTTGTTTTGTTTTGTTTTTTGGTGTTTGGTTGGTTTTTTTTTTCCAAGGACTTAATTTATTCCATTTAAACATAAGCAAGAGATACCAAAAGTTCTATGAAATTTTTGTTTCCATCTGTTTTATACTGTTTTACTTAAGGTTTATGTTACTGGTTTTTTATTGTGATAAATATGGATAGTTATAATGAAAAGATTTGGCTAACACTACAAAATTGGTATTACACAAAGTTCTTGCTGAACAGGTTTTTGCTTTAAAAACTAAGAGAAGGTTTTCAAAACTGTTTCAATCTCTGAAGTGAAAAAGGGTTTTCATACACATGTTCCCTTGACATAATACAAAGTTGTTTAAGTGCTAATGTATAGCAGCTTCTTCCGTTTCTCCATACCAGTAATTTACCATAGTTGGTTTGCAAATACCATTCTAAATATATCTTTATATTACATAAAAGAACAAATTCCTTCCAAAAGAACTCCTGACAATTTAAAATTAAGGATAGAAAGTAAGGAAATTCTTAGCAAGTTCAGATAGACACATGTTGTATGTTCATGTTGTGTGATCACAAATTTTGTGTGTCTAAGTTAGACACAAAATCCTGCTTCTGTGAAGTGTTATGAAGTTTTTTCCTATGATCGTAAATGCTTAGGACTTCTCTTCTGCACGTCACACTGAAAGCAGCACATAACCAGTAATACAAGGCCTATGTCACCAAGGAGGGGTATTGATTCAGTATTTATTCCCTGAGCAAGGTTCCCATTAAAGGTGTTTAATGGAGCTTATTCAACAACTGCACTGTCTGTAGCATAACAGTTGTCTTCCACTGTGTCCTTTGAGATCCGGTCTCCCTACATTAGACATTATTGACCAACTTGTTTATTACTTAAAGTTACAGGTGTATTTCTTTATAATGGAAAGTCAAAATGAAATAATTTTTGTCAGGTGCTACGTATTCAACTGGTAGGCAAAATGTAGTGGATTTTGATAGCATACATGGCTGTTAACAGGAGTCTTCTAAGGTAGGAATGTCTGGCTGCCTTCCAGTTCACAAGTGACTACACAATGTTTCAGGGTTTGGGAACTGACATATTTTCCTTCATCTCATCATCTCCTATTTCTGCTCTATGTTGTCTATACTTATTGAAGGCTTAATAATTTGGTTTTGTTGTACTGGTCCAGCAATCACTAAAAAAACCATAAAGTTCTTCATGGTCTTTGATAATTTTAATGAATTCATGTTTGACGCTTAGAATGCATGAAAAACTTTTAGTACACAGATTGTAATTATGAGACAGACTGGTATTTTGTTTTGATAGCAATGTTTTGGAGTGAGGGGACTTCATTCTCCAGTACCTTGTACGCTACATGGTGATTTACAGTTGTGCAGCATGAGGAATATGCTGCCAGGGTCACGTATCTACTGACCATGTCTAGATAGAATTACTGACTGTGGTAGTCTAGTTAAGTATCCTAACACAGGTGCATCAGTCAGAAAAAAGATTTTCCTTGTATAGCCTTTTCCGCAGTGGGAATTTTTTTCTATATAACTCTGCTCTCAGACCCTCTGCTTGAGCAGGTTAGGATAAGTTTTCAAAAACATAACTGTGTCCAAGCGAGAAGCTTTAGTTAGCACCATAGCGTCTTTCAGAAAGTGCAGCATTTCACATCTCTGTGCAGCATACCTACCCCAACACAAGTCTGTAGCATAGATAAACGTTAAAGCAAAACTCTCCACTTACTATAAGCATAATGCTTTACACCCACTTTTATTACATGTAATAGAAAACGTGTAGTAGAGAACATTAGAGAAACGGGCCCTTTGTAGTTTTAAGCCCTATATTAACATCAACTATTTGAGCAATATTATTCTGTGTGCTCAGTTGTGGTTTATAGACGCAGCTGGAATGTGTAAAGTGATTGCTCTGCACTGAGACGGCTCAGGAAGAATTCAGAAATCTCATTGTGTCAGCAGCCCTTGAAAATTCATAATCAAGACTCTTAAAGGAGCTGGCTCACTGATACGTCATTTTTAATAAGTATTGGAATTAAAGAGAAATTACAGAAAACTGGGAATTAGCTGATAATTTACTTCCACTTAGAAAGGATCACTGTGATGACCTGCATATTTGTAGGCTGCTCAGGATACCATTAATGAGCAGAAAGATGAAAAAAAAAAAAAAAAAGTGGTATCAGAAAAATAGATCTTGTCCAGTAAGTCTTGTTCCATGTTTTGATGGAGTTCTGATTTAGTGATCCTTGAAGTTAGAAGGTAAAGACAATGGGAGGGTAGGTGAGACACTAATAAAAATCAAGTTTAAATGAAAAACCAGGCTTGCATTTTTAAAAATGAGCCTTATCAGCCGTTAGAACCATCAATGAAGGAACATGACAGCTTCACCACACACTTGAGAGAAGACACCTGGGCTATTTTTACTGTCCAGAGTAATTAATGGATATCACTTGCACTGCTTTTAATTTATCTTAAAATTCCTCATGTTGCACAGTCATCTTTCATTTATGTTAACCAGGATTTACCTCTGGAATCAGTGGAGTTCACCCATGAAATTAAAGACCAATCAGGCCAAAAGTGTAAACTTAAGCCCCACTGCAGCTAAATTACTATATTCCTACAGAATACATTTAATTTAATCTCAGCTTTCACCTGAATGTCTTTATTACTCATCCTGTGTGGTCTTGATGTAGTCTTCATCTGAAACATACTTAAAGAATACGTTGCCTGTTGCCTGCAGCAACACACTTTGCTGCCTCTCTGTCCTGGGTGCAGTATTTTTAATACAAATATGTATTTTGAAATCATAGCTGACCTACTCTCATCTTCTCTGGATCTGGAAGAGCAAACAAATACTCTGACTGTTCTGTCATCATATATGTCATTCCAAAAAGAGATCAATACAGAAATATTGGCTCATCACCCTCACTGGCTCATTTTGTCTGTTCCCTGTCTTCTTGCCTCTAAATCATTTCCGGTATGACTGTATGGCCCCACAAATGTGAGTGACAGGACTCAAAGCCTCTGGTATTGATAGAAACGCTTATCATTGTTTGCTTTTTTCCTTACATTAACACTTTGTGACGTCCTTTGACATATTCAGGTTTGATAACATCCTTAAATACGTTCTCTGACATCCTTCCTATAACTAGCTCTATTGGCAAAGTGCTGTGAGCTATGTAAGATTCTCTCTGATACTCCAAATTAAGTTGCCACGACTGCAATGGTAGGAGGAGCAGTGCCATGCTGAATCTACATTAAGCTTTGTATAGTTGACAATGTAGTCTGTAGTATGTTATTTCTCCCTTCTTTCTCAGTCATTTCTTTGAGGGATTCAGTGAAGGAGAGGACTGGAACACTTTTTAAATGGATGAATTGGGGGCAGGAAGAGGTCAGAGCCCCAGAGAATCCAATCCCATAGCGTAGGAAGAGCAATTCGGTGTTATAGATAAGGTTGCACCCACTGAACAAAACAATAACGGCTGCAGAAAATATGCTTCATCATGTACAACTAATTATTTAAAGAACATAGAATACTACTACTATCACTCAAAACACTTTTGAAAGCAGATCCTCTATAAATTACTCCAAGGAAGTGTTGGGTTTTTTTAAAATTTTGGTTCATTGGTGAACTAATTTGATTTGTTATTCATATAATGATCTGACTTTATCCTTTGGCCTCAATTTTTAGATCAAAAATCTAGTGCCATCTACTGTATCTAAATATTTGAAATAAATGTAGGTGATTATTAGAAAAACCACAAAACTGAAAAACATGCAGTAAACCTGTGGCAGATTTTATTGTGAGGATTTTGAATAAACAATTAATAACTAATATTCCTTATCTTATATTGTTTTGTTATGGTCTGTTAATAAAGGAGCTGCAGGCATCTTGCAAGGATGCGGAAACATCCAGTAGTATAAGTGAGCAATGATTTTTTGGTTCAGAGCTCCTTTACAGAAGGCAGAATCTAATCTTATGTAAAAACCATATGCCAAAACATTTAGTATTATCCAGCTAACTGACTGTGTAGTGTAAAATCATCTTTGGTCTTTTCAGTTTAGTTTAAAGTGATATGCGTACACAAAAAGACCTAAATTGATCTGAAAGCTTACTAATGGCAAATTAAACACATTCTAAGCATTCTGACTTCTTGAAGAATAAAGGCTCTTTTTCTTTAAATAGTTTAATAACCTTGTTTAGTTATGTAGCATCATAAGTTTCTACATGTTCATGCATTTAACTTCACATTGAATTATCTGTGATTGTAAGTTAAAAGTTTCTTCTGTATCTGTACGTATCAAGTCTTCCTCAGGTTATACCTATTATAGAAGAGTAATTTCATTTTGTGATTTATCTGCATGTCCTGAAAACTGTGCTTTGCATACAAATACTGTAAAGAATCTGCTTCTAGCTTTACTTTCACAGGTAGAAATAAGGTGCAACTCCATGAAGGTCTATAGAATTATAATGGTAAATAACTGGTACTAGGAAGATTAGAAGCCATCTGTGGCTGTTTCTCAGGAAAGCTCTCTATGGTCAGCCAGGATATGCTCCCAGGTACACTGACAAAATTTGGAGAATTTGGAATACTGTAAGCGTTTTTTCCTCAGTAAACAGCACCTTTCCTGGACTCAGACATGTGTCTACTAAATCTGTAAACTAGATCTTTGCTTCAGCAGTTGAGATTGCTGAGTAAATGGGTCTCATAGGTTTTGTAGTTAATTTACAATTTTCATATGCAAGCCTTAAGAATGTGGTAGCTTGAGTCACTCACCAGCCCCGTGCAGCAGTAAAATGCAGTGCCTGCAGTTTAAGACTACTTTTATTGTGTACTGTGTTTACATCTTCCCTTGGGATGCTGAACATTGAACAGTTACCATTTTTATACTGCTTAGTAGACATGTACCAATAACCTGTGTCTCCTGTTTTGAAGAGAATACTTTGGGATGGAAGGTACTGTTATTGAATAGGGAACAAAAAAACTGGTTGTCTATTCCAAATTTATTTTGAGATATATGTCACTTTATCCTCTGGTATTTATGCTTAAAGGCTTAAGATATCTGTCATATAACTTGGTGAATTTAGATTATCCAGTCAGTGCCAAACTGATAGACCTCACCAAGAAGAAATCAGGATACTGTTTGTTGTTAATTCTGCACTAGTGTTTATTCTTGTGTCTCTGGTGATATAATCATATTGATTAAAATAATAGTAAAGGTAGCATAGTCACATGGTTTCTGTTTTACATGACATGTTTTCCAAATTTCTGATCCAGTACCACTTGAATTCTAGCTGTCAGATCAGGGGAAGAAAGAGTCTTTAAATGTGCCAAAGAATTAAGTATTTAATGTTTGCAACTCTTTAAAAATCTAGCTTGAAACATCAAGTAATCACTTATTGATCTGTGTGTAGAACACAGGCAGACACAAACATTTCTTGGGGGATTTGCTTTTCATGGCCAACTGATTCTAATTCTGTTTTATTTTGTCAATGAATGTTTAAATATCTGTTCACTTGAGGAATCTGAATCTATTTTTAAATTGATAGATGGCGCCATCTCACCTAACTTCAACCACCTAAAAGACATGCAGCTACTGTCAGTAATTGTCTAGTCCATAAAGAACAGCAAGTACTTGCAGCATCTTTCCTCCATCCTAAAAGAGGCACCTAAAGAGACTGGATGAGTTGTTCCAAACTAGATATCAAGTTTCCTTGTGTAGTCAATGGAAAGAGACACACACCATGAACTGTGTAAGAAATTAAGGCAGCTAGCTAATACCACATGCCTCAGTTTTGGATGATAAAGATAGAAGAAATTGATCCTAGCTTGTGGGAAGAAAAGATGCTTTTCAGTTCCGTAAAATGTTTTACCTGAACAGACTGCTACAGGAAAATTTAAATTTAATAACAATCTGACATTATAATTTTAAAATGTAATGGAGAACATTTTTTTCCTCTGTCTTTTGTTTTCTGTTTTTTGAGGACACCACTGGAAAAGTTACAAATTTGGAACAGTGCTGCTGTTGTATTATGACCAGCTGTAGGGGTTAATTAATTCTGTCTTCAAGATCTAAATAGAAATTTCATGTCATACCATCTTAAAGGCTTTAATCTTGTAAGAAAAAATACATTTCTTCCTTCTTTTCTGAATTTTATGCAACTTAGAAAAATATCTTCATAACCAATGTGTGATATTTGTCCCTTTCTTATTGTCTATAACAATACCATAGTATACGGTCATTGCGATGAACATATATACTAAAGTGGGAGGATAAACTGAAACATAACCCTCTTTCTACAGCGCTACAATTGAAAAAGTAATTCAGCAAGACCTTCAAAAACAAAGGAAAGAATTTAAGTGTACAAAGAAGGACAAAGAATGCAGTTTACTCCATATCTGTATGAAATATATGGCTTCAATAACCGCAATGATATTTTAGTATGTATAATATTTATGTTAACAAAGGATTGTTTTTTTCTCCTCCACTCCACTGAAATAGGATATGTCTACATGAGCGTAGAAAAGTCCTTTGCAGAGTTATCCCAGCCAGGCTGGGCTAGCTCAGGTACTGAGTGCATGATAGCTGTAGCAGGAACAGGGGACAGAAGGGTTAAGTGTTCTCATATTCTTGCAGGATCTCAGATGTGCTTTGCAGCTCTGCTGAGCTCCCTGCTACCATAACTAGCTAGTACATGAGCTAGCGAATTTAGTCACGCTGTCTATCCAGTTACATACTGAATATCCTTGTTTGGGTTTTTTGTTTATTTTTTCACTTAAGTGTGAACAATAAAAAATGGAATGTCTCTTCATACTTGATTAATCATTGAATTTTCCCAAATTGTAGTTGCTCCCGGATAGCCATGCCATACTCCGGCAGTAGAGGTCACAGACTCAATACTCAGCCCTCCAAGGAGGGCTTTGAACTCCAGGCTCATCTGAAGACATGGACATGATGGTAGCAGCTACAGCCCAGGACTTGCTGCAGGAGTGGGGGCATCCCTGTGTGAGGGCACTCACTGTCACACAGCTTGGCTCAGGAAACCTCCAGAATTAAGAAACAACAAAGTTGAGGGTCCTTTGTAATTGTATTAGGTACCGTGAGCCAGGGTCAGGAGGTGAACACAGCTAAAAGTCAGAAAATTATTGGTTAATAGATTAAAATATAAAGAATATCATTGTAATCTAAACCAATATCAGTATATGTGTTTGTTTCTATAGTAAGTTTTTTAAATAATCATCAATGTTTAGTGCTGTGAGCCCAAACTCTTGAATTTTACACTTCATACTGATATTATAACCCTGGTGGTGTTAAACACGGCTTCTTGGCCTTTACCCCAACTATAAGATTAAACTAGTGCCCTTATCTGTCTCAAAAGACAGCATAGAGGAATAATGAGCTCTTTTCCACTATTGAGAACTGCCCATTTTCATGAACATTTTTTTTTAAGTTGTATTATCTGTGAAATAATTCCCTTACTAAAACCACTGAGATCTCATTTGCCCCTCACCAAACAACACAATGAGAAAAATAATTTTATAATAAAGTTTGTCTTTTTGTTTTTCAGAGCTGTGTATGCAAAGGTAAAAGTCCCTGCTTTTGTGATGGCATGAAAGGTAATAAGGTAAGAACAGATACATATTTCCTTTTTTAAGATTAGCTTACACCTGGAAATTGTTAATACATTAGTTGAGTTGATATAGTGAGTGAAATTATTGTGTGATGGTATTTTGTTAACAGAGTCCTCAGAGAATTATAAAAGGAATACATTGCCTTACAAAAATCTGTTAAAATAACTCTGGGGACACTGTTTAACTAAGAAGACTTTTAAATTTTTTTTAATGTATTAGTTTGTTTACAGCATTGCATGATGTTTGAATGCCAACAGAAGAACAACTGTCCAAAGCACTAGGTCCCTTTCACAAACTCCTAACAAATGCCCACAGATACCATTACCCTGGCAGCAGCTCTCCTGTTACAAATTTCATAATGCCATCGAGAGTGTCATGTTCAGTGCTTCCCCCTTTGCATCTTGGACCTTGCCCATCTCCCCCCCTTTTCCGGTTCCTGAAGGAAAGGTACATGCATTGGCATCAAACAGATAAATCTCCTGCAGACCGACACAGGGGATGAGTTTCTGGGTCCTAATCACAAACACCTTGCCAGCAGTGAGGGAACAGCATCAAAACCATCAAAAGTAACAGAGCCACAGCTCTGCCTGTTGCCAATAGCAGCTTGGCAGAGGCTCGGAGTGCCTTTTAGACAAACCTGAATTACACAAATGCCAAAAATTCTTTCAAATTCCTGCTTGTAGTTGGAAAAACAACTGATTCACAAATGAAAGGGGCATTATTAAAGAAGTCGTGGCTGTAATTCAGGCTCACCGTGGACACAGCGATTGCCATATTAACCTTATCAATAGATTCCAGATGTCTATATAGGCTTAGCGTTGTGATTAGTCCCACTGACTGACACATCTGGCTGCTAAAGAATCTCAACTTTCCTCCTGTACTTTTATTACCAAGAAAAAACATGATATTGCACCACAGTAAACACTGCTAGTCTTGCCGTTAGGAACCTTCATGTCAGTGGCGGAGAAAAGTCCTCTCAAAGTAAATATGTTAATTATTAAAACATATTTTCATAAGTGGGAAAGGAGAATACTCATGTCTTTAGTAAAATCTCAGTGCTTATTTTTCATGTTCTTAATTGGTCTAACCTGACTTTGTCCTAACCAGTAAAATTTAGACCAATTGAAAAATTAGAAAAAAATATGCTGCCCACTAAAACGGAAATATTAATAAGAATGAACACCCGCAACTTGTCTTCATCAGTTCCATGTTAAAGCAACTGAGCAATTAGTAGGTAAGTGTTAATCATTGGTTACACTGATGAAGTTTTTCAGGCAGCTTTGGAAAGTCAGGACAATTATATTAATCAATATGTTTTGATAACTGTTCAATGTTAAGAAATTCTCCAACCTGAGAATCCTCTGATCTTGTTGATCTGTCAAGAAGAAAGTGTGGGTAAAATTGCCTGTACTGTGTGGAGGGGAGCGAAGCTGTCAGGAGAGCACCCTATCGCTTGCTGCAGTGAGGGGGTAGTAGGCTCAGTGGAGGAAGATCAAGGACGTCTCGGTTTTCTGTGAGTTAGTACCACACCCCCTCCAGTGGCACGTCTTGGTATAGCATTATCCTTTTTTGCCTTTCTTGGGACGCTGGTGGATTAAATAAATGATCTGTTATAAAAGGCTATGCAGATTTATGATACAGATCTCACAGACACTTCATAATGCAATTCTTATTTTGTTTTGTGTTAAAATATTCTGGGATTATATTCTATCTTTTAATTTTTTTTTTTTTTAATTCAGAACCTATTTAAAATCTGGTGAGTTTGTGGGATTTGGAGGGGTGAGAATTGGTGGAGGGACAAGCCAAGGTATTTTGGCTTCCCCAAGACTTATTTTGGATGCTCTCTTGTACACCAAATAATAAGATACCGGAACTTCTGCACAGCAGAATTTCAGATGCTTTTTTATATAACTCTCCCCTGATAAAGCACTAGGAAAATTGACTCTGAGAGGATTGATAACCTCATCCTCTATCTCCCATATCATGCTGTGATGTAAAAGGTCTTGAATAGGCAGCTCTTCACTGGTGTAAAATTGAGCATGCTAAATTGCTGCTGTCTAAAGAGCTGAAACACCTTTTCTGTGAGTTTCTAGGCTTGAAGCACTTTATTTTAACCAAGATAAGACTTGCATCTTCATTATATTTAAATAAAAAACTGAAAATGACCCTTCCACTGTAACTTAGCCTCCTGTATTCTATTTGTGTAGCTTTAATTTTCTGTGTTTCCTTTACATGGTTTGGTTTTTTGAACTTGACCTTACGTGAAAAAGTAATTGGGTGTCTTAATCTCTGAGACTCAGAACAATTTTTAAAAGTTGTTGCTTAAAGCAAACTTCTTTTATTCTATCTGAATTGTTTTGTTGCATTTGACTCCCACTGTTTCCATGGCTTGCATGAAGAGAGGTGTTGATGATTTGGAACTGACCTTGCTGTATAGCAGCAGCCATTAAGTTTGCCAACTACAAATTAGGGCTGCTATGATGGATTTGGATTTGTGTTGCTTGTAGGGCCTAAACATGATATAGAAATATTAACAAGGAATATGTATCAGCTGCTTTCTTAAACTTTTCATGCTGCCAATTAACTTTTGTACTCTGCAAAATATTGAGTACTATTGTCTTCTGATATCTTCAACCATATTTATGAGCATGTTACTTCAGTGGTACTGTGTGGCCTAGACAGCATATAGGCAGGACCACAAAAAGAGGTCAGTATGGGCAAGGGTAGTATATCTGCCACAGTAGCAGACAGATATGTAGAACTTAAGAGGTACTGAAAGTAATTAATGCCTTAGAAATAAGTTATCAAAAGGAGAATTCATGGATATTTTAAGAACTTCATTCTCTTAATGTTTACAGGGTGAAAAAGGCTTTCCTGGTGTTCCAGGTCCACCTGGTCATAGAGGCTTTCCTGGTCCAGAAGGGCCTCCAGGGCCACAGGGACCAAAGGTAGGTGTGTATGTGAGGCATGGGGAGACACACACAGAGAAACTACTGTGCTTGACTGTGAAAGTGAGCTATGACTGGGTAGAGAATTCTGTTTTAAAAAACCAAACCAAACTGAACTAAAACCTGTTTCAGAGTCTCCTGTTTGGTGAGGGATGTTGTGTAGTCACCAGCTGCAATGGTCATTTTTGACTGAGTCGAAGTAGCTGGTATGAACATGGGCTTTTGTTGTGAGTTGTCCATTGGCCAGTGCTAAAGCATGTGGACTGAGCTGCCAGAGGCAGTGAACATGGGTCTAAATAGATTTTAGCAGCATAACCTCAATTTTGTCTTAACAGTATACTCTGGCATCTATTGCTGGAAAGAGAGGAAACAAGCTACTACTGAGACAAATAATGAAAAATAAGAAAATTTGAAGGGAAAGCTGGTTTTTAAGATAAATCTTGATCTGTTTAGGAAGTACCTGGTTGCTTGCAGTATAGAGAGAGTGACTTCAGTGACTTGGGCTTGCTTTCTTTCCTGTATGCCTAAACTGAGGCTGAATATGAATTTTCAATGGCTCCTCCATGAGCAGAAAAAACAAATAAGTTGCTCATTAAAAACCATTTTATTTATATTTGTCTTGAGGAACAGCACTCCTGCAGTCATTGATAAATTGACTCTGGTGAATAAATTATTTGTGTCTAAATATGGTGTGAACTCAGCCACAGTATAAATCAGGAAGGTACTGCAACAATCACATTATGTCTAGGACTTGCGCTAATGTGGTTCCAGCACTTATCCATACCTTTAAACAAATGTTTTTTTATAGTTTCAATTTGTTTTGGTATTGTTGCATTGTTCTGTCCTATCTTGCTTTTACAATATGGTGTGGAACTGATACTCATGGTGGATCTCATACATGTTGATGAGCCATTTATCTGAACTCATTGAAAAGTGTTTAGTAGAGCATTTCCCTTTTAATAAGTGATAATAACTTCTGCAAGAATGGCAAAAAGTAAGGATAATTTATCTAGCAAGAACATCTCTGTTAGCCTGAATGCCATCTATTGTAGTGTATTCCAGTTAGCTTTTCCTATTCAATGCCTGGACATTACCTTAAACGAAATGTCGCCCAGGATTTTAGGAGCTATGCAGTTCTGTACATTCCCCATTTTCTTTCTGGGAATGAGAAAAGTTTCTTATTATCAGTAAGGCTTGAAATGTCCTGAAACAATTCTAGCAGGTTCTGTCTAGGCTGTGCTGTGGCATGCTTTGCTATCTTCTTTCAGCCTTGCTCTCCCATCCTGCTTAGCCCCCTTTCAGCCTGCTCCTGGCTTTCCTTTCCATGCACAACAGTGCAGGTGAGAGTGGCTGGTACATGCATATACCTGATCATTACATGGACATCACCCATATCTGGGAGCCTTCCAGCTGTTTCCTCACAGGGAAGCACTTCCAGGTCTCACACTTTGAACAGATCCATAGCAACTGCTTTCTCACCATACCCTGACTGTTATTTTTTTGACCTATGATGAGATATATCCCCTGTAAACACTGAAAGCGGGGGCAAGGTGCCACGATTTATGCAAGTTGTATTAAATGCTTGTTTGCTTTAGTGTCTGTAATAGGCAAATCATTTATTTATTTGTACAGTTTTGTGTGCACATGTTGGTATTGGTAAAATACTAAAAATACTGCATGTCCTGATGACATATATGTGCTTATTCTCAATTATATTGAAATACATTGTTTTCCATTTGTCATCTAGGGTTCTCCAGGGCTTACAGGCTTAGTTGGACCCAAAGGTATACGAGTAAGTACTTATATTTTAAACAAACTTGTATGTATTAAATGTCATCTTACATGCCAATTTGGTTCAATAATTTGTGAAAAATAAAAAAAAACATTATACATGATTTTAAAGTATTTTTTAAAATTTATGACACAGAGTATGCACATGTATTTTCTATTTTTTAGAACTTTTGCCTTTTTTGCTACACCTTATGTACAAGGTTCATGCTGTATGTATTTAGTATTGGGGTGTGCTATGAAAAAGCCAGACTAGAATTCCATGAAGAGTTGTTTTGGGTTTTTTTCTGCAGGCAAAACCACTCTATGTTAACAGTGTGTAAGCTACCATTATATTTGATTCACAGTCAGAAGGGTTAAGGAAATAATGATCTTTTGATAGAATCATACTTGTATTCATTCTTCTTCTGAATGTGATCAAAAGAAAAACTGCATCATGAGCTTTTGCTTAATATATGTAATATTATTCCTCTGTTTTTATACCATTAGGGAGTCCCAGGAATACCTGGATTTTCAGGTCCCCCAGGCCTTCCAGTAAGTAAAAATGAAACTCATTTAACCATTTCTCTCTTATTACAGTCTTCAGTACACAATTATCCTCAGCCCAATGTGATCACTCTAGTCTCAACATTAGCATTGTCTCTGTCAATTAGCCTAGAGATAAAAATCTTAGTATCAGCAATGCTTACTCATTGTAATGATTTAAGAGCACATAGTAATCTGTCAAGTCTTGTGAAACACTGCTCCAACATAAACTCTTTCAGTGTTGCTGTAGGGTAATATGAATGTGCAAAAACAAAGCTCG
>WAAD01041608.1:22499-41353 GCA_013389945.1 Fregata magnificens | reverse complement strand
GCCCTTGCTGAAGTTTAAGGAGGGAGGAGGAAGCAGAGCTGTGGTACTGTGAAATGTAAACCATTATATCACAGAGAAATGCAGTTTGGGCAGAATGTGCTTCCTAGTTGGCCTCACAAACGCCACCACAGGGAGGTGTACACACTGTTGTAAACAAAGTAGTGCCACGTTTAAAAAAAGATGCTGATAGCTGAGTGAAATATGCCACTTGGGAAGCACATGCATAGTGTGAGCAAAAAGATAAGAAGATTGGCTCAGAGAGGTTCAGCAGACAATCAATAGGTAGTATCACAGCTAAAGGTGCGTGGGTTAGCAGTCCAACGGCAACTGGAATATTCATGAGGCTTAAGCAGGACAGTGGTGCATGAGCTAATGTGATGCCAAAACCATGGACAAGCCTGAGAGCTTACAGTGGTCATTCTGCAGATAGAGAGGCAGTTCAACTGCAATTTGGAAAGATAGAAATTGAAATAGTGCCTAGGGGAGGAGGGGAAAGTAATGCTTGTTGAGTTAGAAGCCCTACCAAGCTACAGAGGTGATCAGGGATCAACATCCACTGGAGGAGACTTAGACATCTAGAGAAGAATTTGCAGATTTTTGCAAGGGTTGGTGAAAGATTCAAGAGAGACATTTTCAGAAAGAGTATGATAGCTACTTTTCTTTTCTTGATATATCAACATGGTTCTAGGGGATGCTGTTAGAAAAACTCTCTGTTTCTACATGTACCACTGCTGTTTGGTGGGAGATTGCTTCTCCAGACTTGAGGTTGAATTGTGTGTGGCACCAAAGGCTCTGCACTGGGCAAATGAACGCATTTGATGGTGAAGATTCAGTCTGTGTAAAAGGCATTTGGGTCAAGGGAAAAATGCTAGTAAAAGGTGACTGGGTGCTTTTTGGAGTCCTGAAAAGAGTTGGGTCTGCTAGAAGAAAATTAAGCAACTGTGCAAGTCCGTATAACAGGAATAACACATGTGGGAGAAGAATTCACACAGAGATGCCGGGAGATGATTGTTCAGCTAAAGTTATTTGTCTGACTATCCCAGTTGGCAAGGAAGAGATACAAAGACTTCTTCAAGTTGCGTACTGTGGAGGGAGATATGTGCTTAACCTGGCTGTCTAAATAACTAAATTTGGGGTTCCTGTAGGGAAATCCAATGGGCAGAAGAGGCCAGTCTGAATAAAGAATTTGAGACGTCGAGGAGTTATTTAAAATGATCCTAATCTTCTTGTTTTGTAACCATGAAGCTAAGTTGCATATACTCTTACACGTCACTAAGCAGAGTATTTGCCCAGTCCTTGGTTCTGTCAAAATCAGAGACCAGTGGTTCACGTGTCACAAGAGTTAACAGAAGCCAAGTGTCATAGCACGTAAATAGAAAAGGAGCTATGGCCATTATCCATGGAAATTTCAAGAAGCCTTTAACAAAAGAATATTGGTGTTATGTCCAGAGCTAGATATTATACAAGTGAATTTAATTGAAGCAAGTAAATAAACAAAAACCACACAGCTTTCTGATCCCAGTGGAAATGTGGAGTGTGACCATCAGGCCTCTGGCTCAGGGTGGTACCTTGCAAAACTGAGTCAATGCTGTTGAAAGAACTTGGACCAGCCCCCACTGTCAGTGTAAACAGGACTTCTCAGTATGATATATGTGATTTATCTGTTCCTGCCAATGCTAAATCGCTAGGTTAAAAAGCCATATTGAAATTTTCTCGTTAGTTTGATTTATAAGCATTAGGAATTCTGTATGATGTTATTGAAAGTTATCCCTATATTTGGTTAAGGAAGGACCACATAGAGAAATATATTTTAAAAGGTTCTTAAACAAGCCAGATAAAATAGGTCATTATATTTCACACCTCATCTTACACAGTGCTGATATAGTCACGGCTCAGACATAGGAGAGAGCAAACTTTCATCAGAGTCCTTGTCTCTGAGTGACTCCCGAGCAATGCACTGTACACAGCTGGTGTCAGTGCCTTGGTGCTTTTATCCAAAGTGTTGCATCTGTTCATCCTTTTAAAATTAAAAAAACCAAAGCACCTTTTATATATTTTAAATTGTAAATAGGATCAAATGGCAACGTGTGAATCCAGATTTAATTACAGCAATATAGAGCATCTGTTCACATCTGTCCTTAACCTCTTTGGGCTTGTATGTAATAAGGCCAATTAAGATCATCTTCAAGGGAATTTCCCACCCCCATCTTACCACAGAGCTGATATCCCTTAGCACTGCAGACCAGAATTCTAGTTGAGATGATGTTCTGTTGAGACGATTGCATATTTGATAAAAAGGAAACACTTCATGTGCATATCCTCCCTCTCTGAAACAGATCAGCGGCTTTTACATTCTGTTCTTATTCCCACCTCTTGCAAACGTATTCAGTATGATACATATTACTGGACATGTGGCTGTGTCAGACCAGAATTGGGTAGTAGTTTATATGTGGCTGTAGCTGCAAATAAACTTAACTTCACTTCCTAAGTCTCTCTTAGCCTCACTTCTCAAATCTCTGAGGTTTCTACATCCATTTGTTCACCAGTAGGTCATGTTTCTAATAAAATGTTCATGAAAAAACATGTTCTGGAAATGTAATGAGGTTTACTAGGGCTGAACTGGATTCTACTATCTGTGTTTTAGAAAGGAGAGAGACATTTACTTTCTGCACTTCTTCATATCAGTTTTGGACATAACACCTTTTTCTCTGAAGCTGAAGTTTTAAATTGCAAGTTTTTGAAGTAGGAGTCAAACCAAAGACTCCTGACAAATGGAAGACCTGTAATTAACTACCTTCTTGTAAGCCATTTTGCAAGTTCAGCCATCTCTGTAACTCTGAACTCAGACAAGTGCTTTCTAGGCCCTTGAGTTATTGTTGTTTAGGGCTTGCTGTCTGGCAATCAGGTCAGCAAACAATTTATGATAATGTTCAGAGGAAGATTTACACTGATACATAAACAATAAATATGATATATAATTGATGACAGCTTCTTTAGAAGTAGTTCTTTTAACCAGTGAGAGCTGGTTTGTACAGTGCATGAACAAAAAGGGCAATTTACTACTAAGAAAACAGATTCCTTGACAGTTATTACAATGATAGTCTGCCGATCCTAAATTGCTAATTACAGTTTGAGGCAGTGATGTTGGCACATTGTTGCCAGATGGAAGATTCATTTTACTGGCCACTTAATTAACAACTGGTAAACAGTTGCACCCAAATACACATATTTACATATGCAGAGTGCTTACTGTGTCACAGTGATGCTAATGGCTTAGAGAGCGAGTCTTATTAATGCGACCTACTAATGGGAATGTCAGAATAAATTATCTTCTCTGGAACTGCGAGCCATCTATCTGCCACCTGCATGGGAGCTCCCAAGCTTCAGGTTTCTGTCTGCCCGGTGCCTCTTGAAAGCTGGGACGCTTTCCAAAGCAGCAAAGGGAGCTGTAGGAATTTGGGTAGTTCAGGAGGAGAAGTCCTGCTGTTTCTAAAGGAGGCTAGCTGAAGGACAGGTTCCCATCCAAGTTCTCTCATACCGTGTGTGTGTGTGTATGTATATATATGTACACACATATATGTAACACATGTGTGTATATATATACATATATATGTAACATATCTGAAAAGGTTTCTGGTACACAATACCCACAGCTTTCAGTGGAAGAGCTTAGTGTGTTTTACAAAGTTGTCTGTGCATCTCAGGGAAGGGGGAGAAGTCATAAAGATAAATGGGCCCTGCTCCCCAGCTGCCATAAGTCATTGTCTGGTTGGTACAGAACCCATAGTTTAATGATATGTTAAGAATAATCTGTCATATTTTTGTATTACCTCTCATCTGAGAACCTCAGATGAGGTTTTTTAAATTGCACCTCACAGTTCACAGGAGCACAACGATTTTTACTTGAACCTGTTTAGGTGGCAAGAAAACAGAGGTATGGGTGACTTAAGGGGTCATAGCAAACAATCTTTCCAAGATCCTAGGGAAGAAAAAGGGCATCTGAATCCTGGCAGTACTGGTCATCCTACCTGTAGTCCTGTCTGTTGTTGCCACCGACCAATACGAGTGGTGAAATCCAAAAGTTAATTTGGAAAAGTGAGTGAGATGATGGCAACAGGCTGGTTTATGGAAGGCTGTCCAAAAAGGACGAGTGTTAAGTTATTCACTTAAGTAATATCCAGCTGCAAAAATGCAGGGTAAGAAACAGCTGGCAATCTGAAATGGTCGTAAAATAAACATTAGTTGACAGTATCATGCTGTTCTTAAAATAAGTAAAATGCAATTCTGGAGTGTATCAGCAGCATAGCTTGCAAGGCATGAGAAGGTCTTCTCGTGTAGGAAGGACCTGGAGTATTATGTCCAATTTTGAGCATTATTCGAAGAGTAGGATATGGGCCAGTCCATGAGGGCTCATCAGAGAGCAGTGAGAATGGTTTGAGGGCTAGGAAATTTGGTCAAAAAGGAAAAATAGGACAAACTTAGGTTCTGTAGTCTAAAGACAACTGTGGAGAGTTGATATTAGTCTTCACATATAAAGATTGCCTGAAAGACAAAGGGAAAAAGATTGTCTTACTTATTAATGGTGCATTGGACAGAAATAATGGGCTTAAACTGCAGAGAATTGGGTTAGCTGTTAGGAAAATATATTTACAGTAAGGATAATGAATACCATAATAAATTGCCAGAGGAGGGTATTTCCCTCTACCTCTGGATATCTTTAAGAACTGATTAGACACACATCTGTCAGGTACCAGGTGTAACTGGTCCTGCATTAGGACTGAGAAGCCGGACAAAGTGATTCTGGATGTCCTATCCAGCCCTGTGATAGCTCTCCTATCTCACATTTAAAGCCCATTTAAAACTTGCTTCTGTCCTGCTGCCTCCATCATGACAATAGCTGAGGATAATCTGAGGTGCCGCTTTTGCTTTTCTGTTCAGTTAACAAATTGATGGGCAGGACAAACATACTTCCCCATGGTGATGTTAGGCTAAAATTTACATCCTATTCACTCTTGTCTCACAGCACCTTTTTTGCCTGGCTCTGACTTTGCATTACTCGCGCTCCTCCGGCTCTAGCTATTACCTTCTGATGTGGTTTATTGCTGAAATGTGTATGACACCCAGGACTCTAATGAAGGGCCTGGAGCCATTCTTTTCCCTTGATGATTGCCTCTCCTTTACAACTAATACTTCTGCATATTTTGCCAAAGATGTTTATTTGTGGATCATTTTATTTGAAGTGTTATAGATTAGCCATCCGGATGAAGTTGTCCAAGTAATTGGGATGTGGGAAAGGACTGTTTCTAGTATAAAAGCCCCATTCCAGAGGTTAAGGTTTTTTCTAGGGCAGAAGCAATCTTTTGCTCAGTATCTGTACAGCATGATCCTGCTGCAGTATTGTCACATTAAAAATAATATTAATTGTGATTCCTAAGCTGTGTTTGGAGTTACCTCTACACCTGTCTACATTTTGAAGTTTTCCAACTAAAAAATAAATAAATTAATACAGCATTAACTTTACAGAAAAGAGGGACCTAATATACTGGGACATCACTTTAGCTTACTAATTATGCATTATTGTAAGATTTTTTCCTTTTCTAGTATTTTTACTGGTCTAGTTTTAAATGTTTCAAGATTGTTAGGGAAATTTAATGATTATTGATATGGGAAATAACATCTTTTGTCAGTGTCACTCTGATAACATTTATTTGAAGTAGTTTTATAAATTGGTCAATGGACAAGTTCATTTGCAATGCTGAATTCCAGGAGAGATGTGGTACCTGGTAAGCAAAGGAGACAATTTTGGAACTAAAACTATGGGGCAGATTGCTTGCTTCTGTCCTGAGTTTAGAGTTGCTGATATTTTGAAATAAAATAAATGCCTTCTCTTTGAAACAGACTTCAATTTCCTATAAAAATAAATGGGTTTTGGAGGCATGTCTGATAGATTTGCTGTCTACAGCTCCCCTCTTATTGTCTTTTAAGTCCATTTAAAGCTTACTTCTGTCCTGCTGTCACCATCATGGCAATAGTTGAGGAAAATCTGAGATGTGGTTTCTGCTATTCTGTTCAACGCAGTGAATTGTGTTCTTCCCATTCTGCTTGACCCCATCTGCTTGCTTTGTCCTTCCATTGCATCCTGTCTGCAGGCTTCCTGGGGAACCTTTCTTCTCAGTCATGGTCTTGCTGTGCTAACTCTGATCGTGGATTAAGACACTACCTTGATACAAAGAAAAAAAGGCAACATAAAAATGAAATCACAATAAGCCATGTATTTACTACAGATTCTAATTTTTTCCCCTTTGTTTTTATTTTTGTGCAGATTGTTTCCCAGAGGAAACTCTCCAAGTCCTTACTCAAACATGGGAACACAGCAGGAAAGTCATCCATAACAGTAAGTCAGTCTTAAATACACTCTTATTTTCCTGTTATTTAGAAACATCTAATGTAACTAATTCTCCTTAAAAAGCATCCTGCTAAGTAACCAGAACAATCCTGGATTGGGAAATGTATTTAAATTGTTTATTTAACAGATTACTTGTACTGTTTCTGATAAATGCTTGTTGTAAGGAAATGGCAACAAATTATGATTTGTACAAAAGCCACAATATTTACTGCTACTACTTTTAAGGTACTTTGATGACAGCAAGAAAGTTATGTTGCTTGATTAGTTTTAGTTGAAGCTCTAGAACCTCCAGAAATTCATTTTGACCTGCTTTGACATACAAATGAGTCTGATGTTTCTTGGCCTTTGGGCTTTTTCCAGTTTCTAAAAAAAAAAAAACCCAACTCAGAAAACACACACACATTCACCCAGCAACACCAAATGCAGAAGTTTGATAAGATTAGTTACTTTAGCTGTGTTGTAATGTAATTGCGGACTGGGTAGTTATAGGAGCCCCACGTGTATCTTGAAATCTGCAAATCAATGTATTACTTCCCTTTTATCTTTCTCTTTGCTGGCTTTTTTGGGAGATCAAGCTTGTCTGCACTGAACCTAGCATGTTTGTGACATTTGCAGCACTGCATTAAGACACAGACTATAATAAAATATTCTGCTTTGGGGATCTCTGCTCTGTTGCCTCGTGGGGTTGAGAAGGATTTTTTCCTTGATGTGTAATTAGCCAGATGGGTTTCTTTTGGCTTGATTGTTTGGATTTTTTTTCTGCCTTCAGCCACAGAAGAGACAGCAGACTGTGAGAAATAATGCTTTCTGAGAGCCCAGGGAATTTTCTTTCTTAGATGTCTTCCTTGGTGCCTGGCTGGGAAGGGATTTACTTAAATGCATAAGGTGAAACTCATTTTTGGTCTGGGGTTGGAAAGGAGTTCCCCGCTCTTCTGACTGAATAGAACCAGGAGAGAGTTTTGCTCCCTAAATAACTTCGTGTGCTTTGCCCGCTGGGATTATCTGAGCATGCTTCTTCTTGTCCATCCCCATGGTGTTCTGGACCCCCCTCCTGCTCTATGAGGGACACGAAGGAGTTTAGTCTTGTGAAAACAGAAATGCTCTAGCTCAACTAAAATTGTTAGGCTTGCTAGTAGAGTGTTCTGGCAAAAATTAATGCTCTGTGATATACAGAAGAGGAGAGCAAATGAGTTAATAGTCCCTGCTGTCCTAAAACTGGATGATAACCATGAACCATGGACCTTCGTTACTTGCTTTGGCTTCCAGCCAGTGGTACTAAAGAGCAAGTCAACTTGACTCAAATGGGAGAAAACTGAACTCAGACAAAAAAATACTGTGTGAGAAGTTTGCTGTCTCAACAGAATAAGTCAAAATTGATATGTATCATTATTTCTGGACCTGAGGTACATGCCAGGTGTCTGTCAAGTATGGAAGTTACAAATACTAGTTTCCTAACTTGTTCAGTGTAGTGAATTATGAGGTTTTTGTAGGATTTTGAAAATTCCTGTCTCAGCATGTTTTGCTGGAATTTTATTAGCCCTTTGACTGTCTCATCAATACAGTTTTATTATATGACTGTGGGATAAAAACAGAATGTTGATCACCTTCTCCAGTTGGACGTCTGTCAAAATTTATAAGAGAGGGTTCATTATTTTCGGTTAAAAATATTTGTGAACTTGGTGTGCAAATCCTGCAGCACTGTTTGTCATATACAGCTTAAGACCTTTTAAACTGTCAAACTACTTGGAAGAGAAATGTTGTGTCAGACTATGAGCCAAATTTCCAGTAAGGTCGTGTTTGCCTGGAACATGTGAAACACTACATACTTGCTTGTGTGATGGTACTGTCATGCACAGTTAAGCATCTGTGCCCCTACATGGCTGCATGTGCATATTTTGCATGAGGAAATACCACAGTTCACTGCTGTGTGATGCCACAGCCAGAATAGTCTTAAAGCCCCACACTCCCTTTGGAGGTGTCCTTCCTCCAATGTAGGCTTACCTGCAGGCTGCAGGCCCTTGGAGGTACCTCCTCTGGCATGGAGCACCTCCTTCCAAGAGCATATCTCCAGCTGTCCCCTCAACAGATCCCTTCCCTGTGCCTCCTCCTGGATGTTCTTTAGGGTGGCCTCGCAGGCTTCCTAGTGCACCTCCCTTTGTGCCTCTTGCCTCTAGCAGCTGCCACTCTTAAATATGTTCATACAGAGGCGCCATATGCACCTCTGATGGGCTGATGTTTTGGGATGCAGTTGGTAGCTGCTGCCCACTGCCAAACCACCTGGAGCCAGCTGTGCCCAGCATGGGGCAGTTCACGGCCTCCCCACACAGGTCACCCCTGCAGCCTCTGCTACCAAAACCCTGCCAGTTATGCCCAATGCAGAATCTATTAGTTTCTGTCAAAGAAAGAAAAAAGGTCTTAAAAAATCCCAAAGATACTGAAGTTTATTGAGGCTGTAGACAGCCTGGCTAATTCCTGGGAGCTGCATATGTGGGCAGTAAAAGCATCCCGTGCTGCGGTGCCCTGACTGCAGCTCTAACCTCAGCAGCCTTCAGCTGGTTTGAAAAATAGTTGGGGTGTCCCAGCGGCTCCCCGAGGACCTGGAGTCCACGCAGTGGAGATGGTCTGAGCCAGGCTGGGGACCTGACATGGCTGCCAGGTGTGTGGCTGTAGGCATGAAACACTCAGGAAATAGGTTCTTTTGGGTGATATAATCTCTGGGGAGAATATTACAACAGGGAAAGATTTTACAACTGTCAAATAGAATATAATGTGGTTTGTTTCAAAGAACATTTTTCAGTGAAATATCCCAGGTTTGGTTAATACCTTCTCTCCCCTGAAGCATTTTAATGGCCTAGTCAGGAAAGCTGTTTTGGTTGGTTTTGTTGGGGGCTTTTTTAATTACATTGCACAGCACAGTGACTGGCATCATTATCAGCATAGCTTACGCCATCTTTAAGAATCACACTACGTTATTTTAGTGTTACTTTCTTCTGACTCAGTCTACAGTAAATGGTTTTGCCAATGTAGCTATTGCAGAAAAACTATACCAGGAGAACTCTCCTACTGTAAATGTGCCCTTCATAGCAACTGATGTCAGGTGACTTCACTTCTTTTTCCATTTAGCTTGCCAAATGATGCTGAAGCAGCATAAAAATAATCTAAGCTTTAGAGCCAAATAATACAACTCTTGTATAGCTTTTTTGTCCCCTTGGACACTGTGAGAATGTGGAATTCTCTGCTGTCCTATCTGAGGAAAAGTACTTGGTCAGAGGAAAGGGATCCCTGGTGGATTTTGAGGTCTCTCCATTGACAGGTGATTGACAAGGCATAGTCACGTGATACAAAGTGATTCAGGTTTGTAGGCTTAACAAGGTGCCTGTAAGGGATTCACTGAATGCTCTTCCTGATTGCAAAGAGAAACATATTAACTTGTACCACACTTCAGTTTCCTCATGGGGTCTACAGTCTTCACACCGGAAAATGGCATCTTTCTCCCCTTTCATTACACCATGCAAAACTGAAATGTAGCTTTCCATTTAGGTGATTGCTGAGGAATTGTCTGGCAATGACGACTACGTTGAACTTTCATTCAGTGCACGGAAATTGGATGACAAGGTAAGCTGCTTGATATTAACCTTACTGAAAGATATAAGAATGCCTGCAAATATAATTTGATGAGATTTTCCCTGACATATTTTTTGCCTTATATTATTAAACACATCAGAGATTTCAGATGAGTGTTCACAATGAGGCTTCCTCAAGTTGCAAAGTAATTAAAAAAAAAAAAAAACCTCAAGGGAATCTAATTAAAACCAAGACAATTTAATTACACTATAACCAAGACAATTTAATTATTTAAAATGCCACAGAGCAGAAGTGCTTAGAGAAGTAAGCTTCCTATAAGTAGTCAAAGATGTTATAGTTGAAGTAAGCATCTTAAAATAAAGCTAGAAAACTTCATAACAGCTCAGTCATGATATACATTTTGTTCAACAAAATGCAGCTTGAATGTGAGAAAAAGACTCTTGCATATTTGCTAAAAACTTCTTCCCTCTTTGATAAGAAAACTCTCCACTGACTCAAACACTGCTCTTCATTATAAGGACTACTTCTTTCTGGAAATATCTGTTGTTCAGCAATACACACATAATAAGCACCTCAAGCAATACACAGCCCAAGAAATTCAGATAACTGCTTGTAAGGCACACTGTCTGTTATTTCAGTGTAATAGAAGACACATAATTATTTGAGGTAATCTGGGGAATGCCTTTGTAATTAATAGATGTCATAAGACTATGACCCTCTTTAGATAATAGGGCTTTACATATAATTGAAGATCAGATGATTACAATTGTACTCGATCACAATATCTACCATTACTATATAGTCCCTTCCTATATATAAAGCTGCTTCTAATTGGAACCATATGGTAACGGTGTACAAAAGTTTATGATTCTAATGCTCTAAGCATGTGCTTGTAAACATTTGACATGTGAGTAGTTTAAAATCAAATCAGTGAGAGTATTTTTGGATACATACATCAGATTTTCAAAATCAGGCCGTAACTGATGAATAATATTTTCATTTGAAACTGCCAGGAAAACTCAGACAAGCAGGAAGTAATTCTGCTCCAGAAAGATTAATGGTACCAGAATTTATTTAGAACATACAGGTAAATAACATTCCTGTGCTCAGGATCATTAACAATCATAAATGATCAGGACCTTAATTTGCTTCTCATCTGAAAGATGAATTACCTCTTCCTTCAGAGTTGCTGGAGTCTTAGTGTTTCTGAATCTCATAATTTATTTAGGTGTCAAAACGTAGATTTAACAACCTCTTGAGTCAGATATCTTTAGGCCTGATTTCCAAAGTTGTACACAGTTTTTTCCTGTTCCACGTGCTGTCACACCTAGAAAAAGGAAAGGACGTGCAACATAATAAGACTTCACTTGGTCATTCCTTTTCCACAAATGAAAAATGTAATCTGGTGTAGATATTATGATTGCTTATGGCCCTTGTCCATATAAATTAAAAGGATATCGCCAGAGTGTGCTTCTGAGCCAGGTCAGTGTTGTCTGGGCAACAGCTTTAGAGAGTGGTTGAAACACTTTGTGGAGATAAATTAAGGAGGATCATTCTGAAATATTGCAAGAACATTTTAACATGTCCAGTCAAGGTGGGCTTCATCTAATAAAAAATTCCTGGATGGTGAAACTCAGGCAATGACTCATCATATGTTATCTGAATCAAAACTCCTGTCTTCAGCTGATGAAAGTCACTGGAAGCCTATTACAGCTGAAACAAGTCTTTCAATTTCCTCCAGCTGGAGACGTAGCTCTAAACCTGACTGAACCTTGGCTTACCACGTTTATAAGAAAAGGCTAGGGCTTTTGGTAAGGCTTATAATGAACTTCGACATCAGTAGATACAAGGTGCTATTAGTAATTACTGTTATTAAGGTTTGAAATTACTTAAATTGTATAGTTCAGCCATTGGTAAAAAAGCATGAGTGCCCCGATGTCACATAAAAGCAAAAAAAAGCCATCAGAGAATGGAGAAGAGCCCATCTTGTGAAATCCGAAGCATGGTTTTGCATGCCTCTCCCTACTCAGAGGAGTGAAGAACTGAGTAGAGATGTAACATCAGAGAAGCAGACCGAGGGCTGTAACTGGCCTGCGATTCTCCTGAAAGACAGAGGAAGTCCGTGGGAGCAATTATTCACACTCTGCTGCACACAGTCACTTTTGTAACCCCAGGTGTTCCTGCACTGGCAGCTGTGGGGGTGGCAGAAGACAAGTTGAATCCAAATGTCTCACAACTTGGGGATAAAGGAAAGGGTGGGGAGAGGTTCTGGATGTGCTCTAAGGATATTTAAAAAAAAAAAAAATTCTTTCCATCCATTACTGTCAGTGGTATCTTGAATGGACAAGAATTTTCTTCCGCCACCCTTTAAAGGAAAATTCCTTGAAAGAAGATCCGGATTCTGGTCCTTAAATGTATGAGTTTCCTTCACTAAGGAAAAAGGTGTGAACAACACATTTTTGGCAGATTACACAAAATTTGTTGATCTAATTTAACGGGCAGTATATGTTTGTTGGGGTTTTTTACTCCCCCACATAAAACTGCAAGAGTTTTAGAGAGGCCATAAAACAAGTGAACCCTACTCAATTTTTCCCGGAGTGGTGGCTGAAACATTCAGTAAAAAATTATAGGAAAGTCACAGGTATGAAAGTTTCCTTTAGTTAACTGACTTTGCAGAGATAAAGGTTATATTTTTTTATTGCCGTGCTTGTTGGGAAGGTATAACTGCATTTTCATGTTTTATTGAAGCCCAGTCAGCTCAGATGGCACATCTTTGTTTCAAGAGATCCACTGAGAACACTTCACAGTGGAACAATAACTTTTGGAAAGGTTCTATTGCATTAATAGTTGTGTCACAATTACCATAACAAGCAGCTACGTTTTTATGATAGCTATAATAAATTACGAGCACTGAGGCAGACAAACTGCTTTTCCAGTTCTGAGGAAGGCAGTTATCATTGCTCGGGAAAGATTTTCCAGCAAATGGCTGCAAAATACAAGCTAATATTGCTTTTTTATATATTTCCCTGGTACTAAACTACTAAAATAATAATAATAAAAAAATCCTTAAATGCCCTGTCTTGCTGCTGAAGAGTTTTAAAAATTATTAGTGTCTTTTGGCTACTTCAGCCCTTTTCCAAAGGACCTTTGACTTGACCCCCAAACCTGAATTTTAAAAAGTGTCATGCTCTGAAAATTAATGTACTAAAGGACATGTCGGAGTAGGTGCTCAGAGTTGGAAGTAGTTAATTTTTTAAAGTTTAAGCCATGTACTTGTGTTATTGCTGTGTAACCACTGTACATACTGAAAGAACAGTGTGCATTATACCACTAGCAAATGTATTACATTAATCATTTAAACATTATTAAAATATCAAAACATTAAACCTTTATTGCTGCCATTCTTCTTTCAGAGGATATTCTTGTGAGGTAATGCAAAGCGGTTAGATTTAGCATAACAACCAAAAAGCTTTGAAAACGTTGATAGCTACGAAATAAAATGTTTCTTCAGCATATCATTTTTGAGTTGTTACGAAGCATCTTCAATATTGAAGGATTTTTTGTTTGTGCCTTCATTCTGAAAGGAATTAGGCTTTGTTTTTGCATTGAAGGGAGGCTGATACAAGCTATCATCCAGCGTTAAAATCTTTCTCTTTACGTGGTATTGCCTTGGAAGTTAAAAACAGATATTAAAAATTGCTTCCCATGTGCTGATTTGCTGTTTCAGCTTTCCGGATACTCAGCTGGGAATGGTACTATATTTTGAGTCTTACATAAAATCCTGGTTTCCTTTCTGAATTTTTCTGCACTCCAGGGTGCATTCTTTGGATGTATCATTTGAGGTGTTTTCTTTCAGATAACATTTCTTATCAAACTTGTGTTTGATAAAGAATCTGTTAACATTAAGCTTTTACTCAGCTTCAATCAGTATACTTATGTGTGAGAAGCGGCAGCTCAATCTTTTTTAACCCTATGCACTCTGGATTTTGGTGTCGCTATGATTAACCCAGCACCCTCACTCTCTGCTTGTTCTCTTTGCTATGCAGTAGTAATCTGGCAGAATTTGATCACCAAAGTCCCCTATATACTAGCAGTTTCAAGTGCTGAATGGAGTCCAGATAGTAAATCTACATCAGGGCCTTGAAGCAAACTGTGGAGTTACAGACTGTGCTGGGTTTTTTGCTGGTTCTACACACTCTTACATTAAATGTCCCATAACCATGTAATTGGAACAAATAGACAAACATACAGCTTTGTTGTCTAGAGCTCCACATGATAAGATTTAACAAATACATATGCATGTGCTTTGCATCAGTTTCTAAACATACCATTACCTTTTCTCTAGTAGGAAAAGAAACAGATCATTCATAGAACAGCACTCTGATCACAACATTGACAGGTGTCATCTTTAGGGCATGGAAAAGACTTTAGGTTGCTTGAGCCTTGCCCAAGGCTTCGTGGTCCCCAGGGACTCACTTCCTCCTCCAGACATTCAAATTCAGGTGTCCCTTTTGAAAGCCCTGATTTCTTTGCTTGTTTTGCAGTTGTGGAATTGTAAAAATGCCCTAAAGACAAATTTGACCAAAATTATGTGCCCAGAATTTGGCTAGCATCTTATCCAAAGCTGTTCCCATCCCAATGGCTATCCAGCTAGTCGCAAATAAGTACAGTGGGCATTTGGTAAGGAGAAAAATATAGAACTATGCATATTACAGTCATTTTACATTAACGCTTTTATAGAAACACCGGGAGAGCAAACAGAATTCCTCACTTCCCCAAATTGATGTGGAGGTCTGTGGCTTTGGATATGGCCTATAGAGAAGAATAATATTAATATGCATTAGACGGGTGGCTCTTTTGAAGAAGAAAATGAAGAAGGGAGTTGAAACTACAGAAAATGAGCTGAGTCTATCTGAATCCTGCTCTTGCAGCATTGCACAGTTAGAAATTTGAATTAGCCAGCTTTGCCTGTCCAGCTGTGGAGGGCTAACACCCAGCTACTCTTCTGTCCCCCAGCCAGCATGTCCCCAGAAGAAATTAGATGTTGTTGAAACAAAAGAGGCTGTGGCCAGACTGCAGCAATGCTATAGAAAGCAACTTAATTTAGGTTTGTGTAAGAATGCTCAGGGTAGTTAGCTGGATGCAAGACTAGGGGAAGGTGTTCTGCGGCACAGTGAGTATGTGAACCTCAATGTCTGTCACAGATTTGCTTGTACTTAGAGATATCAAGTAATTTTCTGCATTCCCCTGCTCTGTTTGTCATCTTAACATGGGCTATGTTATCACATCCTAAAGAGGACTTGCTTCTCTAACCTTCTCTAATCCATCTTGCCAGTACTTGTGTTAGCTGGTAGCAGCACAGTGTCTTGGCCAATTAACTTCTGTTTTGAGAGGGTGGGCGATTAGTGTGAAATTCAACCCCACCGTAGAACATGCTTCAAAGGTCTTTGCGTGATAAAACTGATGTCAAAAGACCAAACAGGTATGGAGACAGAATGAAGCAAGCTAGGTGGATGAAGGAGCTAAAGCTCAGGAATCTGAACTGGGTGTTAGAAGGGAAAAGGCTGTAAAATGACATTTTACAGTTCTGCCTGCCATGACTGAATAGTCAAACTGAGAACAACAGCAGTGCCATGGAAGTCCTTGTGGAACAAGGACAAGAATGAAATATTGCTGAGAGACACCAAGAGGTCTCACTAAAACCATGCTGGCTCTCCTTTTTCATTAGCAGTCAGGGAAGCACCAGTGCACTGTGCCTGAAAAGCTCAAAGAAAAAGCAGTCTCAAGAGTAACCTGTCCTATATATTATTTTAGGATTTCTTCAGCAAATCTGATCCTTTTCTGGAGATTTTCCGGATGAACGATGATGCAACCCAACAACTTGTTCACCGGACTGAGGTAAGGAATAGGGTTGGATTTATTTTCCAAGGACACAGGTGGGCTGTCAGGAGGAATAGTTTATGCTTCTCACGTCACAAAGGGTATTGCAAGCACCCACATTTAAAAACACTTCTATCTCTTGTGTAATTATTGACTAATGGGTTTCAGGTCTTGACTTACGTACATGAGAGTAAGGGAAGATGATACTGAAGCCAAAGATCCAAATTTAATTAAGATGGCAGATATTCTGTTTAAAGGTCAGGAGTTATACATATTATATTTAGCCCAAACCATGCTACAGACAGTATCATATTTTCCCATTAATACTATGATGCATCTTCTCCACCTCCTCCCAGGTTGCTGGTGCTAAAGGGTTTTGTAATCTGGGCGCTTTACATTTGTTTTCTATGTCCCCGTGTCGTTACTGCTTCCACGTTAATGACTGGCACTGTCTTAAAAAGCAGCATTTAGGCGTACAGGGTGGAGCTGCGGCAAGTATTGGGGATTATAAGCCTGTCTGTTATGGATCCCATAAAGTCTTCCTGGCAAGGCAGACCATGTGTCTGTAAACTGATGCTGCCCATCCCCATTGCCCAGCCCTGCATCTCTTCCATGGCTTCCAGTTCAGGGATGTATTCCACAACCTCTCCCTTGTGAGTTACGTGCCTGCTGAGGCATGGCAGTGCTGGGGCAATCTCTGTAGCATGATCTGTGTATGGATCCATTTCCCACCTGTGCTCCTCTTTGGGGTTTTCCAGCGGAGGAGTGTTGCAAACTGCAGGTTGCTCAAGGACACATATCCCATGCATGTTGTTCTGCAAACCTCCAGCTGAGCTCTGCTTTCTTCTCTTTCTGGTGAATGTACTGTATTGAAAATTGTGGCTCTTGTTAGCATTCTGTTTGGAGATGTGCAAATGTTAAGGGTTCCCTTCCTTTCTTTTTGCTCACAGGTTGTGATGAATAACTTAAATCCAGCCTGGAAGACCTTTAAAGTGTCTGTAAATTCTCTGTGCAGTGGAGACCAGGACCGCAGGCTAAAGGTCAGAAGTCATTGCTACTTTTTGAATAGTTTTACTCACAGAAAACAAAACTTTGTCTCCCTTTTTCAATTGAAGATTGTTACTCTGCACTGCCCTCTTCCTTGATGGAAAAGATAATCACACAGCTGCTTTATGATTACCACAATCAAATTAAGGATGCAGAGAAGTGGTAATCCACTGTAATCAGTAGATTATGCTCTATACTTCTTACAGTAACCTCAAAAAATGATGGGGCTGTTTTTGCCAATCACTTGGATAATTTGAACCCAAGCATCATTTACCTGGTGGAAGTATACTCAAGGGAGGTGGCAGCCCTGTCACCATTTTAGCTACTGTTTCCTCACTCTTATGTCTGGAAACCCTCTGTAAAAGAAACACTGAATTATGAGATCTGTTGTTATATATGAAGAATGGGGTCACCACAAAAAGACATGTGCCGTAGTAATGACAGTGTTACTAGTCAGCAGAAAGACTGATGGTTGGGAACTTGGAGCTTTGTGTAGAAAAATTCATCTTCTTGTGGCTAATTTGGGTTAAATCGAGGCTGAATCCAATTGTTCATATCTTCTAATCAGGTTTAAGATTAATACTAAATTAAAAAATTTCAAACAAAAAGCACTGTCCCCAGTGCAGAAGCGGTATTGTCATTTTTCATTCATTACATACTGCAGGATGTGCTGTGCAGACAGAAAAAATAAAATGCCTGGTGTCTACATTTTACAATGCATGCCACAAATGGGTGGAAAAGGTAAAAAGGAGTCTTATGAATGCTTGGATTTATACTGGTCATGCTGACTGTGATTTGTAACTTCACAAAATCAGCACTGGAACAACGGTGGTACCAACACAGTGTTTGTATGGTATTGGGGATGCATGAGGAAGACACAGGTATGAATGGTTATCTTTATGTATTGTTTGTTCCCTTGTGGCACTGTTGGGCAAACAAGATGAGTCTGAGGGCAAAAGAAGTACCAAAAGTGTGAGGAAGTTTGAGAAAACAGAGATGTAGCAAGAAAAAGTGAAGGATGAAGTAGATGGAGCACAGGATACTTAGGAGGCCAGACCAATGTGTTTGCGACAGATGAATCTGAGATGCTGGAATGAAGGTCAGCACCTCAGGTGGTACAGGGAAGCAGTTGTGAAAGATCTTTCCATCTACCCCTTAGCTGGTAAATGGTCAAACCAGTTGTGTTTGGCATGTCCAGTGGGTTTGAAACAGAGTTGTAGCAGGTGAAACAGAGAATGAGGTGTAGGGAAAGAACAGCCTCCATTTTAAACTGCAAGCAAAATTAACAGTATTGGCTAAAGAGGATTTCTAATGCAAATGAAGAAATGTAGAGGAGTTATTTATTGTAACATGTGTAGGATGACAGTAATGTGAAGTGTCAGGATAATGACTTTGTTATCTTGGGAGGTTGCATTTCTGGGGTAGATTAAATATCTATAAGTTAGTTACCTGAAACACAGAACACAAACAAATTACTAGGTGTTGTGTAAGCAATATAGATCTCCAGGAGAGGAAAAGAAAAAAAACAAAAAGAGCAGCTACCCACCAGAGGTAGTAACATGACTGACTCAAAGGACGGTCAAGGACAAGGAGCACTGCCATGGTTGGGGCCTCCATTGGCACCTCTGACGCCTGGACTGCTACTTCATGACAAAAGGGAAGCGCTGGAAAAAACACAGAAGGTGCTCGTTTGGACAAATGAGCTCAGGCAGAGCTGGGAGTTGAGCTTTTGCTTTTGCATGGAGTGAGCTGTGAAAGGCTTGGAAAGGGAGGATGAGCAGTTCTTTGATGTACTAGAGAAGGGCGAGCCACTGGTGGGACATACAGACAGAGGTGACATGGTTAAAGCAGGTGGGAGTACTGTAGCTGCTGCAGCATTCTGTGAAGGTGAAAGGGAGCAGAACTGAAGGGGGCAATGCTAGAGAACATGGTATAG
>WAAD01041608.1:374-22483 GCA_013389945.1 Fregata magnificens | reverse complement strand
ATGGTATAGTCAAAATGTGAGATGCTGAGATGCTGAAGAAGAGATGTAATGTGACAGATTATCTGTGTTATGCAGGGTCTCTGAGAGTGCACCTTACACAACCAGATGCAGCAAGTTGCACCCTGCCTCTTCCTTGGCACAGCATCCCAGATCACCTAGCCCAGCTTATATCTGACAGCCACTGAGAGCAATCAGTTGTGCCTGCCCTTATAGGACCTGCTTCTTGAGGTAGCTTAAACTGAAATGGGTAACATCCCATAGCAATGCAACTACATAGATTTGAGACAAGAGATGAATCAGATTTCTGCCACTCAGATGAAAAGCAGAATTAACACAGCACTGCCTTCGTCACATTGTGTATGTGTGGCCTTTAAATCACTTAGATGAGAAAACCTAGGAGGAGATGCAAACAAAATGCGATGCCTAGAATGTCAGAGCAAGTGGCAAGTCCGTAAGGATAGAGAAATATGGTTCTGGAGGGAGAAGCATGCTTTAATCTCTTTGAAATTGAGGTGAGAATGTATGAGAGAGGCTGAGATTTCAGCTTGGGCAGAAGAAGATGGGTCTGGGAATAAATGGGGTCTTTGAGCTATGAGCAGAGAGACAGTAGTTGAATTTTTTTGCCAATGATACTGCCAAAAGAGAGGCTGAAGAGGGAGAAGTGAAGAGGAACAATAATAATCCTTTAGGACTGCCTGTAGAGAAGATGAGGTGAAAGTCAGTGAAGGAATGCGTGAAGAAGAGAACCAGGGCAAGATGGATCTTATGAACCTATTGGCAATTTTCAAAATAGTCTTGATTCTGTGGGATTTTTTTTTTTTTTTGGATAATACATGTTTTTGTTTGTGTATGCAGGTGTTTGCAGGCCCTGATTTAGATATCTGAGTATCTGAGGCTGCAGTTCAGACATTTGCAGAAAAGCTAGAAGTAGTAAGGTTTGCATCAGATCATTCATGAGTGCAGAAATATTTTAAAATTAATTGTGGCTGTAAAATAAGGAAAAAGCTTGAAGTTTCTTTAAAATTCAGGCCCTTTACACCTTTTGGTGGGTGTAAGATAAGGCTGCTATGGTAGAGCAGCCCCCAAAATCACTTGTGTTTGACAGATAGCATATAGTACTTGTCAGATGACTATTCTGTTTGCTTTCTATACAGACTATAATTTAGGAATTTGATGGCAGCAAGGGCAGAAGAGTGGAAATTATAAGAATTAGAGAGATGAAGTGTCTGTGATGGGTTTAGCAGTCTATGAATGTTTATACTTTGATTTACATTGACTAAGCATTCCAGTCTTCACCCTACCGTATTTTGGAACATTTGACTTCAGTTGCTTTGTTTCACTTCATAAAGTATATAGCAATATGTTACTGCTAAGTGTTGGAACAATTCCCTGTGCCATGTTTAACGTGAGGAGATTTAATGTATTCCAGCTGCCTTGCTGAGCATCAGCTTCTTGCCAGGATTGCTTGATCACTGTGAACCATAACTGCATAAGGCTGGGTAGTTTTGTACCTGCTGTTTCTTTTTTACATATTCTGTGAGGCATAACCTAAGTTAAGGCATTAGGAGGCACCAGAAATTCTTGGAGGGGAATGTCAGCTTGTGGAAATTCTGCAAATGGAGGGAGCCTTCTTAACAACAGCAGACACATTGCAACTGTCACTACCTTTGGCTTGCCTCTGTAGGCTATTTGCAGCTCTGAAGTCTTGGCCTTTCATCTCTGCCACTGAAATCACATGGGTACTGAGCTTAGTGGTCTGATTTGTCTTATGAGGAATGGGGATTAACATGGAAAAAATACATTAGAACAACTCAGTTTAACTTACAAAAGTTTGCTCTTTGTAAGTCTTGCACCCAAAGCACCCTTTACACTGTCTGGGCATTTGAAACTTTCTTGTTTAAAATGTCTGTTTAGAAAGATAAGATAAGCAAGTTCACTAAAATCAAAGCAACCAATAATTAGGGTCTCCCTCAAAAGTCTTTTGCTAGCATCCTTTACAAAATCTGTTAATTTGAATTCCTTACGGGCTTTTAAAAAAAAATCTAATTTTGCTTTATTTAGCTGTGGTGCAGAGAGCCGTTATTTTTTTATTCCTCTCAGGACACCTTGTAAAACTTTATTGCAATTATTGCTGCTCTAGGTTTTATTATGAAAAAGATATATTAGATTTATGAACCTACTGAGCTTTTCTTCCCACACATTGAAACCATCTGAGAAGTCTGGTCACACTTCAGTGCCGGTCATAACTTCTTTTAATGCTAACGGTACACACGATTTGTGTATGCGTTGAAGTGAACAAAATACCTCTTTGATCCAAAAGTAGTGCATTGCTTTTCTAATAAGTAAAGAGATTCAGTTCACAACGGTAATTACTGACAAATCTGAGTGAAGGATATAATCCTTCTGAGAGCAGTTTTTATCCTAGTCTGCTGTGCTGAAGGTCCTGTAAATTGTAGAACTTTGGCATTCAAGTTTGGTTTCAGCATGTGGGGTATGTTGCTGTCAAAGGTTCATCTGAAATACAGGCTTGCATTGTGAGTATCTTCTGGTAGGGATGATCTACTGTCCATCCATTCTAATAGTCGCAGGGTTGCTTTTTTTCTTGAGGAGTCCTGGTAGTGTACACTGAAAAATAATCGGGTTTTGTTTTGGTATTAGATATTGTAATACTTGGGAAATAAACACCTAACAAGGCGGTGTAGAGGCACAGGCCAAACAGTGCACGTGGTAAGAGTATCTTCTGCTGAGGTTGTACAGAGAACCTCACTGAAAGAAATTCTGTTCATAAGGAAAAGTAGGAAAAGAGGCAAAAAAACCTCGCAGAAAAATGTTGCTGCAGGTGAAGTAATAAACTGCAAGGAGAGGGGTAAGCATGTGTCGTACCTGTATAGAAAGTCCCTTCCACCTACATAGGGGAAATTTTCTAAAGAAGAATGTCCATTAGATATTCTTCTACCTTTCAAAAATCTGTATGTTGCAACTGTCACTGTTGTCAGTTTGTTTATTGTTTCATCCCTGCCTAACCCAGATTACAGATGATGATCCTGATCCTGATGACACTTGTGTGTGTACAGTTATGAGTGGGACCCACAGCTGTGGTTACCAGGGCTATTACATACATCAGGTCATAAGGCTCCACTTGTATGAATGGCTCTTTGCGGCATGAATTCCTGAGACATTACTGTTGCTTACTTTTGGGTAACCATGAGAAGGTTGCCTCTTCCTGTGCACTTCTAATGAGGTTAAAACCTGGTTCTGCCATTCTTCCCCATGCTTTCTTATGTCCAGTTGACTTCCTTGGCTCTGTCCATCCAATCTGTTGGAGTAGCTGTGTCTTAGCACAATAATTATACATTTGGTTTTCTGCTGAGAGGTCTATCTGCATATGCCTGTAGGCCCAAGTATATCTACGATGCTCTAGTGCTAGCGAGATGCATTCAGGAGTTTAAAGGTCATGTGATTTTCAATTTATTTCCGTACTAAGACCTTTATAAATAGCAATACATTGGCCTTTCCAATGTGAATTTTCATAGGGCATGAATTTTCTACATTTTTGTGGTAGATCATTGTTAACAAGGTCTTCCTGACAGATCTGCACTTTGATTAAATTAATAATCTATGCAGTGCCTCTTCTGCCTTGTTGATACTGTTATATAATGTGATCCTTGCTTACAATATTAATAGAAGAAGCTCCACAGCCTACGAGAAAGATTTTGATGTTATACTGGATGGAAATAGGCAATCACTNATTAGGGAAAAAAGTTTCCTAAAAGTCTGTAAGTGTATTGACTGCTCCATTCTGAGTTAAGGAAAAGCAAATAGCAGTGGTTATTTTGATATTCTCTAAGTTATTACTGCAGTGTTCTCTCAATCAATAAGCTTTCTGTGACCTTTAATACTTGACTACAGCTCTGCTTATACAGGTATATTATAAACTGTAATCCTTCAATAAGCCCCCAGTATCTCTGAAAGCCAGTGGTGAAAGTAACTGAGCAGAATCTGTGAAGAAGGCCAAGTAAAGCTTAAGAGACAAGCAATAAGTAATACATTCAGACAAATCCATTAGTGCTTTTATTCTTTCACAGTTTAGCTGTCATAGACTGTTTGAAGCACTAATGTGGAAAGATACGATTTATGGTCAACAGCAATAATTTGTGCAGGATTTAAAAAAGCATGTGGCACAAAGGACAATTCAAGCAGTGTCAAATGATGATTAGAAAAGCATGAACTGAAGGATTTCGCACTATTCCATAAGAGAAGACTCATTTATTGTTGCTGTTTTCTTTGGGCTTTTAATTCCATGTAGAAAGAGACTAGAACCAAGAACAAATTACAACGTAGGCTAGACTTGCTGTTTATTTACTTGATTGGGTGATTTCAGTCATACCTGATTAACTGTGCAGTTCTACATTTTCCCCTTCAATTTATTCACAAAATTAATGCCAGTGGAGCCAATCATTCCCTGCTTGCTTACCCTGATGTTGCTGAAGGAGCTATTTGCATATGGAGTCCTTCTTCTGGAAAGTCTTCAACAAGAAGAAAGGGGGACTCAACCTTTACATGTCTTTAATATGAATTAAAAGATGCCTTCAAATAACTTTTTTCAGTACGTCATTTCTTTTTCATTAGGTCAGAGCATTTTCCTGGAATCTTTAGAATAATTGCCTCACTCTTGGAGGATGCAGAGCTTTCTTTATAATCTGAATAGTATAGCCATTTTAAGGACGTTATCGTGTTGTGAATTTCCAGAGAAGTTCTTGTAGAACTGACTGTGCAGCTGATAATTTTAGATAATAAAAAGTTCCTTCTTGGTGGTCAAAAGAAACACCAAAAAAAAGGCTTAAATATTAGGATGTGGTGTATATTTAGTAAGCTAATAGACATATATGTATATGTGCGTACTGCTTAACCAGAGTAGGAGTTTTAAAACAGTCTTCTGAGAGGATGATACATTATTTTGAGGATTATTATAAAATTAAAGTAAATTATACACTGTAAAAGCCAGTTTCTGAGACCTCCATGCAAAAATGCCATTGGACCTACTTTTCCAGTAAATGATTCATTAGAATACTACATTTCTTAAATGTTTCTCTTGCTTTCTCTCTCATATTCCCCTTGTTCTCTCTACATGCCTGTGGTTGCAGGTACTACACTGATTATTAAAAACTCAAGTGGCCTACTTCACAAGGTCTACAGTGATTGTGGGGAATTTGCTGCAACTACTCACCCTGTTTTGTCAGTTTATGTTAATCTATAATTTAGCAATTGGTTTATAATACGAGTGCCTCCTGAATTCATTAATCGCAGCAGTGTGTTTGGAACCCTGATTTATCTAAGCATGTCAAGGACTGATCTGATCAATCTTCATAAACTCTGTGCAGGTGGGGTGCAAGATTTAAGATCATCCTTAAAACAAAACTGATTAAGTCCTGGTGTGTGTGATCTCTGCTCACAGATTCCTTTTTTTCTCTCCCCTTTTCTTGGCTGTATTCTTGATAAAGCAGTTGAAGATGCCAGGGAAGAAAATACCAGATTGCAGTGAAGATTTAGGAGAGAGAAATAGACTCAAGAAATGAGCTTGATCCTGTCTTTGTTAGAGTGAAAGGAACTAATTCTGATGACTTTAACAGGCACTAGTTTGTTCTCCGTTATTGTAACTGCTGGATATATAGCAAAATAATTGTCAGATTAATTAATCTAGATTTGGGTTAATTGGTGTTTGTGAAGTGCTTTGAAGATGAAAGAGCTGTCTAAATGACAAGTGTTGTCACAACAATTAGGGGTGCAAGTGGATTGCACAAGGGAGAGATAATCTGATATACAGTGGTTAAAAAGAAAAGAGCTGATATTCACATCTCCAAGGGCTCGGGCTGCTGATAAAGATGGTGGTAGAAGGCTGAAGAGCTGGTACATATGAGTAAAATGGGCAGGGTAGCGAGAGACGGGAATCTTCCTCCCATCCATTGGGTGACTCTTGACAGACCAAATTTCAGAGTTCACCCTGTAAAAGGAGATTTTTGCTTCCCATTCCTTATCAGAGCCCCCTGTTCCATGAGTCTGGGGACAGAAATGAAGAAACTTCCCCCGACATTGCAAGGAGCATTTATTGTGTGAAACAAGGGCAAACAGAGGACAACAAACAAGCAAAAATGTTGTGTGTGAATTTGTGTGTTTGGATTAGGGGATCCAAGGAGTGTTTTCTCTGTTTCCCTTTTGCAAATAAGAGAGGATTGCCTCCAAATAATTTGTACCTTGCATTTATTGTGAGCTTTCTTCCAACTTCTTACTGCCTCCATGGTTCCATCGCAAGACAAATAAATACAGTCTTCCGCAGCTTTTCTATGCAAGTCATCAGTATGAGAAATGTTGTGAAGGGCTCTCTCTCGCCTCTCTTGAGCTGTCTTTGAAAGTGAGTTTTAATCCCCTGAAATGAAACAGAGGCTCCTATAAGTGATGCTGATTATAATCCAAATCAGAGGTGTCTGGTTCCTTCACAGGGCAATAGCTGATAAAGGAATAAATCCCATCCCTGGGACCATTTAAAATGAGACAAAGCGAAGCCCTGGTAATGAGGATCAGTTCCACACTGGAGGGTGAGGCATAAGGGACCTCTGCATTCTTCCTGATTTTCGGATCACTGTGTTGATAATGCACTGAACACCCTACAGACCCCAGTATTAGCTGCAGAGCTGCTTACTGTAGAAGTTTAGAAACCAGTGGTACCATTTTGAATTAAAAGAATAAAATGAAGCTCTCCTTTCCCTAAAACAGATCAGGATTAAGGCTTAGCTGTAACTTTGTAAAGCAGCTGAATGCTGTAGTGAGAGAATTTTAAAGTGTTGCATATCTTAAAGAAAATCCATCAGTCTCATACCTTTGTGTCTACAGGGTATTTGCTGTGTGACTTACAGTATCTCATGATATTAAAAATAAGAGAAAATGAAAGTGTAACCAGTTTTTCGTATTCTTTTTTCATTTCTTTCAGTTGCGACTGGAAAGAATAGTGAAAGCAGTTTCCAAACAATCTCATTTCAGACTCTCATAAAGTAGCAAAGCCTCACATTGACTGACATATAACCAACTTATAAAGGCGCTTGGTTTCTTTTCAGATGTCTTTTTTACTGTGTAAACTGAAAATTACACACTCATGGAAATTCTTCTCTTGTTGTTAAATCTTGTAATAAATGTATTCTTTGCTATGAATGATTTATTTTTGCTACTTAAATAGAAAGCTTACCTTAAAATTTTACTCATAAATCATATCTTTATAGTTTATACACTAACATAGTGCCACGCAAAAATGGTTACACATTGCAGATGATAAAATATGCATATTTTAAATGGTAGTATTCTCAGGGAACATAGCAAAGTCAAATATAAGGCAAAATAAAATATTTGTTTAAAAAAATTACAGTAAGTATTTTCAGGGACCTAATTATAAATTAATGTTTGTGATACTCTAGGCAGCGTTAGGGCAGAAATAGCTATTAAGTGTGTCTAAACTTTAATATTTTAGAAGATGTCTCAGTACATGGGGGTCACTTGAAAAGTTTGAACTTTATCTCACACTGGAAATATGTATTTAGCCCTTCCGTACACAGTGCTCTCACCTGCCACACATTCTGCTAAAATAATTTAGATCTGCATTTTCCGTTTGCCAAAAAGATGTTTCCTCCCAGCTAGATGACATACACGTTTTGTAATGTGTACATACATGTGTATGATGTGTATGCACCTTACATAATGAATGGAGCTGTGTTTTGTAATAAAAATGTTTTATCTGCCTTACCAAATCTAAATTAAGCTGTTTATCATGTATGTTGGATCTCCAAATGATTTTGAAAATACTCGATAGCTATGCTCTACAGGACTCCCCAGAAAAAGCATTTAGTTGATCACAGCCCTCCTTGTGGTAGTACTAGAAGAAACCAAGGCTCTCGGGATCAGAGACTTCAGTGTGTTTGTGGATAGTTGTTGTTCTGTTTGTGTGTTACAGCAGCTAAAAAATGCCAGGGAAGTTTTACCATAGGGTTGGCCACCACTAGCTCTGAGCTTCGGGCGGGATTTGGCATTAGGGTAAAACTTGTTTGCGACACCTTCATCCCAGTTCCCTTCAGTCAATGAGAAATCAAGACTTGCTTGTTCACTAGGGACAGTGGAGTTATTTTAATGGTCCGATCACCAAGAGCAATGCCGCCAGTGTATTTTCAGGAAGCACGGGTGGAAGGTGTTCTCTTGTCCCCTTTTGCTCTGAGCTGCCAGTATGGCAGCCCCCGCTGTTATGCTCTTCAGGGCTCCTCACTGACTCTGGCTAGCTGCAGTGCAGCAATCCTTTCCCCCTTTTGTGTGGCTATTTCCACCATACTATTCATAGAAGTCTTGCTCAACGGAATTGTTCAAAGTGGCTGCTAACTTTGGTATATCCAGTTCATTGCTGCTGCTGAACACCTCGAAGGATGTGCGAGCTGTTTTGGGGGTAAGACTTCTCTGTGACCGTGGACCTGATTAATATCCTGAGCATGACAGCCGTTGTGTCTGCTTTGCCTGAGGTTAACAAAGGCATAGTGTTTCCTGTGACAAACATACTAATCCTTCCCCTTCTGAAAAGTGCATGGATTGTCCGTACATCCTTAAGTGAAGGAGGAGGCGAGTAATGTTAGAAATAATATCTCAATATTAGCAGTATTACAGACTGTTGAGTCTTCTAGTCTGCTTTCAGAAGAGATCATAAAAAAGGCTATGGCCGGCCTGCCCCCTACACTCCGAATTGCCTTGGTCTGAAGTTACAACATATGAACAGCAACAACATCAGCAGTTGATCTCTCAGACGACTCTTAAGATATCAACTTCTTAAGGTTTGTTCAGATCTACTAATCACCTGTTACATTGCTGACCATCGCATTACTAGCCTCGAGTTCCTATTGAGTCTCCTCATTTATTTTATTCCTGAGAAATTCCAGGATTTACTGATAGCAGTTTCTTTTCTACACTAGGAAATCTCCTCATGGGATGCCAGCAAGATCTGTTTAGTCTCACACACTTTTCCACAGTCTTGCCAATACTTAACAAGTGTTCAGCAGTAGAGAAGGAGTATTGGACGGACATGGACATTGTGATACCTATTAAACAATGACAACAACAGCAGGACAAGTTCTGTCATTCATACCCATCTCTTGAATTAATAACACAGCATTTTATAGAACAACATCTCAGAGATCTGAAGAGTGGTATCATTTGCAGTTTTAATGTAAATGAAGTATATATGGGACCTTGAATCACATCAGACCTCCTAAGTGACTGCAGGAACCAAGATACTAGACCATTGTATTGGGTCCCCAAAGACGATAAATGCTATGTCCATTCATACAGTTGTGCAAACGCAGTTAAATGTGTATTAAGTAACATAGTTTCTGTTGACAGCTTTTCCTGGAATAACAGAAAAGAAACAAAGGATGGGAAGAAATGGAAGAAGTTACCAGAAAGGTTTCTGGTTATCTCTGCTGGGACCAGATATTGTTTAAGATAGTCATAAATGACCCAGAGAAAGGGAAAAATAGGGTAACAAAATTTGTAGGTGACCAAATAATCTGGGATTGTTGTCACTTCAAAATGTCACAAAAGGATCTTAATGCTTATGATTGGCACTAAGATACAAAGAAAGTAAAAAAAAATGATCATAGGAAGGCTTCCTTCTGTGAAGATACCAAATTTGGACTGGAAAGAAAGACAATCTTGTAGAGGTGGCTCTGAAGTCATGAATGACTTGAGGGAAATGACGAGGGAATGGTTAGATTTTTTGTCCTCACAGTACATGAACTTGAAAATCACCATGACCAGGCACAATGCTTAAAACAAAAGGAAGTTCTATTTCCATACAACACAGTTCAGTGATGGGATATATTGTCAAAGGATGTTGGGAGGCCAAAAACTGTAAATATGCTAAAAATAGGACTAGACAAATTCATGAATGATTATTGCATTGGCTGGATGTTAACAGCATATATCAGATGCTCTCTCCAGCTTTCGGAGAGTGTAAAGTTGTCGACTGCCGGTAACTGGGAGAATACGGTGAAGTAAAGATGAATGTACCTTTCCTTGTCTTATATAGTCTTTCTCTAAGTATTCACTAGCATCTGACAGAAAGATGATACCGGTACCATGTACTGTTAATATTTTCTTATGGTGAATGCTTGTAGCTTTCAAGATGAAATTTAAGTGTTGATTTTCATCTGAAGAAACTCTAAATGGTTAGGGTTTCAGTATTTGAGAAATTGTGCCTATTCATAGCAAGCATGTACACATACTGCTAGTGGGTCATGGTGCAAGGTTTCTTCTCCTCCAGTACAACTTCAGGAAAAGGTGAAAGGTAAATGGATTATTTAGACCTGAAGTGTGTCCAGATTGCTGTGTGTAAACACATAGATAAGCCAGGCTAGTCCTTTGCTATTCTGTGGCAGCTGCAGTAGAGCACAGGGAATTCTGTGTATGCCTTCAAATACTCATCCTGACCCTGGTTACACATGCACAGTCCTCTGCTGCATTTCTTTCTTGTATATATTAGCTTATATGTTTTTCAGAAAAATACTACCCTTCAACAGAATTCCTGTTTAATATCAGCTATTTCTGTTTTTTAATGACTCCATTTCTAGTTGCAAGCAAAACATCTGAAAATCTGATGACTAGATGTCTGGAAAGGCAGGCTTATTTTTACAGGCTAATTAAAAAGTAGACTACTCACATTAGGCAGTCACGATTCTTCTCTTAGACAGACAATGGTGTTTCAGACTCCTGCTCTTCAAAATGTTGAAAAAAACTTTGTTAGAGTTGTGCCAAAAATGAATCTTTGGCTCATGACCAGGCTAAAATGTGGTAGTAAAAAATTTGCCTATTGTCAGATTTCAAGGGTATTTTCTTCATAATACTACAAGCAACGATGAATAAGCAATGAATAAAAGGGAACCTGGGGGGAAAAAGAATATTGCTGCAGACTGATGGTAAATGTTATTAACAAATGAGTTATATTCATCCAAGAAGTGCTGGAAGTTAGCACTTAAATATTTTGTGATACTGTCACCAAGAAAGAAAGGTAGCAGGACACAATCAGATTATCTGACAGAGGTTCCTGTGGGGAAGGTGTCTCTTTCCTCCCTAGGTGTCCACTCCCCAATCAGTCTGAGCTGTCTGGGAAGAGTCAGGATCTGGCCATGGGGGATTTCACCTTGTAGTTGTCTTTGGCATGGTAAGAAAACCTATACACCTTTCCACTTTCTTTCAAGTATGAGATCCCTCTGCTACAGTTCAGCCCTTCCTCCATTCCTTGTCCCTCTCCTGGGAGTCCTGGATGACCTCGGCTCTGACACTTGGCATGGGCTGGCTGAGATGGGGGAAGCAGAAGCATGGCCTGGCTCCTGCCATTCTTCGTGCCAGTCTGGGTACAAGGAATTCATGCAGATTAAAGCCTATCTGCCCCGAGGAGGGCAGAGGGGAAGCAGAGTGGATGGGCAAGAGCTGGGCAGCAGAAAGTGCCACGTGTGGTTAGAACGAAGGTTGTGACGGTATCAGCCCCCAGTGATACTATGGACATTTGAAACTGTGAGTCTGCTGCAATGTTATTTTATGTCCTGTCCCTGAAACCTTGTCTTGTGCTATACTGAAGCTGTGTTAAGAGCGTGAGATAATGTCATTCCTCATCAGAATGCAGTGTGTGCTTCTCCAAGCAGACTTATGAATATGTAAAACTTGCACAAAATAATTAAAAATCACTAACACATACTTTTAATCATCTCATGCACATTTTAAAATTTAGAATTGTGATTTTAGTAGCCTAAATTTGTTTGTTCACAGCACTTGAACCCTTAATCTCCTTAAGAGCTTTAAATCCTCAACACTACATAGCTTTAAGGTGACCTGCAAAAGTAAAATACAGGATCCTGGTAATGTAATGTTCATTGAATGCTCTCCTAGACTTGCTCCCATTTTCCTAGCTGTTCAAAGCATTAAGCATATACTTGTAAAGTTGTTGACATTTGAGTTCTTTCCTTCGATCTTTAATGATACAGAAATAAGGGCCTGATCTGTCTTATATACAGCTTCTTGTGCTGATTTCTTTGGCTGTTAATTTCCTGCCTTCATACAGAAAGCAACACATCATTCTGATCACCACTATGTAACTGTCATTTCTGTGTGTACAGGGACAGACTTGCCACCGAGTTTGAGATCAAGATCAGTTATAGGATAGATATTCAGAGGAGCTTAGGAGGTAAAGGTGAAGTTTGGGGAAGAGGAATAAGCCAAAGATACTCCTTTGTTAGTCTTGTATAGGCAAGCATTCCTTTATAGGCAAATAGCTGAGGTTTTCTGTAAAACCAAGTTTTTTCTCTACAGGATATTACTTTTAAGCACTCTTTCATCTTAAAAGGCATGCAGAGGTTTGCCTGTGGTTAATTTTTTTTTTTTTTTAATATTTATGTTTCAAGGAGTACAACATTAGCAGAGACCAGTACTGGAATTAGTTCTACATGTGGTATTTTGGATGTAGGATGTGTGTCCCCCAATTGCAGCTGCAGATGCAGTGATCCTTCACAACCCCAGAAACTACAGATTCCAGTGAATTCTGCAAAACATAAGCATATTTTTAGTACTGAAAGCTTCCCTTATTTGTTTGCCAGGACTGAGAGAAATGAACAGATGCACATTTTGTAAGCACTGTTCTGTTAATAGTTGCCAAGAAAGACCTCCTCCTTCCTTCACCTTCCATATTTTATCTGTCTATCAATTTATGCTGCTCACAGGATATCCATTGCTACAATATCTCTGCATTGTACAAGTTTTACTTGACAGAAACATCCAGAATTATTGATAATTTTTGAAAAATATTGTTCTGTATCTTTTAGGAAACTTTGCACAAAATCCAGTGATGGCAGGATCCTTTTGTGACTTTTAGATGTGTGCTTCCACTTGACGCTCTGGAGAGAGAGAAATATCCATGCAAGTCTGCAATAGAGTCCTACAATAGCAATCCCACAAGAGCACTCAGGGAATAGCCTATTTATGCCAATACAATGCTGTGCTGAAGGAGAGCCTCGGGATAGCAGTGTGTTCGCTCCCTTTTTCACCTATCCCTCTGCTCATACCATCTTTATGCATAACATACATCTCTCAAAAACAGCATAAATACAAAGGGCCAAACAAAGTTTGCCAGGATTTTCATCCCAACTTTTTTCACCAAAACCTCCTGCTTGGTTCAGCTGAAACAATTTGAATCTATGACAGTTTTACCAGATTATTCATCAAAAGAAATCCCCCTCGAAACCAAATGTGTTTATTTTTTGCTACTCAAGGCAGCATTTTGTAGATATATTTTCTTCTCTTACTTTAAATTTTAAAACTGGGAATTGAAAGCCCATGACTTTTTCTGTTTTCTTCTTTTTTTTTTTAATTGATTTGGATCAAACAGAGCAAGTTTGTGTAATATGTTTTGCAACCAGTAAAGACAACATTTCCCAAAGTTCTGTTCCTGTGCAAGGAGACTGGATAGCGGCAAGCTCAGAGCGATGTTCCTGGGGGACAGGCAGTATGCAGTCAGCATCTTTGCTAGTCAGGTGCTTGATTCAAGCCCCCTCACAATTTGTAGAAAAGTGTATTTCTGAGGAATATATTTCATATAGACAAGATCTGCACTTCCCAGCTGTCATGTATGAAAGGGGATCACCGATCAGTTGTTTTAATTTTCTACCTGGTATATTTTGTAAATGAAGTATCTTGAGTATATTCTGGGAATCTTAAAATAACTTGTAAATTTGGAATAGTACTTGAGAAGTTACACTGCCATTGGCTTTGTGATAAAATACCGTTTTCATCTACAGGAGACAGTGTTATTAAAATGAATGTTACAGCACTGCAACGAGCAACTGCATGTTACATTTACTGTCATTTCTTACAATGGAGAAACATAACCATATTTGAGCGTGAATACTTTTATTCAATGAACATGAACAGACTGGTATTTTGAAATTAATTGTGCTTGGAGTTTATAAAAACAGCTTAATACTTGACTTCTTTTATACTCCACTTCAATTTCTTAAAGGCTGAACAAGCTGCCTAAACCTTCTCCTCCTTGAGAATCAATTTTTCATGTGGCATTGCCATGCTAGTAGTAATTCTTTAGTGTCCTTTCCAGTTCCAGACCTCAGTGATTTTATCTATAAAAAAGAGGTAGTAGTAGCTGGAAAAAAAAGCCTATCAGCTTACTTTCTCTCCTTCGTCTCCGTCCCAATTAACAAAAAAAAAGCTCTGAAATAAAATGGTCACTAGCTTGCTTTCTACTTTCTTTATAGCTTATGACCCATCTTCTGTGCATTGCGATTAATGAAAAGTTGTTCTCGTTGACCCATGCTATACTTCAGCATCTTAGAGAGGGGCATTTGTTTCAGAACTCAGGAGTGTTTCTGATTAAGTCTTATTTGGTTTTGGGGTTTTTTTAAGGGAAAATGTGCAAAGTCCTGTTACTCTGAACACAACAGTCAAGCAGCAGGCAGTTTCTTTGCTCATACTTTCAAGTTCTTTTTTGCTGAGCCAAAATGATTTTCCAGCTTTGTTTTTGACTTTCCAGTGCTTTTTAGCCCAGCTTCTCCTCTGCTATTCCTATTTATCTCACAGAGAGACAGAAACATCTACTAGAGACATTTCAGGGAGACTCCTTTTTTCCAAGGGTTTTTTTGAGAGGTGATATGAATCTCCTTTTCATTTGGAGTCTCCATTGCTTCTTAGTGAATTCCAAAAAGGGCCTTAATTCTTTCACACATTTCTCAGTTGTTGAGAATGGCTATTGCATCTCAGTTAATGAAAAACAGGTGGATCCCAGTCTGTCAAGAAGTATTTGATTTTAATATCTATTTCTGACCTTGTTCCTACATTACCTTGAATTTTGTATCAAACCTACTTTAAAGCAAATACAGGTCTGACCATCACTTCTTTGTTGGGTTTTTTTTTTCTCTCCACTGATAACTGAAGGAGAACAATCATGTACCCAAAAAAGATAATATATTGTAATACTCAGGAATGGTACCTTAACTTTTTTCTAGCCATTTCTGTTTCAGTTCGGACACCACAGTTAGCCAACACACTATCAGCACTTCTAAAGCATATTTTTTTCTACAGATTTTATTAATGTTACATTTACTTCCAAAGCCCCCTCAGAAGTCCTTCAATATTTTATTATATCCACTATATTAATAGCATAAATAAAGCATATCAGTGAAGTGACTTAAACCATAGAAAGGCTTTCTGAGCTGGGATGAGATTGCAGGTGTTCTTCAGGCCTGGGTCTGTACTGAGTCATTGGATAATAGACCTCCCTAAGTTTCAGGAGTCATCCCCTGGAAAAAATGAGAGTAATTACATGGCCTTCTGCCATGTAGATAGATCTAGATAGCCATAGATGATTACAAAATTGTAGAATAATTTAGCCTGGAAGGGACCTTAACATTTTGAATTCAAATGACCTTGTTAACAGTATTTCTCTTAGATGAATACGTAGAACTAGAGAATAAATATGGAAGACGTTTTTATCGCCAAGCCCTGTCCCTAAACTGGAAGTAAACTGAAACCATGTGACCTAAGTCTGATTCAAGGGCTTTTAACTGAAATACACTGGAGATTTTGGGCTAGGATTTAAAAAAAGTACCAATTATTTTTGTGCACCTAACCTGAGGCAGTCTAGGAAGATTTGACTTTGAAAAGGGGTATGTTCTCAGCATTTCCTGAAAAATCTCTTGAGGGGTTTTAAGCTGGAGGAATCAAAATCACAAGTCTCCAATGAAAAATTTTGGTTTGTGAAGTTTTTTCTGTATCTCATCTTTATTATTTTGTCTAGATATACATCTAGGCCCCCTCTGTACTAAACTTTCTGTTAAATTCACTGACTTGTTAAATTTTACAAAACAGAGGCAGGGATCGTTGTTCCTGGTAGGGGCCAGTTAATTGTCATGTTTGATGAATTCCTACGGTATTTTTCAGTACTTCTGAAAGACAGGATCTTCTGACACGGAGAGAGCACATCACTAAAAGACACTTCTGCTAACTGCATTTGATTTTGTAACTTCAGCCAGTATGCTGTGGTAATAAATAGCCATTTTTATGTAAGTGAATGAAACATTAGAGTCATAACCACTGAAAGGAGCTATTACTTTTCTTTCCTGCTTTCTTGTGCATTCATTAAAAACATTTCTTTATTTCACAGTTCCAATATGTGGAACTAATGTATCTTTCCTTAACACATTTACTTAATAGATTTAATATTCGGTATTTATTCAGAGCATTTCCTTCAAGGATTTTGAAATACTTACAATGAATTATTTTATATACTTGTGACGTGAAGCTGGTTAATAACAATACAACTGCACTGGAGAGAACTAGAGGAAGTAAAGCCTAGACCCTGCCATTACCTCAGATAATACTGCCACGCACCGTTATTCAAAATAATGAATCAGTTCTCAGCAAGTTACACAACTGCAATAAAAGCATAATATTTTAAAATACTATTCCTTACCTTCTGTTTAGGTTTGCAAACTTTTTAATATGTACAAAGACTCACTTTTTTTTATATGTGAGTTGAGATATAGTCATAGGACTCCAGGAGGTCAAGCTTAAAAATGTTATGATACCTGGGCCAAGTTGCAACACACTTCTGGTTTAGTGCAGGGACGTCGTCACACAGGCAGCATAGCCAAGAAATTCTGCACCTTAAGTCCATTTTTTTCCTAGTGCCAGCGGATGGGAAGAGTGATAACGTGTACATAAATAATTTGGTTAAGATCACATCAGTGTTAGAACTAGGGCACACTGCCACTTGTTCTTGACACCCAGCAGTGCTGTAAGATGGCTGCTAAGCATCAGTAGATGTTTTCCATAGACGATTGTTCACCAGAAGAGGTTGAGTTCACTGCATCTGAAAAATCATGGAAATGCACCTATTGTGACAAAAATTTTCCTTGAGAAATATTTTAAGCAGGATGGGAAATTCTGGTTAGAATGACAGAGAAGGAGAGCGAGCAATTAGCACTGCAAGAGCCCGTGGCCCAGAACAGCTGGTTGAGATGTGGAAAAGCCATTTGAATAAAAGTCATTCGCATATTGGTGAATTGCAAGTTGATTTTACCAGTCCTTTCTATTGAAGCAGATCCACATTGTATAATTGAACTGGGGGGAGTGAACAAGAGAACGGCTGATGCTATCATCTGATATTTAAATGCTCTCCTTTGATGTGGGAAACTCAGGTTCAAAACCTTGCCTTAATAAATATTTATGCAAAGTGCAGCAGCTCCAACAGAGAAGAATAAGAGAGAGGCACTGAGCAGAAGCCTGGAATAGCTCCTATCTCAGTGGATAAAACCCATCACTGAAAAGTGGGGAAAATGGTGGAGAGGGAAGTCAAAGCAAAAAGTGCCCTACCCACAGGGCAGAAACACTGTTTTCTGTTCCCTCACTTAGTCCCTAAAAGAAATGTGAAGAGTCTCGGGTTTGTCTTGACACAGAAGGAGGGAGGCTTCTGAAATTCTGAAAGTCCTCCAGGGACAGGAAGACATTTCCCCCATGGTGTCATTAGAAAAAGGTTTCTTAATTCACAAATGCTGTCGAGGACAGGTGTATCAGGCAGGATCTTAGAGCTATGCAGGATAGCCAGGCCATTGACTAAGGAAAAGAATTAGAATATAGCATGAGGAGCCAACAAAATTGATTCCCTTTAAAAGGAGCAACAGCTCCTTCTTGGAGACCTCTTCATTAGCATATCTGAACAAAGTACTTAGCCAGCTTGATTATTGTCACCTCCTTTTAATAGATGAGTAAAAAAGATGCACAGAAGTTAACTCCTGGCCCCAAATTATTCTAGGAGTTCCAGACACTGCATCTTGTGCTTAAGTACCTACAGGTCATTTCAGAATATGAAGCATTTCGTACATATATTTTCTGACTGAATGCAGCAGTAAGATGGTAAGAATTTAATTATGTGTAACAAGTTGACATCTTTCTGCGAATTTCATAGTTTATTTCAGCTCATACTTGCATAGTGCAATACTGAAATGAAATTATTACTTCAAAATGAGCAATCCATGTCCAGTCCGAGACCCATTTTCAGTGATTTGAATCTCCATTAAGGACCATGCCAGCTCTTTATACACTACTGGCATTAAGTCTAACACTGCCCTGTGGCCAGTCAGAAAGCAAAGTGTATGACAAATATTGAAGAAATTTCTATCCTATATGATGTTAGCTTGTCTGGAATAGAGATTTCTCTGAGCCTTGAGTACTCTTAGGCCCATTCATGTAAAAAGGTTATTTACCTATTTCTCTTTAGATTTCCTGAGAGATTCTACCCTCGGTTTCATCTTTCCTCTTGTGAGTCCCCACTGACTACTCAGTCTCACCTTAATATCTTGACTGTTAACTGACTGACTGCTAAGCAGCAATATTTTTCCTACATCCAAAGGAGGTCTCCCTGGGACAGTTTATATAGCTCTGGAATAATTGATCAAACTGGTAGGTTGGGACTAGCTCACAGGGAGATCGACAGCTATTACTGACTTCCAAAACTCCTCCCAATGATACTGCAGAAGTCTGAAAGACAGTGAAGCCAGTTGCTGACATGCTGGTGCATACCCAGTGGAAGTGAATGCTTTTGTGTGCTGTAGACCTTGCATGCTGGTCTCCTTGCTAGCAAGAGGTACCTCTTTTGAGTGCTCCACAGAAGTCTCCTGGGAATCAGTGTTTCTCTACGCAGCAGAGTCATCACAAATTGGAAATATTTCTGTGTATGCACGTGAAAGGTGGAGAAAAGCGTGCTGGGTTGGGTGATTTAGATTTAGACACAGGTCTAATGTATTTTTCACATACATCATAGCACAAAATAAGGTAAGTGGTGTTAGAGTTCCCTCTTTTTCCAAGTAGCTCTGCGAAGCGAGCATCCTGTTCCTGCCAACTCTGCCACAAACTTCTTGTTATCAGTACATAGGATAGGGTCAGCTCTTGGGAGGATGGTAGTTGTGTAGAAGATGGGTTCCTGGTACACTGCTTGCTCCTTTCATAAAACATGAATATGATATTGCTACAATTTCATCAATACATTGTAAGCCATGTTGTCACTTTAGTAACATTCCGGAAAATGTCACAGCTTGATTCTTCCATTATTATATCTGTTCTTCATTTCATCACAATGTATAGCAGAATTAACTGCACTGTGGCATCTGCTTTACTCCTGACCAGCTGTTTTAAAGATAGAGTTCTCACACTATTATGCTTGCAGATTTTTTTTTCTCAGGTGTTGCTTCTGAGGGCCCCATCCAAATGCCATTGAAGGTCAATGGGACATTCTCAGCTGGTGTAAATGATACAGCTCCATTTACTTCAGCTAATGTTGACAGTTTGCATCAGTTGATACCTCCTAATCTTTGCCCTCAGAGAGAATTGTTTTTCTTACATATGTCTAGTATTAGATTGCATACTTTATATTCATAGAGTACTTCACTAAGTAGGTTAGACTCCTCTGTGCTGCCTACTTGTCTCAGGAATAATGTTGTTTCATTTCATAATGACATAATGGCGCCACCTGCAGTCCAGAGCCTTATACAAGTGGTTTAAGATAATGTGGTTCACAATAATGAAAGCATTGAACACAGTAACGGGAAGGATAACAATAATCAGTCATTTGTAGAAGTCACTGCATTTTAAGAAGAACTGCTTTATTTCTGTTACCGTAATAAGAGCTTAAATTTCTCACTATTTTCCTTGAAAATGAAGTCAATGAAACCAAAATCTTTGCACTGCTGACTTGCCAGGGCCATCCAATAAGGCTCAGTAACATTATTCTCTGTAGCTCTTTATGATACCGAGTGTGCTGGAACCTGCTAAAACACTTCATTGCAAACGTCAGTCCCTTTGCACACATCACAAATAAGGAAAGCTTGTACCCTGTAAACTGTGTTTGAACCCAAGAGATATTTTTCTTTTTATTAGCAGGGTAAAATCAGAATGACTAACTGATTAATGTTGTTCTTTTGTGTCTTTCTCATCTGTCCAGTGGGGTTTTCTCTTCCATTTTTGTTATAGGGAAACCTGTCTCCTAGTGCCAAAGGATGCCCAACTATTGAGTATTCTGCTATGAATTCTTTATTATTATTACTTTTAATATGTGGATTTTGACATGTTTTTCAGTGCTTTTTCTTTCATCTCCTTTTCACAGTTGTTAGAGTACATTTGTGCTTTACATAATTGTATGAAAATATTTCTCTAAAAAATGGTGACCTGTACAGAGCCAATGTGCAAACATACCACATGGTTTGTGAAACTGGGAGAAGGAACATGATGAAATAGAGAAGATATTCAAAAATCCTGTTAGTTCCAGTTGCAGTTGTTTAGTAGGATGAACTTGGTATTTATCACTTGGGTTTTTTTTCAATTACTTTTCTTTGTGGGTAGTCTTCAGAGAATATCTGCTGACGAGTTAGATTAATCACTTTGTTCTTCTCTGTGTAGGGTCTCTTTTTTACTGAAACGTGATCGTTGTTTAATAGCTAGCCTATTCGTACAGGCACGTGTTTTACTTAAGTGTCCTTATTTCCTTTAATCATAGTGAGATAAATCACCTACATTAGGAGGAAATAGGGGTTATAATTACATTGAATTAAATGTTTGATTCTCCTTCTTCTTCCATTGGTAATTATTTTAATGACAGCTTCGTAATTCACCTAGCAGAGTAATGAAAGAATGTCCACACCTACATCATTTTCCTGAATGCAAAGGAAATTGCACATTAATCTGACAAAATGTTGACATTAGGGAATGAATTATCAGCTCAGTTTTAACCAGGCTTCTTTTTATTCACCTCCAGTTATTTGTGGCATAATTTTGGTCATTTATGCAATCTAAGTACCTGATTGCCTATTCAGAGAAGGTACTTAGATATCTGAGCACTGTTAATTTCTACCATTTATTTGGAGTACAAACATAGAGCTCAGCTATCGAAAGTCTGGTTTAGAGTACTAGCTACACTCTTTACTGAAGTTCTCATTTTTCCAAAACACTGCATTTCTTTGCATTCTCAAAACACCTGAACCCTCTGCTAAACCCAGTGGTAACAGGCATTGCTGCTTTTTTCCAAAACTGTTTCCTAGTTTTATATGCCATAAAATATTCCAGCATGATAATCATACTATTTTTCTCCCATTCTACTTTGTAGTATTCTTCAGTCTGGGGTGTGTTAGTGGGTAGTTTTAACTTGAGAGCAGGCATACTGAAATGTATGGGCTTTATTTTTACAGAAAGTTCACAGGCAACCAGCCATTTTCTTTCACTTAATCTCATCGCTCCTGTACACCCTGGGAACTGATCTGAAGTGCAGAGAAGGAAACAGAAAATGGGCAGATATGTACAAATGTTTTCATTTTATTCTTCTATGCTGTTACGCCATGGAAGCGTAAGTATTTTAAGTTGCTCTTCACAACTTAGTCATCTTCAATAACAAAAAGGGGCTAGATCTAGATTTTTTTCAGCTGATGAGAGATGGTGGTGAAACAATAAGCAGTGAAGGTCTTAGCTCTTAGTTGCTTTCAACACCGTAATTGCAAAGTCTTGCACGTGAGCAAGGCTTCATCCGCTGCTGTTAGGCAGCCATCTCTGGGAGTGAACTGTGGCAACTCCTCAAGAGTGCGTAGAAACGCTCTGCGACAGTTCAGGGCAGGAAGCAGCAAATAACACTGTTCCAGTCTGAACTGCAGGGGTTGTTGAGATGGTAGAAATTTAATTGCTTGTGCTGGAATCAGGCCAGTAAACAGGGTCAGCTCGCTTGTCCTTTGAAGAAGTATTTTGGCACATCTCAGATGCAGCAGCAGCACTTGGAGTTGCAGCAGAAATTTTTTGCAGCAAGCTTCGATCCCATCCTGAATCTGGAGGGTCGTCCCTGTACTGAAAATCCCACCCTGTAACCTTGTTACCTAAGGGTTCACTCAACTAATGTCAGTGCCAGCCACAGTCCAGCTTAGAGTGTCTGTCTTCACTACTATCTTTTGCCAAAATCTTGGCTCTTTGGGGTAGGGTGAAGGTATATCTCTGCCACC
>WAAD01041607.1:9131-20422 GCA_013389945.1 Fregata magnificens | reverse complement strand
CCTGGTAATCCAAAATACTGTCTTCCTGTGCACTAATTTCAGTAGGGCTCATCAGAGGAAATACACAAAAATTTGCATATACACACAAGACTATCCTTCAACATTTTCCTTGTTTTGAATACAAACCAATTCTTAAAATGAGAATTATTCCTAACTAACACCTTCAGAAACATTCGTCAGGTTACAGCTTCATACTAAAGCTATACCTTAAAAAAAATGAGCGTGCACACTGAGCAGCTTGAGCTTTTTTGTTTCTTTTTCTTTATTTTTTTTTTAAAGCTCACTTTGGATTCTGCCACTTCTGAAACGATGAACACTGTAAAATTGGATTTGAAACCACAGCATTAAATGCTTAAAATCTGATCCTTCTGTTGGGACCTGGGATAAATTAAACTGATGTACATTATTTTTAAAGAAAGGAAAAAATATGGGAAGCGGGTTTTGAAGCCTGAAGGCAGAGAACAAAACAAGTTATGCAGGTGATATAAACCATCTTATTTTCATTTTTTTAATGGTTTTCTGCTTCCATATGGTTATTCAGACTGGAAATAATTCTCTAGAAAACACATTTCAATGTAATAACTAAAATGCTTTATATATATGTTTTATGAAATGACAGCAACTATAGCTATTGACTAAAATACACTTTTTTCCCCCTAAATTTGTTTGACTTTTAGCACATAGTGACTTTTAATACATGCATATCTTACGAAGATTGATTGGATGCAAGTGCAGATTGGTAATGGCATTAGGTGAGATATTTTAAACTATTGCTCATGAAACTAAATTAAACACAGGATCAAATTAGCTGTGATTTTAATCCAAATTTTAGAAATATAAACCAAAATAAAACAAAATACCACATGGCACTAGCTGTGATAAATTTCTTGGTGAAATGTTTGACAGTAAATTTTTTATTATCAGCAACTGACTCTGTAAAAAAATATTTATTAAATTATTATCAGAAATGAATATTCAGAATATCAGAATCAAAATAGTTAAGAGTAAGGCAGAACCAGGATACCTGGCTCTCTGCACCCCCTATTCCAAATTAACTATCTATTCCATTAAAATTAATTCAACACAGAAAAACCACTTTCTTCACAAATTCTACTCAGATATTCGGGATGACTGTAGAATGTTTAATAAATTCAACGTTACCACAGGAGTGCTATTCTTCCTTCTTAGAACAGAAAACAGAAAAATAGGTTGGTTGAATTCCCATCTGTTGCCTTGCAAAAGGCCTGCAAAAGAGCACATTCCTCCCCCTAGATCCTCTTGCAACTATGAATGGCTTAATATTTCTCAGCTATCCCCAGTAATGCGGCTCCAAATCCCTTTCATGTGCATCATGCACTAACTATAGCAGATAGGATCCATGAGCCCAGAGGATGCACATCTCAACCTTTCCACCGTGCTCCTTACGGTAATATTTTGTTCACATCTTGAAGACTCACGCATGCTCCGGCCAATGGAACTTGCTCATAATCACAGAGCAAGTCTTGAGAGGAGAAAGAAATAAAACACTCCATGAGGCTATTTCTGTTCAGAGCTGTTAGCAACTGAGAAAATCAATAGCTTTTAGATATCTGAAAAGGCAAAAATGTCCATAGGAAAGAGAAGATGTAAGAGTAGCTATAGGCTGGAAATCTTTCTAACCCCATAGGATATATAGTATAATACATCAGTATTCAGTAGGCAAATGTCTGAGGCTTGTGAAGGGGAACATAATGCACCAATTCTGTATAATAAGGATTGAGTCAGACATGCTGTTCTGGTTCTCACTGATCCATGTAAAATCGTTTGTGCCCCTAGTCTGGTCCCAATTCTGCAGTCAACATGGTTAGTATGAATATTTTTAGCAGCTGCACTTTTCTGCCCATGACTTAACAAAACTGAATGAGATGGAGACAACCTTGGTAGGAAGTGGAAGGAGGGAAAGGAGAAGGAGTGAATGGTGAGGGATAGTAACCTCCTAATGCAGGTGGTTGGACAGGATGGGACAGTCACGTCCTTTGGCTGGAGCTGTTGGTCTGACCTCAGCCTCAGTGCATGGCCTAGATTACACCCTGAGGCATACACCATTGGAAGCACAGGTTTGCTGCTCTAAAGGACAAGTCCTTCCCAGTACTTACAGTTGGGCTTGATGATCTTAAAGGTCCTTTCCAACCTAAATGATTCTATGATTCTATGATTCCCGAACAGAGCAAAAGTTGTGAAAAACTAAATTTCCACTAAATAACAAAGACCCACCATCTGAGTTAATCTGTGGTCAGTGGCATATCTTTTCACTGGTTCACTACTAAAATGCCATATTTTATATTTGTTTGGAATGCCTGAATTTGGGTTTTCTATTTTATTTTCTCCAGTTGATAACTTTTAAAGTCTTTTTCAACTTTGAGGAGCTCTCAGAGTGCCCAATGCAAAGTGCAAATTTGTCACTATAACTTTTCCAACTTCCTTCAGCTTTAGAAGTTACAAGGACCTTTAATTTTTCTTTTTAAAAATGGCTGGATGAGGGTTAAAAACAAGTAGAAAAAAAAGGGCAAATACAGACTGAAACTGATTTTCTCTTTAGTTAGAAATCGGGAAAAGGAAACAGAATTGCACAATTCACATTTTCTTAAATCTTTTTTAACATGTTTCAATTTCACGCTGATACAACCATTTAAAAGCAATTGACATTTTTAAAATAGTGTTCTCCAAGTTTTGTACATGTTACATGACTACAGAGGTCTTGTTATGTATCTTAATAGTGATGATGTTGCCTGTTTTTCATAATACAACTACACAGTAAAATGTCATCTCCAAAGTAAAAGGAGTGTTGTAATTGACTTTTGTGGAGACAAGAGCCAAGACATCATCCCTTCATAAGGGTGTTTGGTGTAACATAGGCAAATATTAAACAAATGGTGGTACTCAACAATAACTTTAACAGAAAATGAATCCAAAATTAATGAAGAGAAGGCTTGAGAAAGCATCTAAACCACACTTCTACAATATATTATGCCTGTTCAAGGACCATTTATATCCCTGTGTTTCATTTTTCAAAGTTGTGGTTGTTTTTTCCAAATCACAGAATAGGGTTTTCAGTAAGAAATTATTAATTCTCTGTGGCTTCAACAGTAGTGATAGGAACCATTCTGCAGTACTTATGTTTGAATTGTCACCATTTGTCTTCCCAAAAAATAAACTGAAGCATATAGGATATCTGTGCTGTTATCTTGTTCCCTTGCATGTCTATATATATCTGCTAAAGTGTTTATTAAATTGGAATGGAATTCTTTGTTAAAAATTTCTGTTTCAATACTATGGNATAACAGAAGTCGGAAAATAAATTTAGCAAAATGTTTTCTTTTATTTTTTTCTTTTAAAGACAAGGTTAAAAAAAAACCACCTTTCCAAAATAATTGCCATTTTCCTCTAGCTTGTTTTATATTGCTACTATCATGCTATATCTAAACACCAGAAAATAACTGATTTGAGGGGGGTGTTTAACATTTTGTCCACACTCCCAATAATCACTGAAGTAATTTGTTGCCTGCAGCTATTTCTGGTAGTTCTATAATCTATGGGAAGCCAGACAGCTGTGAAAGGCCCTTTGAAATGTTTCTAACCTTCTATCGTTAAGAAATGCTGTGTGTTTTCCTTTTTCTTATGGAAGAAAATATCATTCCCTCCAGCCTCCTCTTTTTATTCAAAAGCCCTTAGGAGTAACAGCAATTTATAAGGCAATTAATAAAATCTAGCAGCATCAGTAAATCAAAACAAAGAAGCCCACACTGTATCTGTGCTGGAAAAATGGAGGAGGTGTAAAATTGCCTACTTTGACAATCTTATTTTTGGAGGTCAAGACTGCAGAACAATAGAATCATTTTGTTGCTGTTGACTTTGCACACACCCGACAGCAAAATCTCACCTAATGGGCAATTGCCACAGTATCCTAGAGTTTCATGTGCCTAAATGGCAAAATTAGGGTTTGGGGTTTTTTTAAATATAATGTTCTAAGTGTATTCGTGAAGTAATTGTGGCCAAATAAATGACTCGAGATGTATATCCATTCTGCAAGGTGTCCCACTCTGCCTTGCTTCACCATTTGTCCCTAGCAGATTTCTTCCAGTTCCCTGGGATCTTCCCTTTACTCTTTGTAGGTAAGTGTGGCTCAAATCTAAGTTAATGGTTGTTCATTACATCCATGAACAAATGGCTACTGAAAAGCAGCATAAGCCTCTTCTTATATAGTTTTTATATTGCAAAGGAAACTACCCAGACTCACTTGTCATGCTGCCATTTGTCACATCTTATTACCTTAGCTACACTATGGTAACTTACAGCAAGGATGTGACTAACAGTAACCACATGTAATGCTACACAGTACCATCTTGTCTGCTAAGGAAATTTAACAAGGCATGGTTTCCAGAGATCAAGACCTTTTTTGTAATTGCGGATTTTAGTGACTAGAAGACAGAAGTGGAGAGCCTTTAACCCATTAACAATCATCTTGTGTGCTTCAAAGGGTTCAGTGCTATTAAGCCTCATGTCCATATATGCAATCTGTTTGTTAAATATGGCAAATTAACAGTTAAAAGTGGAAGGAAATCTGGAGCCTGATCTTGCTCCTGTTCTCATTGAAGTCAATGGGCAAACCTGTGCAACTTCACTGGAAGAACAGGATCTCATCAGTCTTAAATCCAGCAGCTCTGTAAACCTGAAGTAACTGTTGTTCCTTCACGTCTTGGACTCCCAGAGCCAATATGATATGAACCCACTACAGACAATATCTGATTCCAAAGTGAGAGGACCCAGATCCTCAGATTAATTTAAATTTACATTAGCGGTAAAGACCGTCTGGTCCTTAAATTAGATTCTGTTCCATGAATGTGTGGCAAAGCAAAATGACGCAATATTAAGCATATTCTGATTCCTAAATATCTAAAGTACTCCTAACCTCTGTCTTCTAAGCTTGCTATTTAATATGACACTTGGTTGCCTGTCAGAAACTAAATAAAATCAGGAGGACTAAATATTTTTCAGAAAGTACTGTAAAATTGGCCTTGTTTTCTGTGAGTTAAACCATTGTTATTTGATGTGCAGAGAGGATTGAAAAGACAGCTCCTGCAGCGTGGAAAGACATACACTGAAGATGATTGGCAGCTTGAGAAGGAAATGGACTGAATACAGTTACTAGTAACTGCTACTTTCACAGGATACTGAATTTTTCCCATTGTAAACAGAACTTTCCTTGAATATAAAAACAGAATAGTTTTGTTATAACCCTTATGTTTTATGGAATGCATGAAATAATGAGTTTCACTGCAAACCACTTTAGTTTTACGTGTACGTGCAATGGAGAGTCTCTCACCAGTAACTGGTCCAGTTTTCAGTCTTTAGAGTCATTCAAATTCCTAGACTTGTGTAATACTTGTCTTACCAAAAGAATCACATGGAAAAAAACAATATTACAGATGTGACTTCAAACTTGTGTAGAAATACTTCTAGTTAGTACAGTTCTTACTTTTTGTGTAAGAAAAAGCCTTTTTATGCTGTTCTTTTTATAATTTTATTTTAGGTATTACAGGGAATCTCAAAGAGTTAGAGCTTAGAAAAGTAAAATGAAATTTTGAAACAAAATGCCCAAATCAGGGCAGCCTGTTTTGAGTTTTCAGGAAAAAAAAAAAAAAAAAAACAAACTACAGTTACCACATTCTTATGTTGCCACCGTTGCTCATTCCAGTCAGAGCAGCATTTCCAGAACAAGAGCGACTCAACTTGGCTTATATTCTCTCATGGAAGTTTTAGTGTTTTCTGACTTGTAAGGGAACATTTTATACTCCTTCTTTCTTCCTGTTTAGTTAATCCACATAAACGTTGACAATATTAACAATGTGGACATAATTCTCACTTTTGAAAATCTCTGCCCCACTCTGCCTTAATCAGGCAGTTCAGAAAGATATCAAAACTTTTGAGCACCTCTTATCCCTCAGCTAATCAGTTTGCAGTTTATTTAGGTAACTCATATAAAGAAAGAGAAATTAATATAGATGAAAGCTGTGAAGAAAGATGAAAGATGAAAGATGTGAAGGGATAGGTTGGTAGGTGAATAAATGGTATGACTGACTTAATGTGCCCATAATTTCCTTCCTACATATTTAGAAAGTTGTTTCTTCCTCTTTTTGTACATCAACTTCTCTTTTGAAGTCACGCTTTATTAGCTTTTTCTTTCCAAGCTCCTATAATTTAATAGAGGAGAGCAGAGAATACTTTAATCTTTGGATTGTGTTCCTTAATTTATGTTACATGAGGAGCATATTAACTCATGTTGCAGTGGCTATTTGGTACCCTGTCTCTGGTTCTGCCTGACGTGGATTAAAGTTTAGTTTTGAAGTACTTTGGACAACTGCTTACAGATCTTTGGAAGTTTTCCTGTTTTTAATCCTAACTTTGCAGAAGTTCTTAGGTTTTTTGCCCAGAGTAGCATCTCCTGAGACACCATTTTGTTATTGTATTGGTTTTAGCTTGGATAGAGTTAATTTTCTTCATAACAGCTTGTATAGTGCTGTTTTCGATTTGTGACGAACACAGTTGATAACACACCACTGTTTTACCTATTGCTGAGCAGTGCTTACACAGAGTCGAGGCCTTTTCTGCTTCTCACACTACCCCACCAGCGAGTAGGCTGGGGGTGCACAAAAACCTGGGAGGGGACACAGCCAGGACAGCTGACCCCAACTGACCAAAAGGATATTCCATACCATATGACATCATGCTCAGCAATAAAAACTGGGGGAAAGATGGAGGGGATGGAGAGGTTATGGTATTTGTCTTCCCAAGTAACCGTTACACATGATGGAGCCCTGCTTTCCTGGAGATGGCTGAACACCTGCCTGCTGATGGGAAGCAGTGAAAAATTCCTTGGTTTGCTTTGCTTGTGCACTCAGCTTTTGCTTTACCTATTAAACTGTCTTTCTCTCAACCCACAAATTTTCTTCCTTCTGGCCTTCCAATTCTCTCCTCCATTCCACTGCGGGAGGAGTGAGCGAGCGGCTGTGTGGTGCTTGGCTGACTACCAGTGTTAACCCACAACAGTTAATCACAAACTTGCAAGGTGAAGAAACACAACCAGTTAGTGAGGGCACAGTCTGTGGGTCATGAAAGGTTCATGTAGGTCATGTACAAGTTATTATCCAAATACTTTTAACTGAGTCCTCTAAGATGTTCAGTGTGAGGCTTCTATATGCTTTAATGAAGGCATCCCATTGTTGCTCTTATACTGCAAAAGGAGAGTGAACATCTCACCACAACTTTGGGACAGATGAAGTTCCAGATAAACGTCAGCCAATGGTCTGACTTATAAGAAAAATGTAACTGTTAATTCAGTAAGGTCTTTGGAAAACTAATCCTAACCTCACCCTGTCTGCCTGCAATAGGTCAACAGTAGTACTCTTTATTTGTTTCATTCCATCACCATGTTACCCATTGCAGTATTTACAACACAAAGGGATTGCTTTTCATGTCCCGTCACTCTGCATTACATGCTAGATTCATACTTTAATTGTATTCAGATTCATGTGATTTCAGGAGAAAATAATGCAAATGAACAGAAGTTGTAGAATTTTATTTTAAAGTCATCAGGTTGTTGATCTGAGAAGAAATGGATGCTAAGCACTTCGCCTTTTTATGACTTCTAGATATTTTATTATTACTGGGTAAATATAATTTGAAGTATCAGATTGCTTATAATTTATTGATCCTGCTCAGACTACATGAAGTAAATTTTCAGTAATTTTTTGTAGAGTATATTATACCTGTCAGATTCCATTTCTGTAATAATTAAGGTTTTTCTTAGTATTTTTAGTGCAGGATAACTGATGGAAATTGAAAACTAATAAAACAGCAAAGGTGAGAAATCCAATAACATCAGTAAATTTCAGTAGTCTTGAACCTTATCCCTCTGTAAACTTTCATTGTATAAATAATCTTTTGGATAAGAATTCCATGCATAAGTTTAGAGCATAATTGCATATTCTGATGGAAGTAAAAGTTTAGATCTCTCTTGGACCTACACAATACCAAATATTATATTTTAACAATGACATCATAAATAGGAAATAATGAAGAAAATGTCACAAGCTGTTGCCTAAATAATAGAGCTTGGAAAGACATTTCATTAATCTTGTCTATGTTGAGGTACAGTTTAAGGGTGAGATGGAAGTTTGTTGGGGGTGCATTTTTCTTACTATCTACTAAGATTGGAAATCCAGGGTAACTAATTTAAGTTTGGGTTACTTTGGGTTAGTGGGTACTTTGGGCTACTTAACTTACTTTCACCTAAAGTAAGGTGAACAAATTTCATTAGTAAAATGAACTATTTTAGAAACCCTTCGAATTTTGGAGTGTCAAAACTGAGAATTACCAATCTATGTTGGCATTTTCTGTCAGTATAGCTATTTGAGCTACTGCAAGGAGGCTTTTGAATTGTTTCTACTCTAGTAAAAACTTCATTCCACATGTATAAAATTGTTTTGTTATACAACTTATTTCAATTGAGGAGGCCAACCCAAGCTTGGAAGAAAGGCAAAAATATCATTGTATGTTTTTATTTTTATGTTTCTGTAGCATAAATTGTAACTACAGTAGAAAGCTCCACTCGGAGTGTAAAACTGGCCATGGTCTACTCAGTAAAGGCAAAAAGAGAGTTAATCCCTTCTTAATGGCTGTTAATTAGAAACAGGGACTTTACAAGAAAGGACAAATTAAGAATTCAAATAAGTGAAAAATCCCAAACAATCCTATGCAGTTTTTGTTTATCCAACAATACTGTAAATAGGAAGCTGACACCATCAGTGTTACATTTCACCAGTTATCTGATAAACCAAAACAAGATACACATTGACACACTGGGTAGTCCTGTCAGTCACCACTAACTAGTTCACAAATAGCTCCACAGGACACCCAGACTATTCAGATATATTGTTTAATCTCTATTGTGGGAAAGAAACATTTTTTAAATTAATCTTTTAAATAAGTGTGTTTAAAGAAACATTTCAGTCCATTAAGCTAGGCCTCAAATTTAAGTTTGAATAGATCACTGAATTTTTTTCTAACCAAATGTTAATAATACACAGACACACACACAACTTTTGGTTTGGTTTAACTTTAATAAGGGGGTTTCCAGGAAAAAAAGGTCTGCAGAAAAGATCCAGAAGGAGAGAGAAACCCTTTTACCTATGCTTCTTGGGGAAAAAAAAAAAAAAAAAAAGGAGAAAAGTGGGCTACTTAGTGATGTGGGTGGATCTCAAATCCTGTTACTGAATAGATAGGAAAAAGGTGCTACATGTAAGATGACAGCATGTCCATAGGGTCAGGAAAACAATTCAGATTGTAAAATGTTTTTTGAAATGAACCCTGAACTTTCATGGTTCCCTTTCTGCTCTGTATTGTAAGATGCTTTGGTTTACTGGATGTTCTTACATCTTTCTTCCTTCATGCCCTAAAATGTGGGGGTTTCTGCTATTTAATCCTAAGAATTTTATTAATTATTTGGGGTTCTAGGCCTCAATGTTTCAAAAGATTAACAAAGATCTTTTAAAGGGATTACTGGATGGGCACTGCCTTTTTCCAAGGAAAGCTTGGAACTATGAGTAAGGAACTATTGCTTACTTTAAGTTCAAAACTAAAATCAAACCTAAGACTAACTGAATGGTAACCAGAAATCAAAATGTTTAAGACACTATAACTAAGTAAATGGTAGAGAAGAAAACATCTAGACTAACCTCAGAACTGCAGGCTTGATATATGTCTGTCATATTTAGTCACCAAATTAAAAATAAGACATTTTTCCATTGAGATTAACAAATTGTTTGTTTGTTTGTTTGTTTGTTTATTATATCTTGACTCAACCTTCTGTTCACTAAATTTCCCACTGAGGAATAACCACTGATATAATTCAAGTCATAGAAAGACCAACACAGACTGGCTTATGACTTTTTTTAAGCTTTTTTTTTTTTATGTATATATGCTGTCATCTAACCTTTCACAGAGCAGGTCTACATGACATAAAACACCGGTAGAGACTTGACATTATCACATTTACCATTTTTAGTGTCAGTGCCTCAGTACTTCAGCAGTGGAGTATTCTAACTATGACTAACAAAATGAAGGAAAGAAACAATGTGAAGGAAAAATCTTAAGAAATATAGCAGAAGGATATGAATATTTCTATGAGTTTTGTTCTATTCTGTAAGTAGCAATAAATTATACTCCTTATATATAAAGTTATGTCATTTATAAATAGATACAGGATCAAAAATAATACCCTACAAACCCTTAAGAAAGGAGAGTTTTAAAATATTTTCACAACTGATAAGTACTTTCTATAGGCCACATCCATGCTTCTGGCAGAGGCCCACTGGATTAAATAATTTCTAATTCCATAGAAAGATTTGGGGTTTTTTTCACCACAGTATAGAGAAAATCATATCTATCAAGAGTAGCTTCCACTTACTCAGAGCTGTTAGACTGTATCTGAAGCTGAGTGACTACTTCCTTTTCGGCTCAGGATTCACTGCGTAATGAAAAAATTACTGTGTTTGGAAAACTGACATTATTTGTGACATTTAACTAGACAGGAATTTATATAAGATAATGTATAATAATGAAATAATACTGAAATCCATTAAGAAATTTATATAATGTAATAGGTTTATTTAATCCATAAAATCTTACTTAAAACAGAATTCAATGAAATTTGTTTAAGAACATTAAAACAGTTTTGCTACGAGCTGTAAAGACCCAGCATTTTGCATAAATGAAGAAGTTTTGCTAGAGCAACTTTCCTTATCCTGTTGCTGCGTGTAATAAAGCTAATGAATGGAGTTGGAATATATAACATAAATTATCATTCCTGAAGTATGTAAATTTTATTAAATTTTTTTTACATTGAAACTTCCAATTAAAAATGATAAAGAATTTATTCTGTGTTTTTCCATATCTTGCCAGTAAATTTGTGGAAATAATATTGTAATTTTAGTGATTTTTATGTCCTGAATGTTAAAATATATTTCTACAATACTTCATTTATTCCTTTACTCTAAGGGAAATACAAATTTTGCCACTTCATAATTACCAAAAACTTGCTTAGATTTCTTTATAATATAGGATATTGAGTTTACTAAGGATAATAAAACCTTCCTTAAATTGTGTTTCTGCAGGTTTCTTTCCCCAGGGAAAGCTAAGTTATTTTTCTTTTTTTTTTTTTTTTTTAAATAAACCAATATTTTGATTTTTTTTAG
>WAAD01041589.1:17971-39427 GCA_013389945.1 Fregata magnificens | reverse complement strand
AAAAAAAAAATCAAATTAATAACGTAAAGTCGATGGATGATGAACGGCTTTGCCCCGCTTCCCGCCCGGCCGCTCCGTTGGGTTCGGCGACAAAAATGCGAGGTGCTTGATTTAACCCGAATCGTCGGTATCTGAAGTGAGAACAAAAAGGTCCCCATGGAAACCGGGGAGTAATCTATCAGTATTGCGTTCGTTACACAACGAGAAAAGGGCTTTTGTCCCGCCTGTATTTACTACTGTTTAATTTCTTTTTTAAAATTCCGCAGCCAAGTTCTTTCAGGTTTGAAGGGCGAGTTTTGCCCAGCTTCCCCGCTTTCCTCCCCGCGTGCGTGCCTGCGTGTGCGTGCGTGTGTGAGGCCTAAAACAAAGCGACCGTATCAAAGCGCTCCCGGAGCAAGACGGGAGGGCTCTCCGCAGGCAGACCTGTTTCGGAGGCTGTTTCATTATTTGTTCCAGAAACTGCAATTTGTTTCTGCGTTACCAGTGGAAATGCTCGGCCGGGTTACCCTTCGCAAACTTCATGTTGCCAAGTGTCTTGGACAGGTACCGAGTTTATTGACTTCTGATTTGGAGCTGCAGGGAGATTTTGTGTAATGGAGGACGCAGTAAAATTCGAAATTTAGATTTTCTTCTGATTAGGCAAAGCGCCTTTCTGAACTCGCAAGCCGCGGACGCTAAAAGAGAGCAAAACGCTCAGCGGTAAAGTCGATAATTTAGCATGGGTCTGTAAATTTGTTATCAACGCCCCTGCAGAAATAGCATGGTGAATCGACACAGTAATGAAAAATACAAAAGTGCCCCAGTGACTCACGTAGGCGCAACGGGATAGAGAACGTTCCCAAATAAAAGATGCCTCATGTCTGACTCTGTAAAGCAAAACTTTTAAAAACTTGTCGCAAATAAGCACTGAACGTGACACGGTACTAGAAGAAGGTTCTTCTTTATCCAAGAAAAGGATCGTATGCTTTGCGTTCATTTTTTTAATTACTTAATGTGAAAAGTTGAATAAGCGTTACTCAAATCTTCTATATGAATAAAGGTATTACTCAATGCGTGCTGCAAATTGATTATCTCTTTTCTGTCAGTTCAGAAATAAATTAGTCTTTCAACAAAGAGAGGCTGAAGATGGTGAAATATGTCTACATGAAGTGTTGCACAGATAAGATTAAATGGTATTTTTACATCCTCCTGCTGACCTTTGACTTGCATTTTTGTGTCTCTTGGAAGGGAGTCTTGGGGTCTGCAAATACATCAGTTGCTGAAAAAAGTGATGGTCAAAGAAAAAAGTGCCAGAACATTTCTTAATATTTTAAAGGGTATTGTCTAGCTAGAGCATTCATCTGCCACGTTCGCCAGGCAGAGTGCTTTGCGCTGTGCTGACGGCCTTTTCAAACGCACGTGATTTATAGATTGTAAGGTGGTGCTTGTAAAACACACCACTTACTGTGGCAAGGTTTTGTTCCAGGTTAGGAGGACCATTATGAAGACTTGGCGAGGTGCAATCCCCGCACGGAGATAATATATTTTCCTGAAAATCACTTTCAGCATTTATTGCGGAATTATATAGCTCGCTCTTTTTTTATACCAGATACGCGGAAATTTGGGGTGGGTTTTTTTCTGTAATGGAATCACGTGCATGCATACATGCTGAGAAGGTATTCCTGTTTCCTTCATTGCACTTTTCTTCCCAGTGCTGCAGATAATTCTGTTCTACCTCTTCTTGGTTACTGATTCATTCGTACCCTAACAACTGTGTTCAAGGATTGCCTTGGACTGTCTCCTCCACTTCTGTTTCCTTCAAGAATCAGAACTATTGTCTGACCTTTTTCACGCTGAAGAAAGCGCAGTGAATTGTGCTGAACTATCCGGATGCGTAAAAGACAAGACATGAAAATCAGAAACAAGTAAGAGGGATGTATCTCTGTGAAACAGAAAATCATTTTTCAAAACAAACTGTCCAAAGATGCATATCGGTTGCTGTACGGAGCGATTTCTGTCAGATCAATAAAATCTAACTTATTTCTCAAAAGTCTGGGAGTAGTTGAAAGTCTTAAGGAGGTCTTCTACTACACTTGCAGAGCAGCAGCACGAAATCAGTGTCCAAAACCCTATTTTATAGCCAAGTCTGGAGTATTTCAGACATCACATTTTATACTTTTGGAAGGAAACGTTCAGAGAGATCAGGTCATCTTAAAAAGAAACAAAAAATGCAAAGGAATATTTAAGAGAAAATACTCTAATCGTTAGCTACAGAGTTATTCTCCTGATCCGACAGAGGCTGCTAACTTTTTCTGTGAATGCTCACGCAGTCACAACTTTGGTACATCTCTGCAGGAGTGGAGTTCCTTAAAGACCTGTCTTCATTCGTCTCCTGCACGCTTTGGATTTTTCATGTAACTGTGGATTACCCGTCATGTGCTGCTAAACTGTCTTTGTTTTAAAGCATTCAGCTGAAAAACTTCTAGAATGAAAATTATTTTCCTCCTCTGAGGACAGAATAAAAAGAAATGCTTGGAGATTACAATTCACATTTTTCCTCCACGTCCATGAAAAATTTAACTCAAGATTAGTTTTCTGAATTTTTGAAATTCAGAAATGAAGTGAAAATTCTCTACATATTTGCACTTCTCTATGAAAAATGACTTATAATAGAGGTTTTACTACACAAGATTTCACTTTTTTGTCGTCGTGTTAGTAAAACAGATTTAAAACTGGCATTCACCTTTTCATTTCTATTTCCTTTATTTGTAAAACTGTTTCATATAGAGAAATAAGATACAGATAAGCTGTGTTACTGTGCATTTTTGTTATGTGAAATAGCGCTTATAAAAACCACTAAGCCCTCTCCTAAATAAGACCAATCTACACGTAAAATGAGAAACAAATGTATACTAATGGCGTGGACTTCATGGCTAATTTTAATTTTATTTTTTTTTAAGTGTCATATTGATTGCAGTGATAAATAATGAAACATTTGCTGTATTCTGATGTGCTGGAAAGGACTGCCGCATACTAATGTCTCAAACTTGTCTTTTTAAGAGCTCTTTGACAATTTATTATAAACATGTTTACTAAAACAAAATGTAAATGTAAAGAACGAAAGCTCTGTCTTGTATTCATTTTCACAGTTTGGTCGCTATGCAAATATGCTGAGTTCTGCATTTAGCTTTCTAATCCTTTTCATTTATTTTGCATTTATATTATTTTCTAGCAGGCTGAAATTAAATTTTTCTTGCAGCTCTCTCATGCAATTTCTGTAGGTTTTGACTCCGTGAGCTGCTTCCACTTTCATTAACATCATGGGAAGTTAAATGAACTCATCCCCTCACAGTACTGAGTTCTTCATCTGTTTCTTTCTGGTTTCAGGTGGGTTAAATCCTGAAATCTGGATATAAGTTGTCCAGTCGGAAAGGCAGTTCCTTGCCTGACGGAATGACCCATGTTGTGTTCACAGGATAGGGCCCTACACAACGCTGAACTGCTGCGTTAGAAACGATTCCCACATTAACGTGCTCGGTGACAGGGTTTGCATTTTTCTCGTGGCAAAATCAATTCTTTGAAGACAGAGTTTTGAATGCGTAGCCAAGCTGGCCATATATTTTCTCTTCCAGATTCTCTAGGTAGGTTTAGTCTTGTTCAACACATCCTCAGACACAATCCGCATCCTTCTGCCATTTTGATAAGATCATGGATTATACCTGCCCAAACTACTTCATTAAAGTCTCTGTGGTTTGAGATTCACCTTTCTCATCAGAAGGTTTTTGTTGTGTTACAATTTCTCGGCTTCATTTCAGTCCAAATGTACAGATCCCACAGACAAGTTTCCAATATTGCCAAATATTACTGGTGTTTCAAGGAGTTTCCTTAGTTGAATATACAACATGACATTTTAATTCGTGCATACATCCCTGCATATTAAGCATGAAGTACAGTTTTCTATTTTGTAACAGTACACAACTTCCCCTTTTGTAAAATTGCTTAATGGATTTTATTTCTCCACAGCCGGCACTCAGAATATGTTGTGAGCTGTCTAGATTTTGTGTAAATCTTAATTTTTGGATGAGCCATGCATCTAAATATGTGCTTAGGCCCTTAAAACCGTGTAAATCGCTTAAATGAGGGGCGTGTAAGTTTGCAAACCATGAAAGCTGTGTCTTGAGGGGCAGCAACCTTTCCATCAAAACAAATTACAAAGGCAGGCTACACCGTGAATCTGGTCCTACAAATGTTTTATACACATGCTGGGCAACTGGGGCATGAGCGGTCCCGCTGATTATTCAGCCCGGTCCCTGTGTGCAAGGGCAGGGAAGCCTTCGGTCCCAGTCCTGCCCAGACCTTCGTGTGCACGCTTAACTTCTTCAAGTCAGTGGAACAAAACAGGACTTGTTTAAACTTCTCCACTGTGCGTAAACTTAAGAATATGCTCGAGTCATTTCTAGATGAGACATCTCCTTCTAAAATACACTTCCCTTACACCATGTGGCATTTTAGAAATGAGTCAATAAATTACTGTTTGACTACAGGTTACGCATAAAATTCATATTTTGTTGAGCTCTGTTACTCCGTTATTGTAGGATGCAGCACAGTATTGCCTACCTTTTTCTCCGCAGTCTACAGGTATTATCAATGTTTGATGTGAGGACCTGGTGAGAAGACCCAGGGACCCAGAGCTCGTCCTCGTGTTTCTGTTGTGTCACGTGGTCTGTGTGTTGCTCTCTGTCCAGATGTTCCTTCTCGGGTGAAGGAACACATTTACCTTTCCCCTGTTGGTCAGCTTGTATACACTCTCGGGGGTCGAGCAGATACTAGGTTTTGAGAACTGTTTCTGACAGGTAGCCTCTAAAAAGAGGCAGAGGTATGGGTCTTTGTACGGGTAAGAAAACTGGCAGCGTACACACGCACCGTATCATCATGCACAGCCGAAAAACCAGCTGGTACTGTTTTTCCGACGTTGAATTCCTACAGTTGCACGCAATAGGAAACGCTAGGATTCCTCTCTCTTTTGCAGAAGAAACACGAGCACGTTGCAGGCGGAAGCTCTCAGGTTGCCTGTTAAATGTACAAAACTTGCGTAGATGCAGGGCAGGCTTCATAAACCACCTGCAGCTGGCGGGATGCTCGTACTTCATGAGGTCCCACCAGCACCCAGAGCATCCCCGAGGCCCTCTTCTTCTGCGCAGCGTCAGATTGTCCTTCAAGAGCACTGATGATCAGCGTGTCTTCAAGAGCGCCGTCTGCACGAAAGCAGATGTCCTAGACAGAAATCAGTGCATTGTAGCCATTAAATTCAAAATCCCGTCAATGAGGATGAGCTCANGGACGGGACGCATTTCATTCTGTAGCTTGCCAAAGTTTCCCTTCAGTGATTTCTCTTCCAAACACTTGTGCAGGAGCTGGGCAGCACTAGAAGGTGTACCTCAGAGAGGCTGTTGCCTCTCGCAGTAGCGCTTTGGAAATTCAGGGAAGAGCTGAGTTCACAGGGTAGTTAAAACACATTGAGACCTCAGGCTGACTGAATAACGCTAGGGTCTCTACTCCAGCCTGCAGGGCAGCTCAGGATTAGAAGGGCATAAAACCAGCTTAAACCTGCTATATGTTCCCAGAGCTATGGCTAGAAGCATAACGCAGAATGTCACTTTTTTCCCAGTGCATGTGTTGCGCATGCTCCAGGCCCCTAGTAAGAAGATAAAATATATTAACAGTAGTTTAACACATTTTTGGATGTGCATACTTAAGGGATGATCCTGTTATCCCAAGCTCAAAACCTTCTGCTGGAGAAGAAAAACATGACAGGAGGTAAACAAACCTCAGCACGAGGAAGAACGTGTAATTTATCTCAGCGCAGTGGGAAAATGTGCTTTCTTTGCCTAATAAAGTCCACAGAACCAGCCCAGCCTGGAAATAAGGCTGAGGATGGATACAGGCTGGAGTTCACATACAAAGGTGCAAAGATGGGTTTTGGGTTTTTTTTGCAAAAATACTTTCCTTTCTAGGAGGGAAGCTCCTTTCTGCATCAGAGTGCAGTAATTAAATGTCTAACGGGGGAAAGGGGGTGGAATTCCCCCTCCAGAACATGTCCCAGCTGCAAAAACCTCCAGAAAGCGGCTTTTCCCCGCTGCCAGCACCAGCCAGTGTGGCTCTGCCCCCAAGCTGCAAACAGCTTGAAGTACAGCACTGAGAAGGAAAAGAAAAGTATCCCCAAACCCTGAATAATATCCACCCGCTTTAATAACGGAGGGAGAGAGAGGGACTTTTGGGGTGAAGCCAGAGGCGGACAAGACCCCCCAGCCTGGAGCCCAGGCGCCGGGGAAGCGGCTGGAGCTGTGGGCCGCTGGCAGCGAGGACGCGCAGCAGCATCTCTGCGGCGGCGATGGCAGTCCGGCATCCGATGGCAGTCCAGGATCCGGCACCGCAGCAAAAGCTCCTCTGCATAGCTAATAAGATTGGCTTCCAGCCACGGCGATAGGCAAGCAGATGCGGTGCCCTCTGTCCTGCCAGCGCTACCTCCCCTTTGCCTTCTAGCAAGAGGGGTGTGAGACCAGGTCCTGCCCCATCAGATTTGCAAAAAATCATCCCTCCCGGCATGGTCCTTTTCTAGAACTTAAAGCTGTTAGTTCTGGGAAGACACCCCCTTCCCCATGTTTGCATAAATTTGCTCCTACTCTATAAATGAACCTATTAAGTCTCCTTCAAAAGCAGTGCTGCTGCGGCGTAATTTCATTAATCCAAATAGAACATGGAATTGATGTGGATGAAAGGTAGTTTTTCATGTAAATCACGTATCTCAGGACACCAAGTTCTGTTAATGTTTAAGAACGATTTACTGTGCAGCTCATTACATTGAATTATTTTCTGGTTAAACACGAGCCATATGCAACCAGCTGAGGCAAATTTGCAGCTTACATCGCAGAGTTGTCAGCTTTGCAAAAATGAGTGAAAACATTCAGATTACTGTGATTCAGCCCCTGAAACAAACTCATAACGTTGTAACTTTAATAACGTTCCCCACCATTTTTTGCAAGGATAAACGTTAAAATTACAGCCAATGCGTGGAAATTCTTGGAGGCGGTAACTCTTAAGAATTTATACTAAACTGAGTTAATAAATAAGTCATCTAGCTCCCGAATCTTCCTATTACATATGCCCTTTAGTTAACTCTTTGAGAAAAATCATACATTATTTTCTTTAGATTTTCATGGAAATCGTAGGCCAGTTCTGCAAACCCCTAAACATGCAAGTAACTTTATTTATGTGAGTAAAGTTACTCGTGCACGTAAATATTTTCAGGATGAGACTTTTAAAAGCATATATCAACTAAAAATATCGATGTGCATAACTTTCCCTGTTCAATTAATTCTTGCCAGTACCGAGTAGCAAAAACATGGCATTCGGTAACAAAAAATGCCTTCGTGCCACTTAAAATGGTGAAAGATTTGTTGAGTTCTGCCTCCTACAGGATTGAGATAGAAAAAGGTGAGTTTAGCACTGCAGGCAGGACTCGATCTAAGAACAGACATTCTGCAAACGACTTCGTCATCATAGCCACGCTTATTTTTCCCAAAATACTACATTCTGATATTTGAATCTCTCACATACGTATTTGAATCCTCCCATACAACCGTTAGAAGAAACTGGAGAGAATCAAGTCCAGAAAAAGTAATGGAAAAATTAAGGGTCTTAATACAGAATTATAAAGCAAAACGCAAAATGTATAGCAAAAATGCATTTACTATTGATTGTTTAAAGTTTCAAAATGGATCATTTGAAAAACTTGGGGAAAAATCAAAACCACACAACATTTAAGGGCAGAGAGCGAGAAAAAAACCTAGCATGCTGGGGTTTCTTTCAGATCAGCGTGTGTTCTCATGTAAACTGAAATGCTTAAAAGATAATGGCAGCCAATAATTATTAACACCGAAATCGTATCTATCAGCAAGAAGGTAGTTGTAGGAGTTTTACGAGCTCTGCACAGGGCTGAAACTCTAACTGAAATACATGTTATGCAAAACAAACCCCAGGCAATTTCAGCTCAGATATGCTTTTGAGGTACCTTGTGACAAGGCGCTGCTGGGTCATGACCTAGGTCTTGAGAAGCCTGAGTTAGTAGATGTTAGTTTTCGTTGGGGCTTTGTTTACCATGGACTTAGACATTTTGTATTATTAAGAATCTGTGGCTTATGAGGACATTCTATTTATCTTACCAGTCTTTTTTGATGGAAATGCCTGAATTTTCTTGGAAACAGGGATTTTATTGTGGATTCTTGGTGCCCCTTGGAGAGGCTTATTTTTCTGGACAATAGTTTTCCTTAGTGTCACTACCCTTTTGATTTCCCAATGGTCACAGGCTCTCAAGGTCGTGCAAAGTGCATCCTTTTGTTATAATGGACCCAGAATTTTGTATAAAAAGGCAGCAAAAAGATCTCTGTTTAGGGATTTAAAGTATATTTTCTGCCATGTACCTCTGCATTAGATTTTGGCTCTTCTGCTTAAAAAAACCCCGTGTAATTTGGAAGGTAAAAGGCTTAAAGGCAAATTTCAAGAGCACGCTCAGTATATACATATTTTTTAATTTACCACACGGTCCCACGTAACACGGAAATGCAGATTCTGAAGCCAGATTTTCCACATGAACCTCTGTATAATTTAAACATTCAATGCATCAGAGATATTGTACCTTACACATATTGTAATGTAAAGCATTCAAACAATATGCCTTTCTATTTTGTTTCTTTTGATTTAGGTTGACTTTCCCTTTCCTTTCTAAATTACTCATTTAGATAGGTCCTATTCTCTTACATTCCTCCTGATGAGTCCTGCATTAAAAAAACGTCGATGACTGCTATGGCTTGTGGCATCACTGCGTTTTGTGATGGTGCTTTGCTTGCCTAGAAGATAGAGAGATACTTCCTCTCTGTACTAACCAGAAAGCACAAAACTTTACCAAGACCGAAGATTCAGTGAGAATAATGTGAAAGCTAACATGAAATTTTCCCTTGAGATGTGCCTGTGTTTGCAATCTCCTTTCGACCTCTGCAACATCAAGTCTTGATTAAATGTGAAAAAATACGTCAAACTTAATTAAGAGTGCTTCAATTCTTTCACTTTTCTTTACTTTTTGTTACAAGATTACGCAGAATTCCGTATAAATTTGTTCTCTGCTTTGTAGGAAATGTTTTAAATCACTTCACAAACTGTTTGAAAACATGACTAGGAATAAGTACAGTTTGTCTTCAAAATGTTGTAGGCTGCACGAGGTGCCTCAGGGCTCAAGAGGTCACTTGTAGGTTTGGGCTTTTTACGAAGTTTTTAGCATGCCTGTTAGGCTGCGGGCTTTTGTTGTGCTGCTTCTTCCCGCTTTTGTATAATCAGTTTTAGAAGTATTGTATCATGTATTCTCACTACAAAATCTACAACCAAAAATAATCGTTAAAAAGATCACATGCATTAGCAACTTAAAAAACTATTGCTTTCAGGACAGTTTAATTGTCTTTTTCAAAAGTTATTATTTTACGTAGTTCTGCAGAGACGACCAACTGTTGCAACATAAAATGTGTCAGTACTCTTAGCATCGTTCCCCACAAATAAATCCTCACAATCAGTTTAATTGTTAAATTCTAGAATTTAAAATAATCTTAAAGAAAAAATACTTCTCCACTTTCCTGATGTAAGTGTAGACTGTTAAAGCTACAGCCCTTTGAACGGTATTTTTTCCTGCAAATGTGCTTTTGCTTACTTTTTTTGGAAAGTCTCTGAGAAGAAATGAGAAAAGATCAGTTGATTTCACTTTTGCTTACAAGTAGTATCTGACCATTTTCATTGTCTAAACTTGCTCCACTAGCACAGCACTTTAACTTTGCTCTGCAAAGCTCTGAGTGACATTTATACACAAACAAAAGTGTGGTAACTGCGTATTTTACCTGTACACATTTTTATTAATCGATTTTATTAGAAGAAAACTTAATCATAATGTTTTGCATAAATTGCCAGGCAGTTCCCTGATACAAAGCTAATTAAAGTCAATGGAATTTTTTTCTCCTCACTGATTTCAAGTTGAATTAGAAAAAGTCTTTGAAAAAGACTTTAACAACAATAACTTTTTAAAACTTTGTATAACAATATATGACACAATAGATTATTTTCAGAGACTATAACATGAGGCTCACACATAATTTTATTTATCTATACTTTTTATTTGCTGTTTTTCCATGTTTTGCAGTCTTCAGTGGAAAAAAAGGCTACTAGCTTCGATAGCAGCTTTGCTTAATTAAGAATTTAGGACCAGTNTTTACTTGAAATGTTTTCAGGTCAAAGTAGAGCTGATTCTCTAATTAAGCTCTTACATGCTGCTACGTTCTAGTAAAGATAGAGTTAGAAGGCAACAAATTCACTAAATCCTCCAGTCCTAACAAATCAGGTTATTTTCCCATCTGCTCCTACTTGCTGGAATCACTTTTTAAACCCACCTCTCTGATTCCCACAGAGCAGGCTGAAGGATTTTCATTACCTCGGAGTTACATGTTTATTTTGTAAGGAGATGATGAATTCTTAAAAGATTCTATTTCACATAGGGGTTTTTTTTAGAAGAATATGGAATTTTCTTAGAAACCAGGATTCCTTTTTAGTTTAGATCTTTTCTTGAGCTTTGGATGATGCAAGCCACAGGCATAAACAGCTACACAAAGGAAACTGGGATTTTATTGTGCATTCCTGGTGCCCCTTGAAGAGCTTATTTTTGTGGACAATAGTTTTCCTTCGTTTCACCACCCTTTTGATTTCCCAGTGGTCACAGGGTTCCAGGGTCGCGAAAAGTGCATCCTTTTGTTCCTCCTAGCCTAAAATTCTGTATAAAAAGGCAGTTAAAGGACCCTAAAGTTGGTTAAGGCGTGGAGGGTATTTTGTGTAGCAGAGCTTAAGTTGCATGCTTTGTTAAATTACAGTTAAGATTGCAATTCGAGAGAGAAGATACCATTAAACACATTGTTAGAATATCCAAACATTAATAAATATCTATTCATAAAGTCACAGAATTCATCCTGGAATATCTCTTAGCATTCAAACAATTAATGATTACCAAACAACAAAAAACCAACATTATTTTAATATCTAGCTATAATTAAAATTGTTTTAATTAATTTTCTAGTGTCTTTTTGAAAGGGCTTTCCTATGTATTTGTAATTTTGTTGAGAAACACGAACAAATTACTATCCGCTCTTTCAGTTAAATGACAGTTCTTAAGGACTCTTTACTCTTTCAAAAAGACTAATGAAAACCGAAGTTCTAATAGGAAATTGAATAGCCCACCTCTGACATTTTTCAAGAAAGAAATACGCACATTTCTCAAATATGTGCACTCCATTTTTAAAATAAAATTACTTATACTAAAGAAGTTTTGTTATTTGCAATACCATATCTCTTTAGCATTCCCACAGCATGCTCCCATCGTTGTTTCAGTTTTTATATACGTTTCTAATAGAAGATGGCTCTTTAAGAGGAGATGCAGCCCAGCACCTAATTGCTGGAATTTGTGACTTGACAGTATCATGCCCTGGATAAAGTCAATGCTGTAAAAGAAGGAAGCTGGCAGTCGCTCCCCCCTCCTACACGCACATTTAAGTAGTCTAAAGTAGTTTTAAATGTCCTAGCAAGAGCGATAGCAGCTACTGGGTGGAGAACAGTGCAAGAAGCTGGAGAAGTTCTGCAGCGGGGCTGTAAGGGATGGGGAAGCGATCAAACACAAGGCTGAATCCTGGGGGGAGACGGAGTGGAAGGGAGGAGAGTCATCCAGTGGTCCTGGAGGCTGAGATAAGACACCTGATTTATTTATTGATGCTAAGCACTGGAGCCTGTGGTGTGGTGTCAGACCCCTCTGTGCTTTAGGCGTAAGGCCGATCGCATCCTTTAAAGATAGAAAATTAGTTATTTCCCAATGTAAAACGTTCCATGAAAAGTGTATTATCTCTGAGCAAGCGTTGTTCTGTTTAGTTTCCTAATTTAGCCAAATTCCCACGAGGCAGGCAGAGGCTTCTGTGATCCATTNTTTTTTTTTTTAATGGAAAAGAGTCTGTCAAGATAAAGACATTTTGCTTGCAGAAAGAGCAGGCTGCGTTTCCCAACATAAACACTGCAGTTTGTAAATTAATAGTTTTTGTACTGAAATGTATACCAAAGCCTTCTAAATCTTCCCTGAAAAACAAGATGAGAGAGTATTTTTAAAGATATTTTATAGGTCCCCTATACTCCCTCCCCTTTCAAAGAATTCAACCCTGTATTCTCAAGGTGCAATGCTGTTTTTTCTAAGAGCAGAAGGAGGGCACCTGGAAATAGAAATAGTAGAAACTGTGAAGCGTTCCATGTCCAGAAGACATTTTCATTCTTACTGTTCAGATTTCTTGTTACCTTGGAAATGGAAGGTATTTCTAATTTACCAGAACTAAATTAAACCAATTTATCTATCAGCTGCTGGAATGCTCAAATATTGGCTGGATCTAGTGCCAGAGTGGGGAGTCACTACTAGATTGGTAGACCAGATTCACTGATATTTAATACCGGGTGTATTTTCTCTGGTTCAATGTGTGGATCACAGTCATTTATGCTACGACAAGATAGTTTTCTTTGCAGTTGGTGGCTATTGCATTTAGTGAGTGAAGATCTAACTTCTAATGAAGCATCAGTTAATGGCTGCTACCAAACTTCCTTGTCTTGTTTGACCACACGGTTTTCCTAAACTCGACTTGCCATTTCCATGTGCCCACCTCAGCCCAGCATCTCCAGCAGCCTGAAGAATAATTTAAAGAAGGATCACATAAACCAGAAGCTAATATCAGAACAAAAAATAGATTTGGGGGCTAAGAATGGTTCATTTCTGTTTCGTTCAGTGCTTCCATTTAATACAAGGAAAGAAGCTGAAAGAATTGAGAGGGAAGGCTTATTCTAATAAATGTTTGTAGGTTTGGCCCTTGTTCAACATAGACCAATCACTCACTGCTTGGTGCAGATTGGAGGTGTTTCGTTCTATCAGGGTGTTAATTATATCCTTGGCCAAGTAAATCTTGAGGCTGAAATGCCTAATAATATATGTCACACATTTCCATGACATAATATATATGCACAGGATAAACCAGCACCATATACCAGAAAGGCACATATAAAATACATTTTAAACCATATATTAAATTTTAAATATTATTTATATAATTTCATATTTCAAGTTTCATATTACATATCTCAGAAATGTATTTTATGTTCGTTAGGCTGGTGAAAAGCAAAATACATTTAAGCTAGTATGAAGAGCTATAATTGCTCTCCTATGCCCTTTCAGCTGTGAAAGGGCAACAGGAGGCTCCCCCTCCTCCATTAACCTTGTCAGAAGCTCACGCCGGGCTGTTCCCCGGGAGGGTGGATACAGGATGGAGTACGGCTATCTATCTCCACCGCTCACTTGGACACCCGTGTCAGACAACCAGCACAACCCACGGAAACCGTAGCTGGCACGTAGCAAAGCAAGGGTGACGTCTCCCAAACCCTCTGTTGCTCTCAAGGAATACAGACCCACCCACAGAAGGCTAAATCTTTGTTAAAAGGAGTCAAAGAAAATTCTTGTTAATATACAGCGCTGAACCTGCCGTTGTACTGGGAGATCTGGGAACGTACACAACAGTCCAGCTCTTCACAAGTCGGATGTGAGAGGGTCGGATGAGGGATGCTTTCCAAGACAAAACTGCTTCTCCAACCCACTTCCAGTTAAAAAAACGGGTGACTTTATGGACAAAAATCTGTCTGAATTTTAATGTGACTTGTGGTAGGACTCAGAAGGGATAAATCGAATCCAGAAAAAAGATAAAAACCTTGTAACTAATGAAATACTGATTAGCAGTGGGAATTGTCAAGTGAACAGCTGGTTTTCAGAAAGGGGCCGAATCATGTCTTGGTTGCAGAATATCTCCAGGGCCCACCTAGCTCTAGAAAATGTGCTTGTCCTAGACCTGAAGACAGCATCCATCCATATCTGTAGCTCCCAGACGTTCAGGGCATTTTTTTTCCAACATCTCCAGCAATCAGCTTAAGAACATCAACAGTATCCAGTAAAATAACGTCTTTATTTTCTGTATCTTATCTTCCTATCCACCATTCTGCTTTCCTAAATACTTTTCCAGTTGCAATTAAGATATCCTAGCTCAGGTAAGTGCAGCTTTGGTTCTTAAAGGTAGTCATGGTAAAGTGATGTAAACATATAAATTAGAATAAAAGGTGTTTGAGATGGTTTTGAATTGCTTTTTTTTTTTTTTTTTTTTTTGGCTATATTATCCAGAACACGGGGCGGGGGGGTGGTTCTGCTGGTATCTAATATCTACAGTGAAATTCACCATAATTTGTGTTCTTTAATATTAAAATATATTTGGTCTCAAATGAAACTCCAATAGAAGTAGTTATGTTATAATATTTTAAAAAAAACTTCCTAACTATGTCTCAAAAGACTGTGACTTGATAATTCATAACCTCTTGCATTTTATCCGGGATGAACTCGTGCCATGAGCTCCCTAAAGCTGCAGGAGAAATTGGTTGTGATTCAAGTAATTTTTATTAGTTATATTGAAAGCTTTAGTTTTCCCTTCTTTTCTTGGCAGTAACTCTCAATGTATCATTTTTCAAGCCACAGACCTGAGAAGATTCTTGCTGAATGTTCGGAGGAGAAGCTAACAAGTCCCTCAGCAGAATTAGTGTGGGGGTCTAATGTCTCTCTAGGAAATTTTCTCAGGAAATTTAGCAGCAGACAATCTTCTGTTCTGTATAGGCATTCAGGCCAGGTACATCATTTGTAATGTTTGAGCACCTTCCAGCAGTACATTAAGCAAAATGACTAGCGTATCTCATATGTGGTTCGTGGTGCAGAGAGAAACTGTGCATTAGGGAAGAGTTAATAAAAGGAAAATGAGAACAACTGGAAATTTGCTCTGTCTTCAGGCAGTGCTACCTGTTCTTCCTCCTCCCGCGATATGATTTCATTCTTCTATAATTTTGTTGGAGTTTTTTTTCAGGTGTAAGTGCATGAGACAGTCTCACACTTCCTGAAATCCAGAAACTGAAATTATGAGCATCTTTTTCTCTAATGTTTTAAAAGTAAACTGCCGATTTCTTGTAAATGTTGTCTACCTGGCAGGTTGCCTTGTCCTTGGAAAGCAGTACTGCCCCCGTGGCAGCTAAGACTGTGAAGAACAGAAGGTGGGAAGGTTGATTACAGAGGTTGCTCTCGGTGTTCTGAAACGTAGTTTGTTCAACGTGCACATTTCTCTCCAGAAGAACAAGCAGCCGATCTGCTCTGCATTTTCACACCGTACGACCATCAGTCTGGGTACCGACTGATGCTTTTGGACTGCAGGAATGACAACCAAGCTCCTCCTGTGGGACCCGGTGGCTTGACTCCCGAGGTCACTTCTGCTTGCTGACCTCATTGCCATCTTTTACCCAGTCACGTGGAAACAGAGCTGTTACCCTCCTTAAATGGTAACATTAGATATTTATTTTTACTGTGTGTTTAGAAATCTTATGCCATTTACAAATACTCTCTTCCAGATCCAGCAAGGGCGTTTGGAGGTGTTGCTGCCTCCAGCTTGTTATCTCAGTCCTCTGCCAAAGATTACTGACCCTGTAGGTCTAAGGACAGAGTAACTCGTATTGCACACTCTCTCGGCCTCATTAAGAAAAATAATTTAAGTAATGTACATAGATGTGTTCAGTTAATCTGGTTCAGGTGAAAGCTGGGGAGATAAAGGGGCTTATTTTAAACTGTTCTGCCAGCAGGGATGGTGACAGTGTCTGGTGGGAGAGGCACGCTGGGGAATAACATCAGCCAGCATGTACGCTTGTAGCAGTATACTGGATTTATTTTTATTTTAGTGGTTTTCATCTCAAATGGATGCTGGCTGACCCATGTTTCCAAAGGAGAGCATTTCTGAGGGAGAAAGATGAATGTCCCAGAAAAGCAACGCTAAAATGTCTCTTTCTTTCTCTCGTCGTGGTTGGTAGAGCTTGAAAACAGGGTTACCACGTATGAAAACAGATGATTAAACACAACGTAATAAGATGTTAAAATTCATGGTTTGCCACCAAGTTCTGTCTGTGGTTTGATTGCTGCTTCTAAATACTTGTGTTCCTCTTTGCACAAAGTTTTTCTCAGTTCAGCGCTGCCAAACTGGAGTGACTCTGACAACAGCGACGTTCCCTTACCCTCACTGTAGCTAACACAGATTCAGCAGAAGCGTTTTTGCTGTTACACAGGCCAGCACTCGATCCTCCTGGCGAGCTGGGACGTGGCTGTCACTGCCCACCCAGGGCATCTTTCTGCAAAGAGCTTCTGCAGTGTGTTGTGTGCTGTGGGCTGCTCCTGATCTGCTCATGGGGAACTGTGGCCTCATTTCAATTTTATGGGTGTCACCTTCAAATTATCGGTTACCAGTCTGTCACTGGAATTTTTTATTGTTGGAATTTTTGTTCTGTTGCTAGAAAAGCTGTCTAACCCGAGAAAGCATGCAGTTTAGAATGATCTTACGTCACTTGAAGTATTCCCCTTTTTTTTTTCCTTCCCCCCCCCCACCTTTTTCTCCCAGTGCATGCTCCTAAAATATAACAGTCATTTCAAAAAGCAATCTCTTTTTTCCATGCCTGGAGACATTTGACAAGCACTTTTAGGAAAGGAGGAAATACAAGGTGGAAAGCACTGAGGTGGAGAAAGTAAGGGTGGGGCGGGATGAAGAAATGAGAATTAAGAAAAAGACAAATAAACCTACCTGAGTGCTCCTCTCTTCTTTCATTAGGTTCTTTCTTAGAAAGAATTTGCCCTTTGTCTAGGGCAAATTTACCTAGGTCACAAAGAGTTACCGATTGTCGGAGAGGTCTAGACCATCTCCATTCCCTTCTGCAGTATGCTTGTCATTAGACTGGAAGAGGAGAGTCCACAAATACGGGGCTTGACTGTGGATGCACCATGTTCTTTAAGGAGATGATGGGATTGTCTATCCTGATAGCGTGCACATAAATATCACTACGTAGCAGTGCAGATCTGGTGGCTTCTGATTTTTTTGGCAGGACTGGGGGTGTTCTTTCCAGCCTTGTTCAGCACCGCTCTTTGCTCTCTCCTACCCAGCTTTTGACTTATCTAAACAGATCTCTTTCTTGAAGTAAATATCCAGCTGGCTTGTAGGGCTCCCCTACCCAAGCTGCAGGAAACAACGGCTTCCTCTGAGATCAGGCTGCAGCAGGAAACCTGATGAATTTCTCCTTCCCTCCTATCCTGTGCCCCTTAGCTGCCAGTTTATCTCAGAGGTATAACAAATATCACGTAAGAAAGCCCATTTCTAGGGCAAGCCCGAGAGGACAGGCTGGCAGTCCCAGAGACTAAGATTGTGACCAAAATTGTTGCAATTACAGAGCTAGGGGCATCAGCGTGTTGCTGAAGAACTGCCGCTTTGAATGTGGGCAGTTCCAAAGGTAGTTATAACTCACGACGGTTGCTTTTAAGTCATATAATTTACCTCTGTAGTAGAAGCAGACTAAGCTGCGCAGAGTACCTGTACCCCTCTAGGAGCAGTGTTTCAATAACTCTTTCTGTTACTATTTAATTTTTAAGTGATTTATCAGGCAATTATATTGGCACAAAACATTTTTGTAGATCATGCTGTATACTCTGTCTCACATACATGCACAAGAGGGACTTATGTGACAGGTATCCAAAATTTTGAGCTCGACAGTTACTGTCCTGTTGAGGTCACTGTGGCATACCAGCTTGGCAGAGTTAGGTGGGGGCTTAGGGCAGTTCCCCTTACGCCCAGGTCAGTGTTGAAGCAGGACGGCAGTACAAAGGGTGCTCTCCTTCAGTCTCTCTTGCTTATTCCTTCTCCCAGTGCTCACATAGGTACAGGGGGAGTTGGTTCATCGTGCTGAGCTGTTAAAAAACCAACACACCTCCAAAATGTAATTTTTCAGTGGATCAGTGAGCTGAACTGGCAGACTTTAGCATAATAAAAAAGCAATGGCTGGAGTCTGAACAAGGGAGGATGCAGAAAAGTTCAGCTGAGGATGGCGGGAGGAGATTAGAAGTGCTCCTTTTGCTTACACGATACTGCATCCTCAGTGTGCTTGAAAATTCAACCCTTCAGTATTTAATTTGAAAATTCAACCCTTCAGTATTTAATTAAATGCAAATTTGTTGTTTGGTTTTAGTTTGCGTATTTGCTGCATTGGAAGTCAGCATACGTTTATTATGAAACAACTATGTCATGGCTAATTTTATTGATCGGTGATGTGGTCAGAGATCCTACGTTTCCAAAGCTTGGAGCTGAGTTTTGGGATACGTGGTTGGAAGGATTCAAAGCTTAGAATTATAATGGATAAATAATAGTATTTACATTTTCTTTTTCTTTCCTTCCTTCCTCTTCCTGCCTTTTTTTTTCCTCTTTCTTCCTGTCTTGCTTCCTTTCTTCCTTTTCGCTTTTTTCTTTATGCAACTGCATTTTTGTTTCCAACCTGTTATGTGAATGCACCACTCTTGCAAATTGCCTTCTGATAGCCCTGAATGGATCCTCACTACAGAACAGGCTGCAAATTTCTGTTACGTGCTCTCTTAGTGCATGTCAATCTTGTTCTAGAAGGACAACTTTAGGTGAAATTGCCATTCTCTTATAATTAATAAGATCCTTGCCTGTATGACTTTAGACTCCTTTCCAGATTAATTTAGTCGCTGACCCCAGCATAGTGCTGACATCTAAGATGGAGGTACCTGCTTGTTAGAATCTGGACCGAAACAACTGCACTACTGTCTAATAACTGCTGGATCAGGAAGATCAAAATCCCAGAGAGGAGGAAGGCAGATTCCATGATTATTAATCCTCAGTCAATAAGGACAGAAATTCAGGACTTCAAACTGCCTTCAGTTTACACTGATCCTCCTCTAATGTCAGTGAGAAGTTTATATGGAAACCAAAGTAGAAGACATCCTTTTTGCAGCATTTGTATTTCAATGTATTTGTACTTGTTCCGTATGAGAGTACCTTGACGTATAATAAAGCATCTCTGAACTCACTGCTGTCCAATTGTTTGGTTTTGGTTAAGTGAAATATTACTGCTGTTATCCAGTTATTACCTTTCCTCATCCACAAATATAAAGCCTGTGTCAAAAATCTTGTTCACATCTAGTTTATACTACTTATAAAATTTTAAATTATACTCAGATTATCCAATTCTGAGAAGACAAACATTTACCGTAATCCTTTATCAATATATTTCACCTCATGCAGTTGTTCTTCTGGGATTGTAATGTAAATCCAGATAAAATTTGTTACTTTTATACTTTTAACAGCAAGTAAACTGGGTTTCATCTTCTCAGTTCAGCAATTTCGGTGCAATGAAAGATACCTGAACAAATAACTCTGAGTAAATAGCATAATGAGGTACTCTAAATTTTTCACTCCTGGAGGTTTTGATTCATGTCCTGATTTAGTTTTTAGTGCTATGGATTTGGAGATACCCTTGAAGTTCCTACAGAAGTTTGCTTCCCTGGCAAAACTTATATCATTCTGTATAATTGTGTCTCTCCTTAGTTTGTGTGCAAAGAATGGACTATGACTACTGGAATATCAGGAATCTTGTAGGTCAGGATTAACGGGCAATTGTCAGGGTTGCCAGAGGCGGCATATATTGCCTGTCTATACTATGTATAGCTTCCTAGTAATTCAGCATAATAAGGTCTGACACCTCCACTGTTCTTAAGTAACACTTAGCGCCTAAATCGCAGCAGTGTTTCATATATTCAGATCCCAGTGCGAACGTTAAAATGAAGTAAGTACCTTTGAAGAGTTTGAGTGATGATGCGATTAAATGCAGAAGCGAGTTTACAACAAATGGAGTTTGTAATCCCCAGTCCATAAATGTAAACATTTCAAACACAGGTCCTGTAAAACTTACTTTATTTAAAAAATAAGTTTTGCCTAATGCATGAACTATACACATTTATTTGGTTTTTAAAAATGTAGTTCTAAAATGTTTCCTCCAACAAACTAATATCATACCAACAGCTTTAGTATCACACGAACAGCTAAAATACAGCTGAGCTCCTGTATAGTTTGGTGTGTTGTAACATTGCTAAGATCCTTATTTATACTGAATAAAGCCACCTTGCTGTGTGAGTTTCCTACTGCAGCCTTACATGAGAACTGCTAAAGAAAGGTATTCAAAGTTTTAAATCTTTCTACAGTAAAAACAATCAGCATTCACATCAAAGTGAATGTGTATTACTCAAACTTTTTTTTCCCCGTGATAGGAAACAAACCTTAGGAATGGAGAGAAAACACTGGGAGGAGTTATTTTCTCCTAATTTCAGTGCACAGGGCTTTTTCAGTCAAGCCAATCAACCTGAATCACTGATGTTTGAAAAATTGCCTTTAGAGAGAGCAAAGAGAGTGAAAAAAGCTCTACAATACGGCAACGACAAAAATTCTAGAGGAAAAAGGGTTCAAAAGGAAAAGAATGGGTTCCCAAACTCAAGAATATGAACCTAAGTTAGTAGGTGCAAAGATCAACATTTCAAAGGAGGAAGCAGACGGGGATTCTGCCTGCTGGGGGGCTGGCGGTTCAGGCGTTGGAGCCGAAGAAAGCTTGCAGGGAACAGAGGGTCATTGTGCCTGGAATGCAAAGGCATCCGCAGCTTCGCGGCGAGAAATGCACGGGAGCCGCCGGGAGCTCAAAGCCACGCGTGGAAACCCAGAAAGGGACGTGGCAAGCGCTGAGCAGGAACGGCTAACTGCAGGGAGGGGGGGAAAAAGAGAGAGAAAAAAAGAAAAAAAGAGGTCCACTGCGAAACTCCCCAGTTACAGCAGAGTCAAAGGGCAAGATTTGGGAGAGATCTCGAGCTGCAAGGCTTAAAACAAGGCTTAGGTGAAAAACCAGCAAACTTAAGGTTAAATGAAGAGTTGCTCCAGGCAGGAGAAGCAGCTCTTAACTTAAACAGCAAAGATTTACAAGGGGGGTCTGAGTAAAGTTAAAACAGCAACCTGGGCTCGGAAATAAGATTTGCACAGAGAAGGTGGAAATGCATCAACACTCGGGAGAACGGGGAGTGAGCTGGGGGGTGTTAAAAGTGAGCTAAATGTTGAAAAGGTCTTGCATGCCTGGAATATTAAAGCTTTAGAAACACTTAAAAAACGTGTTTTGACCCAACCATTACCCGACGCACTTGATGACTTCAGGGGAAATATTTCCTAAAACACACGAGTGGAAGGAATCCCTCTCAGCGGCGGGGGGCGGGGGGGGGAAGAAACTCCGCAGCCGTGCCTGCCGCTTGACTTCGTTTTGTACCTCCAGAAGCCCGTCGGGTCTCAGGAGGTTTCACCGGGGCCGGTGCGGCGGCCGCCGGGGCCGCCCGCGTTCCCCCGCCGTGCCCGGCGAGGATTTCCCCGTCCCCGGCTG
>WAAD01041585.1:0-16300 GCA_013389945.1 Fregata magnificens | reverse complement strand
GACCTGTTACTGATTAGTTTTGGAAAGCCTTGGCCTAAATCTAGATAGGTTCAATAACAGAAGAGAAGTATTAGAGGATTTAGTGGAAATACTAAAAAATGTGGTGGTAGTCGTAGGAAAAGACACTAGGAAGAATCAGTATTTGGCATTCTTTAACTTTTTTTAAGCTGAGTTTTTATTAAATGCTAGGAAAAATTATAGTAGACTATTTCGTTGTAAGTCTTAAATATCTTGAAAGTGTTGAAATCCTATTTTTTGTTAAATAGTTCAAAATCCTAAATAATCCTGAACAAATATTGAAATGTGACTTGCTTTTCCACAATCAAATCTGCTTTGCATATAGACTATCAAATACTCTAAAAGATTCAGAGTTCCATTTCCAAATGGTTACTTCTATGGATAAAAAGTAGTGCTGGCAGACATATGTGTTATCTTGTAAGATTATTTTTTGGACCAGCAAAGAGTTAGTAGGATTTACGGAAAGCTAATGCAAACCATAAAAGTTGTGAGGTTTTAGAAAGACTGAACACAACCAAGTGATTTTTCTCTTGTCCCGTCTATTAAAGTGTAGGCTTCTTGCCTTTGGAGACTGATTTCCTGATAAATGAAGAGGTCAGAGAGCTAGTAGGACTGTAAAAAATATGAATAAAGTAATGATAGGGAAAGGAAACTCATTTATTTCACTGAATACTATGTTCTCAATTTTAAAAAATTTATAATAGCTGTAATATTGTTTTGCATCTGTTATCTGTGTCAGGGTGTTATTTTTAGCTAAAATTAGAGTTTATCAGTGCAGTCCTTTAGATAAATTATGAACGCAAAACTTGAGATGACTCATGTGGTTCTTGGTGCCACTTTTCGTCTCTAACCAAAATGGCTTGATTTTGTCTTCCTCCCAGTGATCCCCCTTAAGTGCTCAAAAGGAAGCAGGCTTGTAGCTTGTGTTTTTATAAACAGTGAATTAAAACAGTACTAAGAAAGAATGGCCTTGATGCTGTTGTAGAAGAAAATTAGAGACTTGAAGTCTTAATCTCTTATAAATTCAAAGCTATAACACTGGAGTTCAAGGGACTTGATACAATTGATACAATATTTAGTTTTTAAATTTTGAAACCAGATTCTTAATGAGGATGCAGTGCAGGTCACAGCTGCGTTCTGTAGCATTTTAATATGCATTTCTCTGTTGAAATTTCCTATTAAATGCACGTGCAGAAGTGGGTTTGATTCTTTTCAGTAAAAAAAACCCAAAACCCTTATCGCATAGGAGTTTAAGCTTTGTAATGCAGAACTGCTTATTTGCCCTTTCTTCCCCCTCATGCAGAATATTTTTTGAGGGAGTGTAGCTGGAAAAATTCTATAACTTTTGAAAGACTTGAACCTGTGATAGGTACAATCAGCAGCCAAGTTGGATGTGGAGAGGCTTCCAGTAGCAGCAAGAAAAAAGGGTGTCTTAGATGCCATCATCCAGCCCTCCTGCCAGATGTCAAACCTTTTTTCCAGAACATTTGTTCACCACAGTTTTCTCAAAGGAAAGATGACAAGAATTAAGCCTAAGCATTATTAGCATTGTTCTAGAGAAACAGCTCAGATGCAAAATTAAAACAAAAAACAAAACAAAACAAAAAAAAAACCAAAAAAAAACCCCAAAAAACCCAAACCAAACCAAAACAAACCCCAAACATCAAAACCAAAACAAAACAAACAAAAAATCCCAAACAAACAAAACCCCCATAAATTCTTAGGCATGGAATTATGAAATTCAAGCTCTTTAACAGAAGAATACTAAATTAAAAATCCCGTTATACTCTGGCTATACAGTGTTTGTGCAAGATGATATAATGGCACTTTTTTGTCCTTACACATGTGAGGGTGAATTTGTGTGTCTTATTTTCTCCTTTAAAAAGGTGCAACTAGAATTTGCATGCATTTAAACAAAGCTACATGAAGAATAGTTTATATTTGAAAGCTGAAAGGTTGTTTCAGCACAAACTCTTAGGGACATAGTCTTGGTTCTGCAGACTTCCATTATTTGATGCTGTGCATACAACTGTCACAGATGAAAAGTGACTCAAGGGAAAATCATTATTGAATACTGTCTTCCAATATGATTTAAATTTCCTGAGCTGCTTCATTTTTGGGGTTTTTGGGGTTTTGGGGGTTTTTGGAGATTTTGGGGTTTTAAATTCACTTCCTCTGGAAAGATTTCTAAAATCTAATGCATTTTCTGAAGGTACGTTTTTGTTGATGGGCAAAAGTTTAGGCTCTCAATTTTCCCCTCCAGATATCCTAGAACACAACTTCCAAACCCAGTGGTTTATCAACGGTAGGTCCATTGCGTTGTTGTTCTAGAGCGGAGCTATCTGTGCACAGTTATTTCTGCTAGGTCTCCCTAAATTGGTACAGGATGTTACTTTTTGTCGGAGGCTCACTTTAAGAGGTATAATACTTGGTTTACCAGGTACTTCATATTCATCTATTTGTACATCTGTTTATACCTGCTTTTTTTTAACTCATACACTTTTAACAATGTTTGTTTCAAATACATGAAATTGATCTGGGAAACCCTGAATTACTGATTATGGTGCAGCTTTTTTCATTAGCTGGGATCGGTAAGATCAGTCTGATCTTATGTGTGCTGTCAGACTGTATTACACACTTAAATGAGTATTAATATTTTCACAAAGTAAGCAATGAAAACTGTAAAAAGCTATCCGGAGATGTTTATTGTATTTTGTGATTTAGAAACTGTTTACTAAGAAAATAAGAGGTCAAATAAGCCAGAACCCTCACTTGTTTGGTTTAGTTTCTTGGAAAAGAGAATTGCCTTATCAGATCCTCATGTCTCTCTGCCCGTTAGCTTGGCTGACAGTTTGACAGTGACTTTGCTGCAGAGGAGGTGTTTAACAGGAAGTTTTTTTCGTCAGCTGAAGGGAGCTGTAAACTGAGCTGAGGGGAACTGGGCTCACCTCAACTTGACCCACTTGTCAATGTTGGGGAGTTCAGCTGATTTATTTCCCCTAATTCTAATTGCAACCTAGAAAGTAACATTCCTAAAAGGGCTGCTGTTTATATGCTTGTAGACAAGTCGTGTTTTATTCTCATGAGCAAGTCATGTCCCGCACAGAAGTCTTTGGAAAGCTAGAAAATTAATTTACTTTGAATATACTTTTTCAGAAGTGCTCTTTACAAAGAGCCTTAGGCTGCAGAGTTTCTTTCTATTTAAGTAAAAGGGAAAAAATAAGGGAATGACCACTTCAGTTGCTCAGTTATGCAAAACCATGCAAGTATGACATCCATATTGGCAAGTAAAGAAGATGCTGTGTTATCTTTGAAACACAGATATGTTGAACAAATTTGAGATTCAGATTTGATTCTCTAGTTTGTCATGGCAACAGTTTTTCTTGTGCAGTTACAACTACAAACATATTTACAGAATTTTCAGAAAAAAAATCTATAGAAAGGAAGCACTGCTGGCTATTACAGCACTGTTCCTTTTTTCCCCTTTCCACTCCTGTTCATATATGTGGCCTATGGAAATGCCAGTATGATGGGGAACTTAGATTGTAGTTGGCCTTTTGCCTAATACCTTAGTTAATACATATACTAGGATAATGGTTACCTGGCTGAAATGATCCTATATCTGGTCAATGCCTGGTTTTTGTTTTTCCCTTCCTATAGAATATTTTTACACTTCATCCCCTAAGACCTGTTCTAGGATGAGCATGTCAGTGATCCAGGATCTCATTCAGTATGAATAAGCATATTCTGTTGCCATTATGTCTGTTAAATTAATTTTCTCTGAAACTAAAACAAAAGAAGCCACTGGATCTATATTCAATTCTGAGTCAGACCGGGAATTTGAGAAACTAAAAACTGATGCTTGTCTGTCATATAAGTGTCCTTTTGCTTCTGCCTTTTGAGGAGTTACGTCATGTTTGAATTTAAAAAGAGTACATACAGCCAATTTTTCATTAGTGATTCTGGTTGCAAACTAGACTGATGACTGACTAACTTTGAAGTGGTTTTACATTGCTAGCTGTTATCTCAATTCACTTTCTTTTTGTCTTTTTGTCTATTTGTCCAATGAAATGCTAGTCCATGACTGTTTTTGCTGGGTAGTACAGCAGCAGACTATTATACCAGGTTTCGTTGTTGTCCCATTCCTGTTTTGTAACATATCTAATTCACAGTTTTGCTTTACTTTGGTTTCATATACATTTTCTCAAATAGTATGAATTTTTATTAAACATATGGATTTGATTAAATCAAATTCAAACATATGATTACTACCTAAATATTACGCAGCTGACTTGAAATGGCTAGAGTAGCACTGAGTGCCCTGTGTGGTATGTGTCTATTAATGTTATCTTCCTCATCCCACTTCAAGTGATATATTGTCTTTGCAGGGTAAGAACAGCCTGCTATTATAGGTACTATTTTTCAATGTGGTAGTTCGTAGAGGTTAAGAAAGAACAGGGCCATGGAAACAAGGTGGCAAGGATAAACTAAGATGCTGCATGTATTGGGCATGTATCTAACAGCATATCAGTCACTGCAGAGTAACAGTTTACATGTGTGTACGTGCCGCCCCACAGTGGATGCAAGTTAGATGATTTCAGTTTAAGAATTAAGATCATGCCTCCAAGTAGTCATGAAGCAATAGCTGATGTGCTCTAAGCTCACTCTATAGCTTTCCAAGTGGATGCTCATGTGTGAAGGCTTGAGGTATTCTTGTGCTACCCTTGTACACAAAAGCTGAATAAGAAGCAATTGCACTATCATCGCTACTTGTTTTGTCCTTGCATTTATGGGCCTTCTCATGTATGCACAGCAAAAAACCAGGCATGCTGATTTATGTTTGATTGTTGAAAACTTGTGTTCTGATCTTGCAGTGCTAGATAACAAGGGGGACATTGCAATGAGCAATGTATGCTGAGAGAGAGATGACCTGACAGAGGAGTGCCAATAAAGTGTGTAAATGGTGGTAGGTAGTTTAGTCTCAGGTGGATGCTTCCTCTTCATGCAATGTCTACAATCAATTTCTGTAGCAGACCAATTATCTTAATGCAACTCTAAAAAAGCAAAAGCTGTGTGATCATGATTGATAGAAGGCTCATTCATGCAGGTTCNTCTACAATCAATTTCTGTAGCAGACCAATTATCTTAATGCAACTCTAAAAAAGCAAAAGCTGTGTGATCATGATTGATAGAAGGCTCATTCATGCAGGTTCTGGCATAGCATTGCCTAGGGGGTGGGTTTTTTCAGTGTCTCAAGCACGAGATGGTCTGATTTGAAAAAGTGTGAAGCAGCAGTTGTCTCAGTCCATAGCGAAATTTCTGTACCCAAGCCTGTACCTGGTTTTATGCTAACTGCTCATATAGCTGCTTCTAAATCAGTAATTGTTTGAGAGATGTAGGCTAATTACTAGCAGAATGTCTCCAAAGGGATGCAGTCATGGCAGCTTCTCGCTACTGTGTGGCTGTCATGTTTTATGAATTTGTGTTTCTCAAGTAAGTTAAATTTTTTTATGTTTGCATTTGAAAAATAGTAAAGCATTGAAAAGAAAGATTAGTTTTGCAATTGCAGTTTTCAAATAGCAAATACTCCAGTTGTTTGCAAGTGTACAGAAAATTACCAACTATTGAATTTGAGCCAGACTTGACCTACAAGCCATAAAACCAGCTTAATTTCATGTTACATCATTCCATTTTGATTTCCATACCACTTCTAAAATGCATGCAACATTTAAAAGCTGCATTTATTTCTACCATTACCTTCCATAGATCCAGAATGCTAGCACTGTATTGGTAAAAAGAGAATAGCATTTCCCATACTCTGAAGTTCTGAAGTATCCTAGCAAAGGCCTGGGTCCAGTCCCGGAATTTTTAGTGGATCCAAAAGCAGAATAAGAAACTCTGTTTTCCTGTCTATTTCCGAGATACTTGCCTAGAAATGTCACACTTACTTAAATATAAACCTGTGTGAGAACAAAGTTATCAGGCCTAACAATGTCATTAGACTACAATTTTTGGTCTCTTATTTCCATATAATCTCCCCTCCTAGCACAGTGCTTTAAGTCTGTCCATTTTCTTTGATTTTTTTGCCACTGTGTTGGGTAAGCAAGCTTGAAAAAGTAAATGCTAGAGAAACAAAACACAAAAAGGCAATTAAAGACAATACTACATTTACTTCAATATTTTGTAATTTTTGCTTGGATTAGCAATGTTTACCAAAATAAAGCCAAGTTTGCCATGCAGTTTGCAAAAATATCTAGGCATCTCGGGGAAGAAACCCAAAACAAGTCAAAAAAACTTAGCAGTATTTACTATTGGCCATAGTAACAAACTCTAGGTTTTTTTAGGTTTTCACAGTGTAATGTATTACTGTGGTGGGTTGATGTGGGCTGAACACCAGGTGCCCACCAAAGCCGCTCTATCACTCCCCCTCCTCGACTGGACAGGGGAGAGAAAATATAACAAAAGGTTCATGGGTCGAGATAAGGACAGGGAGAGATCACTCAGCAGTTACAAAACAGACTCAACTTGGTGAAATTAGCTTAACTTATTAACAATCCAATCAGAGTAGGGTAATGAGAAATAAAACCAAGTCTTAAAACACCTTCCCCCCACCCCTCCCTTCTTCCCAGGCTTAACTTCACTGCCGATTATTCTCTCTCTCCTCCCCCCAGGCGGCACAGGGGGACGGGGAGTGGGGGTTGCGGTCAGTTCATCACATGTTGTTTCTGCCGCTCCTTCCTCCTCAGGGGGAGGACTCCTCACACTCTTCCCCGGCTCCAGTGTGGGGTCCCTCTTATGGGAGACAGTCCTCCACGAACTTCTCCAACGTGGGCCCTTCCCATGGGCTACAGTTCTTCATGAACAGCTCCAGCGTGGGTCCTTTCCGCGGGGTGCAGTCCTTCAGGAACAGACTGCTCCAGTGTGGGTCCCCCGTGGGGTCACAAGTCCTGCCAGCAAACCTGCTTTGGCGTGGGCTCCTCTCTCCACGGGTCCGCAAGGTCCTGCCAGGAGCCTGCTCCAGCGTGGGCTTCCCACGGGGTCACAGCCTCCTTCGGGCATCCACCTGCTCTGGTGCGGGGTCCTCCATGGGCTGCAGGTGGATATCTGCTCCACCATGGACCTCCATGGGCTGCGGGGGGACAGCCTGCCTCACCATGGTCTTCGCCACGAGCTGCAGGGGAATCTGTGCTCCAGCGCCTGGAGCACCTCCTCCCCCTCCTTCTTCACTGACCTTGGTGTCTGCAGAGTTCTTCCTCTCACATATTCTCACTCCTCTCTCTGGCTGCAACAGTGCAGGTTTTGGTTTTTTTTTTTGTTCCCCCTTCTTAAATATGTTATCCCAGAGACGTTACCACCGTTGCTGATTGCCTTGGCCAGCAGCGGGTCCATCTTGGAGCCGGCTGGCATTGGCTCTGTCAGACATGGGGGAGGCTTCTAGGAGCTTCTCACAGAAGCCAGCCTTGTAGCCCCCCCGCTACCAAAACATTGCCATGCAAACCCAATACAGTTACCAGCTCTGTTCATGACGTGCACCCTTTATGTATTACTTTGCTCATTATATCCAGCTATGCACTCCTATTGAATCCAATTGGAATAGTTTTTACCCTACATAGGAGTGCTGTCCTCAGCAATAACCTTCTTATGTTTTGTTCAAATTACCGAAAATCGTTAATCTTTTTATAAAGGGAAGCAAAGGTATTTTTATGCATGTGTTGGCGTGAATCCTGGCAGCATGTTAACATGTGTTCTTCATCCCTCCAGCATTGTGCTTTGGTGCCAAGTTCTTTATAGTTACCACATCAGATCTTCAGAAATACTTTGAGTCAGTCTTTCCTTTTTGTATTTCCCCCCCCCCCCCTTATTTTTTGCATCTGACTAAAAGGGTTTGATTTGTTTCAGGTACTTTTTTTTTTCCCCTTTAACCATATTTCTGTGGAAATGGGTAAGATTTTCAGATATACCAAATGTATTTCTAGCCATCTTTTAATCAGAAAATGGTAGAAAACTTGCATCTATGTTGCTTTGGGCTGAGTTAAGCTGAGGAATTTTTGAGAATGCCACTCTTGGTCCCTATCTCAAAATATGTTTTAAAAATGTCTGATGAGTAAATAAAGAATGGAATTTGCAAGTCAAAAACTGCACGATCCTGGCAAGTGTGGTTTAATTTGTTAGATCCACAGCTGCCAAGTAGAAAACCATATACTTCCTTAGATAAAATTATTTGCAACACAAGTGGCAATGAATTAATTGCAGTTTATTTTACTGTAAGGCCCGCACTAGGGCTTATTTACCAGATTGAAATTTTTGCATGTGTTTTGACCAAAAATAACCAATTCTGAAGTATTTAGTCACAGTTTAGAGATTGTGAGCTCTAAACTTAGTCTCTTCACTATTATTAGTTAGTATCTCACTGCAGCTCTGAAGTTTGCAAGCCTTTAAATATTCTGACTTAGCTGGGAAACTTAAACATTTATTGGCAAAGATGATACAAAATAGTTCACTTTCTGGCATTAGTTGAAGCATCTAGACCTAGCTTCTCCTCAACTTTATTTATTGTATGCTCCTTACAGTAAAGCTCCTCAATAATGGTAAACAAGGCTCTTCTAGGTTTCCAACTGCTGTTCCAACTTGTATGGTTTGTATCAGGTAAGTCCAGGGTGAATGGCAACTCAAGAAAAAAATCCTGTCCATCCTTTACCTCAGGCCTTCAAAGGCCTAAAATTTTCTCCTTGCTCTTCTTACTGCAGTCAGTGATGAGTTGAGGGTATGAAGTTGCATTTGAAGTTAATCTTAACTGCTTTCTACTGTGAGAGGTGGAGGCTGGCTTTCCACCTGCCCTTGGCTATGTGCTCCTTCTTCCCTTGTATTGCAGTGGTGCAGCTGAGGCAAGGTTTATTAGACAAGCTCACTGATCAATAAAGAAAAGTCTCTTGCTTACTGAGTTAGTTTACCACCAAATCATCTTGCTATGGCTGCCCTGCAGCTGTGTGATCGCTAGATCTAGCAAAAGGAAGCATCTGGGTGCAAGAGAATGGGGATTGTCCCAGACAGCACCATCCCACCATTATATGGGTTTAGTACTGTAAGATAAAAGAATAATTTGAGTATGTCTAGATTCTTTCCAATCAGATTAGTTCTACAGATATTTTTCTTGACTGCATATAGTTTTGCTTGTCTAAACTTCTAACTCAGAGACTTTTGTCTGGTCTCCAGGGAAGGAGCATGTACTTTAGCTTTTTAAAAATCAGTTGATGCAAACAAAGTAAGCTTAGACTTTCTGATAAAGCATTTTTCATAACATTTTTCAGTATGAAAACTTAAAACCTTTTTTTTTTTTTGTAACCCAACTTTGGTATACATGTGAATGCACTTATTGCTAAATCTGAATATAATGTATAAAAATAGCTTCAGTACACAAACAAAGTAGCATGTTAAACATGTAGAAGGAAATACAGCAAATCCTCTTGTGTATATACAGAGTAACTTAGGTCTATACTTGTTTTAGTATGTCCTAAAATACCTTTATTTCAGACAGTGGTCCAAAAATCTGTCCTGTTTTATGCTGCCTGTTACATATGCTTAATATGCCTTTATCTGTACTCCACAGTGCTTTCCACCTTTCTGGAACCTCATATCTTGTTTTATTTTTATCTTTTCCCTGTTGGCATCTTTTTTTCTGTCTGAACATGCCTATGAATTGGCTTAATGGTATCATTCTGCCTGGGTTTACAACACTAATATTTTCCAACTAAGAATCTCAAATACTTTATGCTAAGATGCTAACTTTTAAATGCTACCAGTGTGAAAAATGTTATCTTCTATCCTCTAAAAGGAAGAGGAGGGGATAGTATTGCTATTGTATATTCTTATCTAAAGGAGTTGAGGAAGAGAACTGCTTTGGAGAAGATGTGTTTTAAAACTTTCAGGAGCTGTTAATGATTATGATACAATTTCTAAAGAAGCTGCCTTCAGAATAAAAAGCTACAGTTCATGACTTGACATTTTTGAAAGTGCTAACATGGTAAATAATGTTCTTCAAAACTTCTTGTTCTGTATATTAAAGGAAGTCTTCATCATGTTTTACATATATTGGCAACAAAAGGTGCTTTGATAGAGGTTTAGATGTTACAGTTCAGTTTTCAAAATTCTTAGGTGCGCCCCCTTCAGGAGTGACGTTATAGTTAATTGGTCAGCAATTAATGCTATGTAATTAATGGTTCCAAAACACTAAATTTTAAAAATCTTTGAGGCAATATATAACTTAGTTTTTTATCCACATCCATTTAGAAGGTATCTTTCAAAAATATGCTTCATAGAATGATTTCAAAATATTTAAATTCAAGTCATAACTTTGATGCGGTTCCAACAGTACTTGCAATATTTGGTTTTAAAATATCTGCTTATGTTGTGGTTGCTCTCCTGATGAACTTGCCTTTCAGTGTGTAACATTAATTGCAGTATAGTAATTGGCTGCCCGTGACCAGAACTGATGTATATAAATGGAATAATATCATTAGAACCTTTAATGTTTTTGTTATAAAATTGTAGAAATATTCTTGTAGGTAAGTGGTGTCCACGTCATATATAAAATATGTTCTAAAATTAAAAATACACCATCTTTTAAGATAGACCTCTGTTCCTTAAAATATGCAAGAACCTGTTAGTTTTAGGTAATTTCATTTAAGTGTTGATTGTCTTAAGAAATATGGTGCCCTAAATTCGATTTTTTTTTTCCCTCTAATGACTTTAATAACAAAAATAGAGAGGTGTTCCTGCATTTTCAAGAAAGCAAAGCTTACTGAACTTCTTTGTGTAAAATCACCCGCCCCCGCCCTAAATGAACATTCCTCCTTTGAAGGAGGCTGGAGGCTATCAAGGGCCATCCTGTTTCAGAATAGCCACCCTCTCTCACTGCTTACAGTAGGACTGAGGCCACAGGGCTGCCTTACTAAAGGTAGTTTCTGTTGGTGTTTGCTTGTTCTTAATTTGCATCTACATAGCATGGACAAGTAGGGGGGGCATTGTAGAGGAAACCAGTTGGCGATGACATCTCTATGCGCACGTTATATGCAGTTTAGAGTGGCATTTCAGACTAGCTTGAGTATCACTCAGTGGATTGGATTCCAGGTATCTCCCAGAGCACATTAGGTATACTCATGGAGCGCATCTTTTGTTTTTGTTTCATCTTAAAAGAATCTAGTTGAGGGACTCGGGTTGCTCTGCCGTGCAAACCAAAGCAAGATAAGCTGGGACAATTCGGAAACTGGTTTCAGAACTGTATTTGTGTTTTGTAACAATGTATTGTTACGCGATTTCTTCAGAGCACTGAGCATCACTGTTTTCAAGGGTAGTTTAGCTTCACTTCATTCTACTGAGAACCAGCAGGAAGCAGTAGGAGGTTTTTTTTTTTTAGAAACCTTAATTTTATCTAAAGCAACAGGAACTGATGGTTATTTGATAGAGTGGATTTTACATATGTTTATAGATCAAAAATTTGAAAGGAAAATCATATTTTTAAATAATTGTTTTATGTATGCTATATGCATATATACAGGAATACTATCTTAAAAAAAAATAAAATAATAAAAATAAGAAACACTGATCTGTGCCAGTTGTCCTGAACAGAGAAGAACAGGGAAGGAAGGCTGTGTAAGAGAGGGGAAGTAGAAGAAAGGAGTATCTACACTCCATTCACTGTTCATCTTTCCAGAGTGATATGGTGTAGTCAGGCTATGCTGGCAAATCTCTCCCTTCCTGAAAAATAAATTATAATAAAACAACAAATTAATGCTGATACTATGTACTTCCACATCCATTAGTAACACCATGTGGAAACAAGAATTGGGGCTTTTGGCATTTTAGGACAGGAAAAAAATGTCGTCTTCCAAAAAAATAAAGCAAACTTCCCTCCGTTTTCATGTTGTTTTGAGCAAAAGCATTGCAGTGCTTCTGTGTAATGGTTAAGGCAGTGTGTTGCTAAAAAGTGCTCTTAAATTGTGTGTTTTAAGAGTGCATTTTTATAGATGAAAAAAACTGGTGGGGGAGTGTTCTAGCACTTGATTTTTGGGGTCATCCAAATTCCCCGTGACTCTCTTTCTACTTTTTAATTATTGGTAATTCCTTTTTGGTGAGATCACTGTAAAAACTTTGCCTTACAAAGCAAAAGTATTTTGTGCTTAAATGATACTGTTTAAAATAGTAAATTGAATTAACACTTGTACAACAAGATAGCTAATTGGGATTATTCTCTCCGTGTTTTTTTTTTAACTTGGGCATTTGCGTTTTGTTCAAGAAGATACAGGAAGTTTGTGTCAAAGTAATGGTTAAAATTCCGCAATGTCTGGCTCTAAGCCCTGTCCTCCACTAGACTCTGCTGCCATGAAGCATGTTTGGTTTTTTTTATGTCTAACAAGAAAAATAACACTTTATTTTTAATTTTAAAAATGTTTAAAAGTGTCACTTTAATGTAATGTATTCCCACCTATTAAAATGTTCTGCATTTTAACTAGACACTTTATTCCAGCAATCCATCAAAAACTGGAAGCGGATGGAACGGAAAAAGTAGAAGGATCCATGACGCAAAAACTGGAGAATGTACTGAACAGTAAGTTTTGTCCTTCCAGCAACAACTATTTATGGACTTTGGACTTTCTAACAAGCTTTAATATATTCCTAGGAATATGGTAGAAAGTAGAAAACAGTACACTCTCTCTTGCCTTTTCCTGTTTGGTAATGATTTTAGGGTGTGATAGTACACCTTTTGAAATAAATGGCAGCTTTTGCCATGACTTTCAGTGGTGTTCATGATAAGAAAGAGAATAAATGTTAAAATAAAGGAATTCTAAAGCACTTTAAGTGAATTCTGGTGGCATCTCAATTTTAAGTGTACAAAGAAAACAGGAGCTATATGGATAGACAGAACTGTAGAAGGATGAGCAAAGCTAAATACCAGGATTGTAAGAATTTTGAGCAAAAGAGGAAAAAAACAAATACAAACTCTTTGTAATTACAAGGTCTATTAACAGAATCTTTTTCATTTAATGTACTGCCATTTAGACTACTTGGAATTAGTATTCTTTTTAGAAACTTTGAAAAGCTGTCAGTACTTTCTTTTCTGTTTCTCTGTATTAGCTGTAGGATTGCATTGAGAGATGGCTTGAATTTACTGCAGTTCGGTATGTGTTTCATCAGATCAAAAAAGTTACTTTTTTAATTCTGGGACTTCTGCCAAGATAATTTTACTTTGTTTCATTGTGATTTTTTTCACAGAGGAAGGGATGTTTCCCTTAGTGCTGTATCAATAAGCAGGAATGACATGCAGATAGCTGACTCAGTGTTGGAAACTCTGAGTGTGTTTTATGAAATCAAGAAAGTGACATGGAAGTTCACTGTTTTTCTTCTCTTGTATGAAGAAAGCAGTGACTGTATGTGTGTTTGTGTGGGGAGCACAAAGAAAGCAGGGGGTTTTGTGAACAAGTCTAGCTCCTTTCAGTAGAGATTCATTAATGCTCACAATAAAGGTGTAGTTTCAAAAAAAAAAAAAAAAAAAAAACCCCCAAACCCCCAAACAACCAAAAAAACCCCACCAAAAAACCCCCCAAAAAACCCAAAACAAAAAAAAACAACCAGGGGCACGGGTATGGATGGAATTTCTGTTTTATGTTCAAAGAGTGTCTCTTACACACACAGGTAACTCCAGAGCAAGGGGATGTTTTTGTCTTCCCCCGCCTCTTAATTTTCACATTTATGTCAAGAATATAAAGCTTTGCCTTCCCNACTTATGCGAGGCACTTCAGAGTGGTATTAAGTTTGGCTCTGCTGTGAGAAGAATTGGCTGCTTTTCCTCCTGATACTTTGCAAGTCACGATGGGTGGGAGGCAGGGAAGTAGGAATACAAGGATTTAAAAAGAGTAAATAATATTATGCAAAATAGTTTAGGATCAAAGCTTTGTTTCTTGTCTGACCATTGAAAAGCTTCCATAATCCATGAATAACAGGGCCTGCTTTCAAAAATGACTTCAAATCTTTAGTCGAATTTTACATTTTATGGACTGTAGGTGCATATTTTGAGAGACAATTGGTGTTGTGAGCTTGATTACAAACTCCTAAGAATAAGGATGTTTTCCACAGCATCTGAATGGATGTTAAAACTGTGCCAAATTATTGGATTGAAATGGCATGGGATAGTAGAAGCACAATCAGGTGTTATAGGTGGAATTATAAATGTTTGGAGTTTTTGCTAAATTGCTAAATTTAATTGCTAAATAAGCTATTAAATATATATTTATAAAAACATATGGTGTGCTATAATGAATTTCATCAAGAATTGCATCTTAAAGGAGGTCAGTCAAATTCCATTATGTGGTGTTTTTGTCAGGCTCTATGAAAGACAACTGTTGAATAACTAGAGCTTTATTTTCAAGTAAAAAAATTTGTACACAGTAGATGAATCATCTGTTTTGAAAACATAGCCAATAGAGGACCTGAATCTTTATCCATGGACTTTATTATTTAGGTTTAGATTATTCATCAGTAATCAAGAGATAAAGATTGTTAATGTAGAAAGGATTTGGAGGGGTGAGGAGGGAAGAAATTTTACAATATTTTTTTAAGTCTAAAAAGACTGACCTGTTATGCACAAAGTATTGAATTTCATTGAGACACTAATAAGCCATTTGATATATTTCAATTTCTATGTAAAACAGAAGAAGCGTCCATAGAAAAAAGTAAAATCATTTACTTGAATTGAGGATTTCTACAGCAAATTAATTCATAAGGAGATGAAGGCGTGTAGTTTTAAACTAAAGATTGAAATCACTGTGCTATTCCTACAGTTGTCAATTACCTTTTAAAAACATTTGTATTGAATTAAAAAAAATGCTTTGTGAATATAACTTTAATTCCCAGATATAGTACCTTGCTTCTTGGCTGTTAAAAGAATGGACAAGAAACATGAATTCAAACAAAACAAATGCTACTTACTACAAGGATTTACAAAACAAGCATTTATTATAACCTCAAGAGAAAAATCATATTTTATCAGTAGTCTGTATTTAAATGTCCAGCTAGCTCTTTTCATTGTGTATTTCTCCTTAATGGATTAAAGTATTCTATGCTAAATAGTATGCAGTAGAAATAGCTATCCTGACAGAACTTTTTTTGCATCAAGGCTTCAAAATTTCAACAAAGTTTAAACATTATTTAGATATAACAATTATTTTACAAAGACTACTTTTAACATGAGCAGGCCACCCACAGTGTTGACTAGAGAAAATGGCATGCAAGCCACCCAGCGAGACAGATGTAATTTTTTTCATCTTTGCTTAAAGTATAGTCACTAGACCAGATAATGTAGAAACTTCTACACGCAATGATCAAAAAGGCTAAAACAGTTCCACTTTTTTTTTTTTTTGGGGGGGTGGTGTGTTAATTAAAAGTAAGTCACGAGTTGAAAGATGCAAATATTTGCATGCAATGTAAATTTTCCCTACTATAAATGAAGTTCTGTTCTGTGTTAGGAAATTATCCTTATTACAAAATACAATGCTTTTTAGTCTGAATAGAAAAGGTTTTAAGGCTATACTTAATGCATTTATTGAAGAATATTCACAGATAGTATAGAAACTTAATTGCATGAAATTGTTGACCAAGGTTTGATCCTGTATTCAGTGAAGCTAGTAAGACTTTTAATGCAATGTGAAGACAGTTTGTATTCATTCTGTTACAGTGACCAGCTAGTTAGACTTTTCTCAGTCATGCCATTGTCTTTGACTTAATCATTGGTACTTTTAAGTGACTCAAATATCAAATATTGTTAATAATTTTTAAGACTTAATTTGAAAACACAAAAAAATTGTTTGCAAGACCCAGTGATAACTCTTAAAGCTATGACATTAATTAACATAATGAAATTATACTTTTCTAAAAAGAAAACTTTCTATGCCTTTTTCCATATCCTGAGATGCATAATTTAGTTGTAAAACATAGGTCTGGAGACAAAGCAAACTATAAAATATCTGCAGCAAAGTTAAGCATTTGAAATAGGGAAGAGTGAGTGTTTTTTAATTGAACAGGGGTCTTACCGCATTAAAATGCTAAGCGGTTCACTTTGAAATAGTATTTCGTCAGTTGTGAAATGTTAACGCAGTTGAACAAAAAAGTGTAAAAATTGAGCAATAATTACTCATTGGCTCTAAAAAACTTGACTGACTCATTAAAATGAGGAAAATCTGTATGTCATTTGAACTGATTACTTACTCTACTTTTTCTTATTTTCATCCTT
>WAAD01041584.1:21109-32815 GCA_013389945.1 Fregata magnificens | reverse complement strand
GGCGGCACAAGGCGTCCCCCGGTCACCGGGGCGGGCTCCGCCTGCGGCCTGGCCAGGGTGGCTCTCGGGGCTATGCCATACGGTGACAGGCTACTAGGAAATGGAGGGAGACACAACCACCACAAAGGATCTTTCCTTCCCCTCTCTCAGGGCCTTAGTCCTGGCAAGGCACGGTTTCCTCTTCTTGTGGCAGGGCAGGAGGACATTGTCACATCGTACGCTTTAATTCTTTAAAGCAAGCTAACAACCTCACCATTTTTGGAGTCCTTCCATTTCGCATCAATATGTGATTTCACCAAACCCCTTGCATGCCTCTCCCTGCCGCAGGGTTTGTTTTGTTGTTGCTTTCAACACATACAAAGCCAGAATCACTTGGATTTATTAGAAAGGAGAACACAGCACAGCAGGCCATGGATACACCATGAGCCTCTCACAGATCTAAATCTCACCTTCCACATTCACCTATTTTTACAGAAGGTCACTAGTTCTCATCAAGTCCTGGCTTTTCAAGCTTTCCCCTTAGACAAGCACATCCCAAAAGTCGCATGTCAAGATAAAAAGGGACAGATTAGGGAAGGAGCTTAGAGAGTACTGTCAAGCAGGGGAAAGAGGAGGTCTCTTCCTTCAAACCCTATGAAGCAGCGAGTAATGCTGAGGATCCATTAAGTTACCTGACTCTCCAGTCACATTTGGGAAAAAGTAGCTTTGAGGGCATGCTATGATACTGTCGCTGTGGTGGCAGAAGGATCCCGCATAGGTTCTGTCCCGAAACCAAGTTACTGTCCCACTCCAGCAGATACAAGACAAGGGAACAGCACCTTCTGGGTCTCTGCTGCAGAGGAATTGCAGGAATGAAATAACCTGAGCACTCAGTCATGACTCATGATGAGCATGCATTTGGGCTGGTGTTTTCAAGAGGCTGCGTTAATGCCACAGTCTCCACAGTGTTTTTCTCCCTGACAGCGAACCAATGGCAGCATTTGGCTATTCTTGGAAAACCAGAAGACAGAAGTGACTGACTCAAAGCAGCTGTAGGTGATCTATTTTTTGTTTCCCCAGTGGGAGAGTAGGGAGAAGGGATGGACACAAAACCCCAACCATGATGGCTCTCTCCCCCCAGTATAAACAAATAAACCATTTTTAACTTTTGTTTCAGACAGTGCATCTTCAAATATAAGACTGCTAGCAGTATTTTGCAAAGGAGGTTTTTTTTTTTCTACTCTGTCAAACAGGATTGAGACATGAAAGGAAAAAAAGGTGGGGGGGAGGAGAAGAGTGAAAAAAAAAAAACCAGAGAAAAACCTACAGAGGATTATCATGGATGGGGAGGGGGAATTCCCTTTATCCTTTTGGGATAAAGCCAAGCATGACAAGCCTCACCAGTTACAGTAGGCTCAGAAAAAACAAAACTATGAAGCCTGTTTCAACTACATCATTTGCTAAAATACCATTAAAAACTAAAATTACAAATACAGCTGTTAAAAGATGAAGTTTTTAGGATGTGTGATCCATAAATATACTATGACACTGTAACGATCAGGATTATGAAGCATTAGTTCTTCCAGCAGCTGTTTTATGAGTGTTACATAAAAACTGTTACCTTCCCCACAAAAAGGAGGAAAGAGGGATAACATTCATTAATAACATGTCTGAAGGCCACAGTAAATGCTTTAAAAACCTTTATGATTCTGTTTAGGAGCCATTAATTAAATCTGGACAGATTAGCCTCAGCCTCATAGTAATGATTCACATTAAACAATGCCCCTGTGTGAGAAGCTGGATGCTGTGGAAGCTTATGGCTGCTTCCCCAGCCCTGCTCCTAGAAGTCATTGGACCAGCCATGGAGTGATAGAGGCTTGGGGGCAGTTAAAGTAAAAAAAAAAAAAAAAAAAAAAACCACACAAAAAAACCCCAACACACCACAGAGGAAACAAAGTGTGAATATTACAGGCTCAACCCTGATCCAAAACAGCATAACCTAGTTCAGCACAGATAGCCCCGTTCAAGAGCACTTCATCATGGGATGATCTAGTCTGCGTCCAGTAAAATATGCAAGATAATATCACATGCTTGAGAGGACAATTAAATTTCATTGTTTAGCTATTTAAATGCAGAAAGGCTGAAAACATCAGGACACAAGATGGGGAAATAATATTATTGGAATCCATCCATGCCCAAAGGTAAAATTGATAACAAGCCCAGTTATAGGCATCATTAACAAAGTAAGAAAAAAATTATTAGCTGTTAAGGGAAACAAACAATCCACATCTGGATAGAAAGTAACAGCAGTAGACTCAATGTATGCATCAAACCTCTGCAATCCAACGAATAACTAGCTTATCTTCTGCACTCTACTTTAGCCTTACAGTACTTCTTTAGGATGGGTATTACTTTCTGTACAGGAAAAGAGTGTGCTCTAGGAAAAACAGAACACGACATCAGTGAAGAGTGAACAATTTATTAGATAAAATGCTTGAGAGGGGGCATTAAATCAAATGATTGGAGATCAATCTGTTTTTCTCTAGCATTTCTCTTGTAATTTAGTATGCCAAGACTAAGGCAAAGAAGTAATTTGCCACATAAGCCAGCGTTACACAAGAGGAGACCAACTCAAACCTGTAACTTATTTTGGTCAGACAATAATTCAATTCCATTTTTCCTCACGTTCTTTATACATGTGCACAGTCAAGTGCCCTCCTTACAGCTGCAGGCTACTAGGGAAACTTCTGTAGCAAATTAATATTATGGGCTCTCTTAGGTATGCCATTATATTAAAGATATGGCTGTTTTGACTTGGACTTGGCCAAGGAATACCGATCTTATATACAGCAACATTTTTCTTTACTTCATGCCATACTGTAGTGGGTTGAAAGGGCATTTGCAAAATCAGGGTAACGCTATATGTCATACACAGTAGAACATAGGTTATACCAAATACTCAGATGGACAAACTAGTCACAATTTCTTGACCAGCCTTATGAGCATACTTTTTCCTAATGCATGATATTACAAGAACAGGAAGTTAAACAGTAACAAAACACTGAAACCTGCCACAAAAGTGCTTCAACATGTTGCTGTTTCTAAGAATAATATTGCAGCATGCTGTGCACCATTAGTAGTACTTTAGTCTCTCTTATCTTCTCATTCAAGGGAATTAAGTTCTACACTTTCCCCTCCAGACATCTTTTGTGGGATACCCCAAAATTATCATTTTTAAATTAGTTATCAAGAGAATTCCTAAGTTTTATGAGAACATAACTTAGATAATTAGGACAAGAGGTGAAACAGAAAGTTAAAAAGAATAGTTTGCTTAAATTGGGTGAAATTTATTATGTCCAGAAACAAGCTTATGATTGGCCCTTCCTTGTAATTTTTCGTTACAGTAATCATCACAGTATGATACCAAGCTGTAAGTAGCTAATAAAACAATCAGCAGAAAATAAAAAAAACACTGATTTACTCACTTTACAATTATGAGGGTTAGCGCTTCTCCCTTCATGCTGGATACAGCGTTTGTTTTCAGATGAAGATTGACAAACTAGGCCTTGGTGGCTCACTACCAACTTTTATTTACTTCTTCCTATTGATTCCTTGTCTCAGGATCTATAGTTAGCAGCATTTCAACCCTGATTTTTGGATCCTGCTGACACATACTACTTACTGTGGATTGGATACAGGATCCAAAGCAGCAACTTTGGCTCCAAAAAGAAAGAAAGAAAAAGACAAAAGTCAATTTTCTATATAATTGATCAGCCTAGGAGAGAAGTGCACCTACCTTTTCATTGCCTGAAGGAACAATAGTTAAAATACGTACTCGCTACTTGGGCATTAAGAGTCTGCATAATCTTAAGCCTTAACTTTTTTCTGCCATTTCCCTGTAATTGCAACCTGGTTAAAAAGGGGTTTATCTGAATTCAGACTATTGTCATAAATGGTGATAAATGTGGTTTATTCTCTCATTATCTCATATGAGAATTAAGAAGTAAGCTTATTTACAAGGGTGACAGAAAGCAGAAAGTCATTCTACAATAATATTTGTTAGCCTGGTTTCACTGTAAGATAGCTAATTTTCTTATAAAACCTGTCAGGAGGTTGTTCTAGATTTGCTTTTAATTACAGTAGAGTGTTCTTTTGACAACTGCAGGGCTCTACTGAACATGTTGCCATCACATTAGCATCTGATGGCAGCTTACCTGCTATTTATACAGTTTTTAAACAAACTTCTAAACAAGAGCCAGATCCTTTCACAGACCACACTCCCTTTCTAGCAGAGAAGTCACACCATATTCAGCCTTGCACACTAAGAGATTACTAGGAAATTACCTCTTGAAACTTAGTTCTGTATATTACCCCTACTCCCAACTGGAATACAACCTTTAGAAGCAGTGAGAAAAATAAGCCTATTCTCTAGTGTTTCTGTACAGACCAGGCACAGATTTCCAGCAGGAAGGTTACCTGGTAGGAGACCTCCTCTCCCAGCTGCACTGGCAGATTCACTGCTCACAGCACATGACACAGCCCCAACTGTATGCCAGGATACAGCCCGCACCCACCTTTATCACTGCCACAGCATCAAACGCACTCCCAGATCCACCTGCCCTTTTGGGATACACCCTGCCCAGCAGCTTGTGAGGCAGGCCAAACCATTCCCTCTCTCTCAGCATGGGAGAACATAGTTCTTGCCCTCACAAACCAAGAAAGGGGAAGAAAGGTTTAGGTTTAAGGTTGGTTTTTTTTTTTCTTTTTTTTTTCAACTAACCATATGACTAATATAGCTCTCCATAGTACTTCACAGTGCTACTTAGGCAGAGATCAATTCACTGGGTGGAGGATGCTAATTACTGATCTGCAAACAGCTGAACCATGAAGCTCACAGTCCCATTAATCCTGCCCTTGCAGTTTGTCTCAGCTGCCTGCTGCACGTTTTGAGTATGTAAGCTCTTTTTGTATGCTCTCTGAGCCCTGTGGTTTTCTCAAGACAAAATAAGCAGACCAAAGCGAGATTCTCCCCGAAGAAGAGCACTTACATAAGTTTCTTATTATCAGAGAGTGCTGAAAGGGGAAAATGGTTTAAAATAGATCCACACAGACAAAGAAGTCCCATGACAGCTAAGAAAAAAGAATTCTTACAAACTTGTTGATGGCAACCTTCTGTAAGTTGCCACTAGACCAACAGCATCTTGAACTCCACTCCTTTTCTTTGTTGTCTAGAAATTGTCTCTATACAGCTTTCTGCTGTACATTTTTAGCAGCTATATGGGCCCCAGTCTCACTATCCTAACCTCTTGCAGCTTCTTCAGCATGGCTGAAAAATCAATTGGAATGGCTTAATGCTCGCATTGCTAGAGACAGAGTGCAGCTTTAAGATGAACTTTCCTCCTAAAGATGGTTCTGGTAGTGTTTCTTGCAAGAAAATTGCAACAGCATCATCCACTTTCACATTACAAGACCTAATCGTGTGAATGTGTCCATACAGAAATCACACAGAGAAGCATCATCAATGTCCCAGTGACCACAAGGTCTCTCTGAAAAAGAGGAATTTGCTAGCATTGCTAGTAGAAGAATTGCCTAAAAACACCATGGAGATGAAACATAACAAACAAGGCTAAAATTAGAATATCCAAACACCGAACTGACAGTATTTTAGCAGCATTTATACCACATTCTTTAAAGTACAGCACAGTGGTGCCTCACTGTAAGACATTTCTACCAAACAATGATTCATGATGCCACTGGGATAAATTCCTGTTTAAGATCTTTGTTCGCAGTTAAAACTCCTTGTCTGAAGTACAAAGCTCCCATAGCATGTGAATGAGTCCCCAAGACCATCTTCTCCATTTTAAAGGATTTCCTCTCTCTTATGGCTCTTTTTAGCCATTTTTCTAAGAAAGTTAAGCCTTTTGAATTGGTCATTCCCTGCCTAGGAGAGGCTTTCAGTTTCAAGTACACTGTCAGAGGCAGAATTTAAAAAATATTAAATGCCTTCCAATTTCAGGGTAATGAAGAGAGGCCAACATTAGGATCCCCAAAGGGGAAATGTCAGTAGAATCTGGAGAATAGTCTTAAACCAGCTGGCTTATCAACAGGCATGTAATTTCGTATTATCCACAGTATGGACCATGTCTTGCACAGTTAGCAGGCCAAAAATGTGCAGACAGGGAACATGGGTTGGGGAGATTATTGCGGGGAACTACGGAGGAAGCTATGACATTGTGGTGACGGCCTGGGAAGAAGCTGAGAGTCATGTGCATATGCAGGGACTGTGGAAATCTGTGGAATAACTAGTGGCATTGCAAGGCAACAGTGTTGTAGGGGCTATAAGTCACAATTCCATGTGATTGGATTTCATACAAGTACAAGGGTCCGCTCGGGCGGATTAGTTGAGAGGCCCTGCAGGCCTTGGCAGTTTCCCTGGATCTTTCCTGGATTTCAGCTTCTTTCTGAATAAACAGAAGACCAACTTTATATTTCGGTCTGATTTCAACTCCTTTGCTAACTGTGTATGTAAGACTCCTTGCTGAATACAGCCTTGTCTGAAGTGGAATATGGCAGTGACTGTGTGCTTTAGTAGGAGGTGTGAAGAATAATTTTGACATTCAAGACTATTGGAAACAGTATGTAATTCATTGCCTTGAGATGGAATGTGGCCATAGTTAACAACCTGAATTTGAGAAAAGAACTGCAGAATCTCAGTTTTAAATCCCTTTTGGAAGCTAGCATCTCTAGTCACACGCTGCTTCAGCACCAATATAGGTCGGTCACAGCAGCAGCAGTGCTATTTTTTAAACAACCAAGGTTTAAATTCCCAGAGATGTTGTATGATTTACACTGGCAAGAAACCTCAGCTGCTTCTCAAGATCTGCCCCTTCCTGTATTCTTCTTTCTGTTCTCTGGAGGTCTCCCAGGTAAATATTGATCAGGTCAGACCTGCTTAGTGTAGAAGATCTGATGAAATCATGCCCTGAGGTGTTGTGACTACTATTTTTGTATTTGCTTGAATTGGCAGTGCCTGAAGGTACCGTTGACAGATTTCAGAATGTGAAAACGATTAATCTGGGGGGAGTGCCCTGATACACTGCCACTTTTTGGCAGATCTAAAGTAACTTGGATTCCAGCAAGCCTTTAAAGAGTTATTTAAAAAGAAAACCCGTATGAGCTACCCAGTGAGTAACATTCCAGGAATCACAGAGGCACAAACCCAGGCTGTCCCAGACAATCTTTCCTTTTTCTCTAGGCCATGTTTTCTCTAAGCACTAGCTTAAGGAAGCCATCATCCTACAGCCGTACCACTGCAAGAACCAAATGAAATCAGGCATAAGTACAGCAGAATGAGGGAAGCCTGAAGGAGGTGTGATGAGAGCTTTATTAGAGAGGACATATGGCTTTTAAAGAAAGGGTCTTTGGCAGCCAGCTGGAGGTGGCATAATTATTCATCAGGAAAACAACAGCAACTACAAAGATCTTCTTCCTCCCCTGCTGGCTGGATAGATTTGTTGCAGCCATTCAATGGGCAACTGGTTTTAACCTAGCCTCCATAAACAGCATTTCATGTTAAGCTGATTTAGGAGGAAGCTCTTACTGTAAAAGAAATCCGTAGCCATACAAAAACACACACACACATTCAACTCAGCCTTTCCTTGCAGCCCCTACTTTCAGCTAGCTCTTTGCTATAATCCAGTAAGACAGTCCCTGTGAACACAGAGCATACGTATGCATGTATATAGACTCATGTGTTCATGTACATATATAGATACACCACAGGTCCTGAAATAGCATAATTTTTCATGCAAATATTCTTTCAGCTGCATTAACTGATAGCCTTCAGCCTGTTTTTACACCAGATTGTGTTTCACTTTTTACATTTATCCTTGTATCCATGAGATCTGTCGTCAGAATTCTTTGCCCTCATCCATACAGGTAAGGCCCAATGATCCTCATCAACAGCAGCAGCACGGTGGCACCGTGTTGAGTAGGGAACTATGCGCAGCCAAGAAAAGTGGACTTAAAAATAGATTCACTTTTTGCAACTCCATGTTACCTGTTAAGTGGCACTGATACTAATGCATGTGTTGGATACAGTTTTTTTAATCTGTGGATGAAAGCAGCTTGCAAAGGAGGTATCCTTAATTCCTTTGTACACGTGTTAAAACTGTTGCAAATCGAGTGATTTACTCTGGTTCACGACATAAACCATTAACAAAGGCAGCACCCAGATCTCCCAGGTCCTGATCCATTAAACAGACTAATGTTTAACATAAAGAGCATCTGTACAAACTGTCACAGCTTCTGCAGAGTCAGTACTAGACAAGTGAGTTTTTTCTTGGTTCAGAGACAAGGCAGTGGGATGAAACTAAGGCTATTCATTCCTCTATGTTTATTTATCACATGCGGTATTTCTCCACTTCATAGCAAGAGCAGATCCTGAACGGCACAGTAGTGGTGGAGTTCACAGATCAGAGAACTGCAGGCACATTCATTCCATCTCTCAGCCAGCCTAAAGGTTTTTCTATAAACACTGCTCGTTGGTCTATCCCTTCCATGGAAAAACCCACAGGAGACGCTCTGAGAGGGTGCATCCATGAGCAACCCTTTGCGGAGTTGCTTCCTGATCTTTTGCTCAGGATTGAGGGATTTTGCCCATCATGGAGCAGCCTGTAAATCCCTCACAGCAGATTCTTAGGGATCTTCAGGCATCCAGAGGCATCTGTGTTTCCCAAGGCCACTTGCATGGATGCCTTGTGCAGCTGCTAGGTTCTTGGCTCCAGGTTTGGCTCCAGAGCACTATCCATATTAATAGCATTAGTCTATTTATTTCATTGGTGCATTCTTTATCAGTCCGCAGCATGAAAAGATACATTCAGCCGCCTGGGAAATCTTTGATGGATTAAGCAATGAAAATGAACAGGGAGAAAACTGTTACAGAGCAAAGGAATTAGATATAGGTGTAAGATGCTGATGACAGTCATATATTTCTGACCACATTTGCCAGAGAAACTTATAACCTTCACGTTTTCATAGGCCTTCCCAGAACAGTGATGACTGCAAAATGGCCTGGAAACACTTTTCTGGAGATAAACAATGGAAATTATCTAACATTAAAAATAACCCTAAAGGCAAAAAATCAGAAACGACTTCGAAACAAAGGAAGGGTGGAGTAAGCAACCCTTTTGGAGAGATTTATACTCTGTTTCACGCTGCTTATAGAACCCAGAAAGGCCAGTGAAAGTTGCACCAGAAATCTGTAAGCTGTATGCCTATAGCTGTTATATGCAGTGTTCTAAACATTATAGAAATTAGTGAACCTATTACAAAATTTGCAGCAGATAAAATTAGATTTGGAGTGATTTATCTTTTTGCCATTGTTTCAGCATGTGACATGACATGAAAAGAGGAGGTTTTGTTGCAAACAGTATTTTAACCACAAAAAGCTGTTTTGCAGTAGAAAATGTACTTCCAAGATTTAATTCAATGCTGAGTGTTACACAATCCATATGAAAAACAGTCTCACTGTGGTAACAGCAGAATTAAGCACAGGTGGCCAAAGTATGTTGACTCTTGGACTGAATTTTGAATTTCTGGTACACGCTGCTGCTTTGCAGTTCTGTTGGTAGCAATGCAACTAAACGCTTTCTTGTAAATCTTTAAATGGCATATGATGGAAAACAAGCAAAACATTTTAAATTTTGAAAAAAAGAGATGTAAGTCAAAGCTTCAGGCATAATTGTGCAAGCTATGTATTGAAAAGCATCTTTATTCACAACTATTACTTCTACTAACATCAGGAAAACTGCATACAACTTTATTCTTTTTTTAACGTAGAAAGTCTATAGGATCTGGGTCTTACAAATAAACAGTTCAGAGCTTATAATAATCCAACTTTTCACCAGCCTCCCTTCTGCCTTACTCCTTATAACGGATCTAAACAACACATACTTTCTCAAAAAGACTTCTGTGTGATTGGCAGGCCTGGTAGGAGCTTCTGTCAGATGCTATTCTCACTAGCTAATTGCATCTCCTGGTTCTGTGAATCTCATAATCTTATAAACTTCAAGAAAAGTGCTTGAATTGTCAGATTTGCTCATAAATACAACAGCGAAATTACAAGGGACTGTGTTTAATGGAGTGATGAAAGTAGGGCCTGTTGCGATAGGACAAGGGGTAATGGTTTTAAACTAAAAGAGGGTAGATGTAGACTAGATATAAGGAAGAAATGTTTTACAATGAGGGTGGTGAAACGCTGGCACACGTTGCCCAGAGAGGTGGTAGATGCCCCAGCATCTGTGAACATCATATGAGTTCTATGAACATCAGCTCCAGGCTTAAAGTGTTTAGTAGGAGTGGGACTGATGTCTCCAGAAAATCCATCAAATTCAGTTCGCTAGAGTGACCTTCAAGCAAATTCAGTAGGAGGTGGCTGCACAGGCAGCATGTGTGGCCTTGTGTAGTCTACAGGAAAAAGAGAGATTGCACTACTGAAAGCTTATCCTTTATAATAACGCCTCGTCTTCTCCCCACCGATAAGATAGCAACAGCCATTGCCTTTGTGATCCCTCTTTCTAACACTCTCTGTCCAAAATCAGGGTGGAAGTGTGCTGAGAGTTAGCTGGTCTCTGTGGATACAAACCTGGAAACTGTCATGTTCTCTGAATCGGCCAGTAGCAGAGCTGAGGAAAAAGCCAGGAGTCCTAGATGTGCATGTACAGTTACATTTCAATTAAGATTAATTTAAGTGAAAAATTAACCTGCCTCCCCCTCCTGCACAGTTTTCAAGAAAAAGAAACAAGAGCACACCCCAAAAGCATGTGTTTCTTTTTTCTCACTCTTACAGCACCCTCAGGATTTGTAATGGCACACCTAAGTCCCGTAGAAGATTAAAAAGGGTAAACTGGAGGGCAAACAGGAAAGAACGGAAATCAACCCCAGTTTCAGAGGATAAAAGAAGTTGTTCTGAGGGTGAAGCTGGAGGGGAAGTATGGTAAGAGCAGTATGAAGCATGGACCATGAGAAGGGGTCTTCCAAGGAGGAACTGGGTGTTCAAGGGAGCCTGTGGACCTAAGTCTTCCAAACCTCCTTGCGGACCTAGATGAGGCTGGGTTCAGTGGTGTCGTTCGTAACAAAATGCAGGTAAAGAGAGTTTATGCTTCTACCGATGGCAACCGTGAGATCATTTCTTGTATATGCTAGGAGATGACTATATACAGTTCTATTTTCAGTGCTATACCCCTGGCTGGGCTTAGCGGCTGTGGGATGTAAACAGGGCCTGGCAGACTCCCTCCTGGATGGGTGAGAACTCGACCAGATGAAGTGCTCATGAGCGAGATGACTCACACTACCTCATTCCTTCACTATTATGCAACTTGCTTTTTTTCCCCAGAGTAAGGTTTTCTTCCACATTCTTTCTCTGATTTTTTTTTCCCTTCAGTAGAAGCGCCTGCCCTTGTCACGATTTCACCCTGAAACGGGCAGGGAATTCAATAACGCACCCTGGCAGGGTATCAAAGGTCCATTTTCTCAAGGGGAACAGGAAAAGGTAATAATGGCTCGAGGAACTGGAAAACAAATACGTCCTATGTAGACTGCGATTGTTTCATCGAAGTGAATAAAAACAATGAGCTTTGAGCCCTGAGGAAACAGCGTGCGGCTCCAGCAGGACCAAAAATAGCCCGGGCGAGAATTTCTTCATTGTTAACGGCAGAATGGAAAAAC
>WAAD01041580.1:0-13494 GCA_013389945.1 Fregata magnificens | reverse complement strand
TTTCCAACCTTAATGTTTCTATGATTCTATGACTTACATTCACATCACAAACATTCCATGTGAGAAACTTGTTATGAATAAACAGATAATATTGCAAAGTAAATAAGGCAAGTTCTGATTTCAATGTCTTTAGAGTGAAAGATTTTTCTACCTACATTTAATGTCTTGATGAATCTGTAGGACAGCAGTCTTTTACCATTAGTAGGTCAGATTCAACAGTATATGTGCTGTTTTCAGCATCTTTTTCAGTCCAAACGCTGTTTAATCACAGTGAAAACTCATGCACTGAGCTACTTATCCATGGTACTTAGAAAGCAAATTCAACTTAATATGCATTTTTGAAGCTACATGACTAGCCCAATGGCTTACCTAGAGATCTGAACAAAAGTGATGCTTTGCCTGTCTTAGGGAAAGTAGAAGACATCCCTGACAGAGTACAGAGTGCCTCACAGGAGAATGCCTGAGTACATCAAACCATATATCCAAAATCTAACTCTAGACCCTGATTACATTACAACAAGCCAAGCCACTTCCATGTAGCGCATCTTTTCTTGTTAGTGCCCATGGCCTTTTCCAAAGCAGTGTGTCAGCAGCTGCACGCAAAACAGCTGAGAGACATAATTAAAAATACATAGAAATCTCTCTGCTGATGGCATGGTGAGAATTAATCAACAGTTCTGCTAGTACAAGCTCTGTCCCATGTTCAGCTGTCAACCAGACTGAACAGGGGTCTGGACATTATAAGCATTCTCACCGTTTGGTCACCACCGCTTTCCCCCGTAATATTTTCTACCACCATGGAGTTCAGTGTCAGCCTCCAGCTGGTGGAATAGTCAATATTAACAGGCAACTGCTCATCTTCAATCGCTGAGTATATCGGCCACAGCACCGTAAGACAAGCAGGAAGAGGTTGAGAGATACGTTAATTCCAGTTCCTGGTAAGAGATTACACTTCAATACTGAATGTTGATTTTGAGCATTATGTGTCTTTACCAGGAAGGATGAGAATTGGCAGAAATTATCACTACTGGGAGTTTATATCTGGAGAATTTACCAGCTACCTGTGAATCTCTGCTAAAAACATTTTAACTGAAGAAACATTAAGCTTGTAACTATATGAAATCTCAGTCATCCACATTCTGGCACATGTAGAGCTCTTGGACTATTCACTGTTGTCTCTTCAGAAAAATCTGCATATGGTGCTACCTAGAACTGTACTAGATGATATTTGGATGTGTACCTGAGCCTTCCTCCCCCATTCAGTGGCTACCATATTACAAAGATCTACATGATGATGAAAATTAAGTATGAAGATATAGAACAAGACCAGCATGGAGTCTAAAATTAAATCCTACACTGCACAAGGAATTCACTTCTTCTGCACCAGACTGCAAATCAGACCTATTGGACAATTACTGGAGTCGGCAGTCGTGGAAACTGCAGTGCCACTTGACACACCATTTTCATCCAATACATTATAAATGTTATAAATATTTTACTATATAGGCAACATGAGGCAGCAAATATATTACCAACTTGACTGCTACAGGATTTTGCTACAATTCATGAGGCAAAAAAGTTCTGGTTTTGGGGGTTGGGGGTTTTTTGTTGTTTTTCTTTTAGGAATGCAGCTAGTTTTGTTATCCTGCTGTAACAGTCACCGTGGCTTCTATTCCAGCAGCCCCTTCTGCCAAAGTGGAGGGCATTACTTGGCTTTTTGTAAATCTTCTTAGGTCAAGTGTGTGCAGGAATTATACAGATCCTTCTGCAAGCAAAGAAGGATCGGGATTTTGTTTATCAGGACGGAATTGGAGGAATCTTTCCCTCTTTCAGACCACCTTGCTTTGACCTTAGCTACTCCCCTCTCTGACATTTTAGTCCCAGAAACAGCTGTGTCAACTTCAGTTCCTTTATTCTATTTCTGATTTTTTTCACACTTTCTACATCATCAGCTCCATATAAAGAACACCAGTGGAAATGGTTTCCCCCTTAAGCCAGTTACTATTCACAGGGGATAGAGAAGTTAAGGCTATTTTACACCAGTACTGGTAGACTCCACCCTCAACAACTCTCCTGGGGCTAACAACAACATGCCAGTTAGATAAAATCTAACTAAATTTCACTTCACGGTTGTACCAATATAGACAGAAAAGCCTTTACATAAAGAGCCAACGTATTTCTTTTTACAACCATCAAATTCCTAAGAATAGGCCTGTACCATCTAGCGGGCAGAGGACTTGCCTGGGGTTTAAAGCAAATTTCCCAGAAGTCCCACTGTTGTGCTGAGACAGTTGGTTCTGTGTCTCCCCTCTCCAGCCCCTGTATTATTTCTCTATGTGAAGGATGAGTTCAGATAGAATAGGGCTACCTCCAATGACATCTGTATACGGAATGTCTCACAGCAACTTGTTCTGGATGCTCTGGAACTGAAAACAGAGGTTAGTTTAATTCAATAAATGGAAATCTAGTTCTTGATACATACAAGTGAGAAGTTCCTGAAACTTCAGCACCTCATGAAGGAATGAAGAGCTAATGCCTACTACTACTTTTTTGGGAAGTGTGTAATTTTGCTTGAATTAACTTCTGATTCTATATTTCATGCCATATATATATGTTATACGCCATATATATATATATATATGTTGCATACTTAAAGTTTGCAACTTGGAAGAGTCTTTGAAAATTGGAGGATTTCTGTTTGAGAGGCAGTGAGAGTATTTTACACACATATGTCAAACGTGTTTCCTAACTCCGGAGTGTTTTTGTCTAGGGGAAGCAAGGAAAATGAATTGGCAATCTTCATTCATAGTCCTTCACTCAATAAGGAGTCATCCTAAGTTGACCCTCAGATAGGAAATATAAAAAGTTGTTTGAATTCCGTGCCAGCATCCATTTTAAAAAACGTACTGCTATCATTCTTTGCATTAGAGTATTACTCAAAGGCCATAACTGAAGCACTGTCCCATTGTGCAGGATAAATACTACACAACACTGCTGGTTTGAGTACCACTTAGCACATCAATTTTTTTAGTGCCACACTAATTTGACTTTTTCTTAGTCTGATATTAATGCTTTAAAAATGTCTGTTTCTGTCAATTTAAGACCTGACACAAAAGGTTTAGCTGTTCCTCTTAAGAAAGCCAAACAGGCAAAATTACAAACCTGAAGTCTATATTTATTGTGTGATTTCATAAGATACGAAAGAGAAATATTTGTTTTCAGCTGCTGTTCCGGTTACTGGCATGTTACCAGAGCATGTGTAAATACTAGTATAAAATCCAATTTTGACGAAATACACTTCATCCCTACTTTGAGCAGCAGAGATATCACCAAAGTATAGAGTCCATGTCCAGAATATTCTTCTGCCTTAGGAACGAATGTAAGTTACAAGACAAGTTTAGGATGAAACTAACTTCTGGAGCTGAAAAGTCCTGTTTTCCCTCCAGAGGAACTCAGTTCCTCCCTCCAAAGAAACAGCTGCCATGCTAAATCATCAGAGCTCAGGACCGTTAAGCTGTAACAACTGGATTTCAGTTCGTCTTTTGCTCTGCTATTGACACGACATGACTGTTTAGGAGTCAGCTCCCTCATTCATGAAATGGGCTCTCTTACACTGATTTAGGGCTATGGCAGATCATCTCATTTGCAGAGACTAATAGTTACAAACATCCATCGAGCCACTGTAACTGACAAATTGTGCGTCCTTGGTGTGCAGCACAGCCTGCAGCAGCCCGATTTCAGGCTGAAAAATAAGACTAATTACTTCCTTTTGTCTCAGACTGGGAGTAACCATGTAGGCAGACACCACTAAGCAACAAGTGGGTAACCATTTTTCATGTTGCAGCAACAGAAGTCCTGTGATTCACAGAATCACAGAATGGTTGGGGTTGGAAGGGACCTCTGAAGATCATCTTGTCTAACCCCCCTGCTTGAGCAGGTTCACCTAGGGCAGGGTGCACAGGACCGCGTCCAGGCGGGTTTTGAATATTTCCAGACAAGGAGATTCCACAACCTCCCTGGGCAGCCTGTTCCAGTGCTCTGTCACCCTCACAGTAAAGAAGTTTTTTCTCACATTCAGGTGGAACTTCCTGTGTTCTAATTTGTGCCCATTGCCCCTTGTCCTGTCGTTGGGCACCACTGAGAAGAGTCTGGCCCCATCCTCTTGATACCCACCCTTCAGATATTTATAGGCAGTAACAAGGTCCCCCCTCAGTCTTCTCTTCTCCAGGCTGAACAGACCCAGGTGTCTCAGCCTTTCCTCCTAAGAGAGGTGCCCCAGTCCCCTGATCATCTTTGTGGCTCTCCGCTGGACTTGCTCCAGCAGTTCCCTGTCCTTCTTGAACTGGGGAGCCCAGAATTGGACACAGTACTCCAGATGTGGTCTCACCAGGGTGGAGGATAACCTCCCTCGACCTGCTGGCCACACTCCTTTTTATGCACGCCAGGATACCGCTGGCCTTCTTGGCCACAAGGGCACATTGCTGGCTCATGATCAGCCTGCTGTCCACCAGCACTCCCAGGTCCTTCTCAGCAGAGCTACTTTCCAGCAGGTCAACCCCCAACCTGTATTGGTGCATGGGGTTGTTCCTCCCCAGGTGCAGGACTTTACACTTACTCTTGTTGAATTTCATTTGGTTCCCCTTGGCCCAGCTCTCCAGCCTGTCCAGGTCTCGCTGGATGGCAGCGCAGCCTTCTGGCGTATCAGCCACTCCTCCTAGTTTGGTATCGTCGGCAAACTTGCTAAGGGTACACTCTATCCCTTCGTCCAGGTCATTGATGAATATATTGAACAGAACCGGACCCAGTACAGGCCCCTGGGGAACACCGCTAGTTACGGGCCTCCAACCAGACCGCGCTGTTGACTCCTTCCCGTCCTCCTTCCCGTCCTCACTGGGTGGACTTCATTCACACCCATACGAGTGAGAGCAGTATGGAGCGACGAACAATACTTCCTATGGAAACGCTACGTGAAGAGAAAAAACAGCTGAATGACACTGGAGAACAGCGTCTTAAGAAGCACTTGCTGCTTGTTGACTCCAAATCTGGGAATTAGGCAGATGATTCTTGAGCAGAGCTAAAGCTGCTACAAGATGACAGACATTTAGAACATAGTTCACAATAGGTAGTCTTCGGTGACCGCTCTCCCTAGTGACAGTATTTCCTTACATTTCCTCCACAGTCCCCTTATTGCTTGCTCTTCTTCCTCCTTTACTTGTGCCAGCACAGGCACTTAGCCTACTGAGGCAAGGAACTGATCTGGCTTAAATAAAATCTGGTCAACAGAGAAGTGGGACCACTGAGGAGGCAATATATAAAAGAGCAGGAGAAGGAATACTCTCAACTAGTGTTGCGAACAAAGGTACGCCGTCCTTGAGACCACAGCCTTTGTGAATCAGAGCAGAATCTGGGACGATTCTTTTTGCGCCTGCATAAGATTTGGACATCAAAGTAGAGCTTGATGTAATAGAACACCAGCAATGGAACGGACGTGGTATCTGAAGACAAAGCAGGAGAAAAAAACCCAACCAAACTTGCCAAGACTGCCAGGAAGCAATGAAAGCTTCAGGAGTTCGATCTAGGGGGACCCCAAAATTGTTGAGGGTGGCTCTTTCTCCTCGTTTAAGATCTAGACCACGCTGGGGTGGCTGGAGAAGCTACTATCACATGTGGCCAAATCAGGTGGTAACACCAGGGATACAGTGCTTGCAGTTTATCTCTGGGAACATGATCCAATTATGGGTCACTTACACCAAAAGCAAAACAGGCTACAACCTAATTACCAAGAAGATTATGGGGAAAAGGGAGTGAGGATATCACACAGGAGGAAAAAGTCCACAAACCTGAAAGAGTACACTGAAAGCAAGCCAAAACGAAGTGACTAGCTAGGCTCCTCACCCCCAACTACCTACCACAGCATTTATTCCTCAACAGAATAAATTCAGGTAACCAGCCCAAGTAAGGTGACTTGCAAGAAGGCTATCATCTGGTACTACCCAAGACTGTCATAGACCTGTTCAGTATATACATAGACTCAAATACAATTCAAAAAGCGTAACATGCTAAGAAGAGCCCAAACCAAAAATTGGAATTATTGAAACAGAAAACCCAACCAATCACCATGACTGCCTCAATACAGAAGAACAAGAAACTCTTACCTAGTGTCAGGTATTGCTTTCTACCTCTTTGTTGTATCATCCATAGAAAGAAAGGAGGGCAGAATGCAATGGTCTCCAAAGATGGACAGTTTACAAATGAAGATGTTCTGGCACTTCATTAGCTCTGTGTGGGATGCTAGTATCAAATTTTTTTCCGATCAGCCACATAGCTTTATTTAGCTGAACTAGGTAGTGTTTGTCTGTGGAACCAACTATGGCCAGTCAGGTCCAGAGTTTCAAAAAAATGTTCTAGTCATGCATGCCAAAATACTTCCNCAAGGAAAAAAAAAAAAAAAAAAAAAAAAGAAAATGGCAGTCATTTCTCTCTACTATCTGTTTATTATTAGGGCATTATTTTAAAACATCTGCAAGTCACAGTACCAGCAAATGGCACCAAACAGGACTATCTCCCAAAACAGTACCCATATTGCATTTGTCTGGCACAAGACTTCGCAGTCCAGTAACTCTAGTAACATACTGTGCATGTGAATAGCACATAGAGAGCAATAGGGGCATACAGGGACTTGTGGTGAGGGGAACAGGTCGTCCACAATGCTCATGATACAGGGAAAAAACAACTGCAGGGAAAGAGCCTTACTGCTCTGCAAACATCAAGTTGTCTTTCTTTGCACAGACTTCCTCAGTGTCAGTAATTTATCAGGTTCCTCCCTGGAAGGAGAGGAGGCAGAAGATAAGGGGTCACTTCAGAAATAAGCTCGCTTTATACCTCACTAACTATCACGTGGCTGGAAACTAAAGAATATTGCATGAATCTTGGGACTGAATGTAGGCTGTGGATTTGAACAGCACAAAAATAAGGACTCACGATATCTTAACTAAAAGACAACACATCATATAACAGTAGGATGGTCTCTGTGTCTCTTCACCATCCAGGATATTAGATAATCTCAACCCTATTTCAATGCACTCTTAGAGTAGATAGAGTCACACCATCAGATGCCTCACACATACATTTTTAAATAAATGCACAAACAGATGAAATCTGACTGTAACAAGCTACATATATTCAGACATCACATAAATATCAGCTGTTATTTTCTTATAAATGCAGTTGCCAATGTGTAATAAATAAAAGAACAAACCAACACTCTACCCTGCCAAGCAAGAAACAGCCAAGACAAGAACCCATCACTACGGTTTTATTCTGCTGCCACTGCCGAGCTTCACTCAAAATTTGCCAGGCATAAGCTTCAGGTTTAAAATAACAGTGACTGCAAACTGGAATTTAAGGCAAAGCCAAGAAACTTTCATTCTCGCAAACTAACTGCGCCGAGTTTAAAGTACTCACATAGGCCAGAGTTTTGGGGTTCTTTTAAAGAGATTTTCAGTTTTCAGTCCAGAAATAAACGATTAAGTTTGGTGTGTTTTCTTTAAAACCTTCGGCTACAATCTATTTTTCAGCTTTTCTGCTCCTCATTGTTACATGTACACAACAAAATATTCTCCTCATGTTCCTTGACCAGAAAAAACATAACATCATTCACAGCATCATACCTTACAGTCAAGTACCTAGTTGAAAACCCATACCAGCCCCCAAAAGGTAGCTGCAAATGGGAGCAATCCCTACAAAGAAGTTCCAACTGTCAAGTTAACTTGGCTGCTAGTTGGAGGATTATTAAAAAACAGAGCTATCCTGTGATTCTCCCTTCTGTAAAACAGAAAGAAGGGCTGGGTCAGGGGAAAGTCTATGAAAACCAGTTGTTGGGTTGTGGGTTTTTGGTTTTGTTTTGGGTTGTTTTTTTTTTTTTTTAAATCAGAGTTCCTATGCTATTAGTGGCTGATCACTTGAAGGAAGTATGCAGCTGTTTTGATTAATGATTGAATTTTAAATATTTATGATGGATGAAGTATGTATCTGGAAATNTATCTGGAAATGATTGTGGGTACTGCTGTTTGTCATATGCTTCTCACCAGGACTCTAGTGAAAATGAGATAATATCACAACAGGTTTTAATTCCAGGATAAAATATTGTAAGAAACTGTAAAGACAGAAGTATTGGGGGGGGTGGGGTGCGCAGAATCTAAGTAGTTAAAAGCTGATTCAAGACTATTTTCAGAATATTTTGAAATGAGCTTTTTTTTTTCCCCTTAAAAACAATTTTCTGATGACTTGGTACTTAAAGTACTCTTGAATCACAACTGTTCAAATGCATTTTAGCATTCAGTAGGAATTTGCGTCACCTGTGTTCCACCTGAAGTGTTTCAGGCAAGGATAAACAAAAACTGGGTGATATTAGTAAATGCTACAGTACCTGCAAAGAAATGATGGCCAGATTGCCTCTGATTAAATTGTTAAGGCTGGTCATTGCCTATCCAGACTGATACCATAGGTATGGACCTTGCTAGAGGGCAGGGCTTGGGCATCTGGNACAACAAAATATTCTCCTCATGTTCCTTGACCAGAAAAAACATAACATCATTCACAGCATCATACCTTACAGTCAAGTACCTAGTTGAAAACCCATACCAGCCCCCAAAAGGTAGCTGCAAATGGGAGCAATCCCTACAAAGAAGTTCCAACTGTCAAGTTAACTTGGCTGCTAGTTGGAGGATTATTAAAAAACAGAGCTATCCTGTGATTCTCCCTTCTGTAAAACAGAAAGAAGGGCTGGGTCAGGGGAAAGTCTATGAAAACCAGTTGTTGGGTTGTGGGTTTTTGGTTTTGTTTTGGGTTGTTTTTTTTTTTTTTTAAATCAGAGTTCCTATGCTATTAGTGGCTGATCACTTGAAGGAAGTATGCAGCTGTTTTGATTAATGATTGAATTTTAAATATTTATGATGGATGAAGTATGTATCTGGAAATGATTGTGGGTACTGCTGTTTGTCATATGCTTCTCACCAGGACTCTAGTGAAAATGAGATAATATCACAACAGGTTTTAATTCCNTGATATTAGTAAATGCTACAGTACCTGCAAAGAAATGATGGCCAGATTGCCTCTGATTAAATTGTTAAGGCTGGTCATTGCCTATCCAGACTGATACCATAGGTATGGACCTTGCTAGAGGGCAGGGCTTGGGCATCTGGAATTTTCAGTCTTCCTTCTTCAGCAAGGAGGATAGGGGAGGGGAAGATCCCAAGCAGACCAACTCCACGTTCTTCCTCTCCATTCCCTTTTCCCCCAAGGTAGGATGGTAGCAGAGGTAAACACAGTCTTCCTCATTTTCTCTCCTTTTGAGCTGCCGTAAGGAAAAACGTGCACTGAAATTCTTTAAGCTTCCATCCAGCATTTTGGAGAATTTTATACTGCCACAACTTTTTTTTTTTTTAGGACAGTTGATGGCTTAAAGAAGATCCCCTGGGAAGATCCTGTCACCTGGTAGATTTGGGCATGGGAAAAGGTCACAGCTTCCCTAGGGACCATACAATGAGATAGGCCCTCATAGTTAATGCAGTTCAGAGCTCAGTTTGTGCCTCCTGCTGGCAGAGAGACACAGTGTGAGTGTCTGGTTCTAAAGAGCAACACTAGACAAATGAAATGAAAAAAACAAAACAAAACAAAACAAACCCCACAAAACACCAGAGAAAGCCGACTGCTCACCAAGACCTAGAGATTTAAACCTGGAGGTGAGAATTAGCAGTGACATGTCAGCAATGGAAAACACTGTTGGTTGCTGTGGTGTTGTATCCCTGCTAGTTAAAGCACTTAAAATATGCTGCAGTCTTTACATTAAATGATACTGTTGTATCCAAGATCCATAGAAGTCTGATTAGGTTGATGCACAGTTGAAAGAGGGGAGGAAAAAAAAAAAAACCTGGCTATGTATGAGATACTATTCATAAAGGATGTAAAATACAGGTACCTCATATTTTTTCTGTACTACTTTTGGAAAAATCCTGCAAACACGTAAGAGTTTCACAGAAAATGCTATATATAATTTATTTACCTCTAGTATAATGTGAGGAGATTTTTTTTTTTAATGAAAAAATACAGGAGCCTATGATTTTTCACGATCCTTTGGGTTTTGTTAAATAGTTATGAAGTAACCTAAAGAACTAGTTTGTAGCTTTCTGCAGCAATATTTTCATATAAAATGAGCACATTTTGATTCAGTCTCTAAAGACACATCTCTAGCTGTATTGGTGGGCAAGTATATTGCAGATTATAGTAACACACATTATTGATCCATAGCAAAAACTTTGTGAGTTGAATTGAAATTCCAAGATGGTTTGACCATATCTTTTTTATTTTAGACATCTTCACCAGGGCTGAAATTGTACATCAAATACTTCAGCCTAAGGCAAAATTTTAGACCTGAGCTAGGATACATTAAAGCACACGTTCATAAGGCAGGTCTGGACACAACAAGGAATAATACGCCACTGCAACCAGAGTATTTCTCTACTCACAATGACGACTACTAAAATCCTTCAGATATTCACCAGCTCCTGGTTCTTACTTTTTGAAAAGTCTCGATAATTACTTCCTGTACTTGGCAATATTCAGAAATTATTTTCTGCTGCCACAAGAAATATTTAGGATGAAAATATTCTCCCATTGGTACCTTTCTGTGTGGTATTAAGACTGGGAATGTATTTATATTTAGGTTTCACCCAAGAGAAAAAGATTCTTGTATAATTCAGTACTACACTTAGAGAGGAAAAAACCTCTAGGCCACAATATGTAGTTAATATTTAGAATTAAGTCAGTTTATTATGCATCAACTGGTAGGTCAAACTCAGCTTTGTGTGCTGTAATTTATAATACAGCTTTATGCCCAAAGCAATATGGAAGCCCTGAAGCAACACTGTGAATTATTACAACTGAATCTGAACACTACCTACCAAAATGTATATGATTTCTTATATTTCTATTGCATGCAGGCTATAAACGTGATGTCAGATAGCTCTATGCTGCAAGGACATCTAAATAAAATATCATGGTTTCATGACACCATCAGTGTCAGCATTTGGCAGTCTACTTCCTGCAGTCTTGGTAAGTGGTAGGCCAGCTGCTTCAGCTGATTTAACTAATGCAGTAAAAGTAATATAAGGAGCTTTATAACTTTCTAAGAACTAACAGATTTTTCTCCCCTAATGGCATAGCAAATAGAACTGCACAGCAATTTGGTAACATTACAGTTTCGCCCAGGCTCAGACTTCATATTTCTATTTTATATTTAGTGATCTACATGGGCAAAGCACGAAGCAATATGGTCCTGGAAATCCTCAGGAGCTAAAGCTGAACTACCCTCCTCCCTTCTGCTTCCACACTTGGGCTCCATCCTGCTCCATAGTGAACAGACATCCCATTGTCTAGGGGCAAGGCCGGGCTGCCTTTGCACTGCCGTCACTATGGAGGGTTTGTTTCTGAATGGTTTAAACTATCTTATACATGATAACGGAGAACACTGGAAATGGATATCATTGAAGCAATCAAGCCAGTTACAGTCTCTTCAAATGCTGGGGAAATGAACCCCTTCCCTCATGTTTATCCAGACAGTAGTCTAGAGACAGGATAAGAAGATTCTGTAAAACATGCAGTGCCTTTGCCACCCCCAAAAACTGGACATGTTTTTATCTCCATAATTTTAAAAGATGTGAGCTTAAGTTCTGGGATCATTATGCCAAATGTGTCAGAAGTATCCCTCTGAAGGGTATTTTCAGCCATGATGANCCTATGAAGAAATAAATTTTAAAAATAACAGAACTCTATAATCAAACCCCATCGACGTTGGCTAATTAATTCCAAGTATTTTGATGTTGCTTCTCACGATAGCATAGCACATCTCTCTGAACTCACAAAGAGCCTTATTTATACATTCCTTGGAGCAGTTTTTCACTGGTGTATCCCTATGACTACATTAGAACGGATTTATACATCCTCCTGACTTACACTTCTTTGAGATCAGAACTAGTCCCAAGAGATTTAAGCCTCACCTAAATTAGTTCCCAACGTGAATGAATCTGCAAATAAACTAATTAGAGATTAATTGGCTAATACATATAGATAAGTTAATTAGGGATTAATTAGTGTTTATATAGTATGGTCCTTAGAAGATGTAAATTGTTCTTAAAGTACTAAGTATTATATGCCAATTTCTATGGCTGGCTGACAGTTCTTAGTTGCTGTATATATAACTGTACTTGCTGTTGTATCTACCAGCTTACACATCTCCACACAATTCCTTCTGTATAGTTTGTCATTATGAATTTGATCTTCTCATCTTGCAAAAGAATTAACTAGAGAAAAGCAAACAAACAAACAAAAAGTCAAATCATGGTGCACTATTGAAATGCATACACCTCCAGAGAGGGGAAAAAAAAAGAAAAAGTGTCCTCTTCTGTTGTGCAGAAAGGGTGACGTAAAACTGGGAAGTCATGCTGAGCTCTACATTGGGTGGTTTCACAAATTCCCATGTGACCCTGGAGCAAACAAGCTCTCTCCAGAATTTGGATCCAGATGCTTCTTCATAAGCTCTTCTCCTTTAACCCATCACCCTTCCTGAGATATAGGCAGGATTCACAGGAACATACATAAGCAAGAGTGTGCCAGTACAACCTAGTAACATGAACTGCCTTCCTATTCCACCTACCTGTAACTTCCCACCTGGTTTCACCTGGTAAGAATTTTATTTTCATAGATCAACCTAACTCCATCCATGAGCTGCTATAATTCCTCAAAGACTGGATTCTATGGGCTATGGAAAATTTCTTATGTTGTTAATACACTTCTATTTATGAAATGTATTGTGAACTTTCTTTTATCAAAGTTTTCAATCCCAAGCGTACATATTCCTACATATTCTCCCCAGTCCTGAACGGGTTACTAATTCTAAGGTGTTCATCAATGAATGGGCGGCTATAACTGAGTCTTGAGTCAGCCCTAGAGAGAGGAAAACTTGAACTGCAAGCTTTTCATGGTGAAGTTTTCAGAAGTCCTACATGCTGATTTGCACTCTAAACCTGATACTTGTTATATATACATATATTAATAATACAGGCTGAGCACAAAGCTAGTGACAATTAACCAACTAATGCAAAACTCATAACACAACTGACATTTAGGATAACTGTTCAATTTTACAGATTACTCTGCTGATGTGCACACACGTAGAGCCTCAGAACAAAGCCATAAGTTACAGGTCAGTAAAAGTAAGCAGACCCCAGGCACACAGACCCTACAGAAACACTCATCAAAGCTGATACTTGAAGGCCACAAAGGATAGAATCAGGACTAGTCTGCTGAGAAAAAGGAAAAACCTTGTGGTAAATTTGTGCCCTAGGAAGAAAAACTTTAGCTCTTGGCTCTAATCGGTATTGGCAGAGTCAGTGACCCAAAAATGAAGAAGTCTTCAAAGTGAATATTTGAGCAGAA